>KZ651559.1:248238-265228 GCA_001010745.2 Gerris buenoi
GATCCCATGGTTCGATCCCTGGAGAACCTAGACTCAGATTATTTTTCCGGGGGGGGGCAATGATGGGGTGGGTAATGTAACAACCTCTGATTCAAACCTGCACAAGAACAAAGATAATCAACTAACCCACCGACCCCACCCTACATCCAAATTACCATTCTATTCTTTACCACCTCAATGAATATTCTTCAAAGAGTTTTCTAAATCCCTTATTCAGATAATTCTAGATTCTAGATCAACCGTGAAAATGTTCCAAGTTTAAACTGTACAATTTAACGCTAAAATAATTTATCATTTTAAATTGAAGTTTAACTAAAGTAAAAACGAAAAAAAAAAAAATATATGCCATAAGCATCTATATAAAAAGTAGAATTGTGTTCAATTTATTCACGAGAAAAATGTATTTTTAAGTGTTAGATATGTATTCATACTACGGAAAGTTTAAATTTTAATTTAAATCAAATTATAATTACTATTAACAATGGGAGAGAGACTGAGAAAAATAGACTCCAGCACCGGGACTCGAACCACAGGACTCTATATTTCCAGTATAGCGCTCTACAAAATAGAGGCTCTTGGTTTGAGTCCCGGCGCTGGAATCTATTTTTCTCTGTCTGTCCCCCATAATAGAGAAAAATGTATTGTTGCTATACTTCAAAAATAATAATTTATTCTTGTTATATTGAGGTATATTAAATTCGCAGAAGAAAATTAAAGTGTAATGGTACTAGAATTCAATTTTGAGTTTTAACACGTATTGAGGTCCACTGAGTTCAAAAAACGGCGGTCTATCGTCAGCTGTCTGTAATCGGGGCAGACGCGTGGACTAGCCTGGACTATACTTGGCCGAGTTAAAGAAAGGTCGGGTTCGATTCTCCGCCGGGAGAAGTTATTTTAATTACATTATGATAAAAAGTACAATAATAATTAAATTGTTTTACGAAAACTCAAAACAACCAATAAGTGGAAAACACTGTAAATTTGTCTTAGTTTTTTTTCTCATACTTTTGTCAAAATGTATAATATAAAAGTCTTATTTTATTATGGTTCCAATTTTCAAGAAGCTTTGTGAGGTAATACCTCACAAACTTAATTTAAATAGACTACCCTTACATTTTGATTTTAATCAATATCGTTGGATACTTTTATTAATTAAAAAAAAAATACAAGTTTCTAATAACTCCTAAACACTTTTAAAAGAAAATTGATTTTCTCAATTTTACTTCGAGGTTTATCAAGATAAAAATANACAAAGATAATCAACTAACCCACCGACCCCACCCTACATCCAAATTACCATTCTATTCTTTACCACCTCAATGAATATTCTTCAAAGAGTTTTCTAAATCCCTTATTCAGATAATTCTAGATTCTAGATCAACCGTGAAAATGTTCCAAGTTTAAACTGTACAATTTAACGCTAAAATAATTTATCATTTTAAATTGAAGTTTAACTAAAGTAAAAACGAAAAAAAAAAAAAAATATGCCATAAGCATCTATATAAAAAGTAGAATTGTGTTCAATTTATTCACGAGAAAAATTTATTTTTAAGTGTTAGATATGTATTCATACTACGGAAAGTTTAAATTTTAATTTAAATCAAATTATAATTACTATTAACAATGGGAGAGAGACTGAGAAAAATAGACTACCCTTACATTTTGATTTTAATCAATATCGTTGGATACTTTTATTAATTAAAAAAAAATACAAGTTTCTAATAACTCCTAAACACTTTTAAAAGAAAATTGATTTTCTCAATTTTACTTCGAGGTTTATCAAGATAAAAATACGCATAATACAGTGCCCATCTAAGGCTCCCATCTCCTTCGGTGCTCTACAGACTAAGACCAATTTGCATACGTTCCCAAACACAAGCGTGAATTTGCATAGCGTAGTGACCCCGACTGTAAACATAAGCAGGAGAATGTCGGGTCCAGTCAACATGAATAATCAATAGGATATCCGGCGGCGGTGGCCGTGGATACAGAGTTAGAACCTTTAGAAAGAAGTTTCAACTGTAGGGTTCTGACAGCCAGTGGAAACCGGGTGCATTACATTAATGATTCATTTTGCGGGTCCTTTGTCCCAGTATCAGGGGAGTAACGGGGGTAGTAAAGCCCGTCGACCGTTACGGCGCGACGGGAAATAAGGCTACATAAATCTGAAAGCTTTCCACTGTAAATTTACAAAACCGATAACACAACGGGTATGCGGATCGGAACCAGATTTAGCCAAGGTATAATAATGACCTCCTGATCTAATGCGCTTTATTTATAAATTCAACTCGACTACAAGACAGTTCGACGATTAAATTAATAGTAATTCCAACTAGATGTCACTAAAGCGAATTTCAATTTAATACAGCCAACCCAAAGGACATATTTCTCTAAATTTTGTGAAGCGAAGAGAGGAACGCTCCATTACACCCATTTCCCTGTAACGAACTACACTCCGGTTAATAAACTAAAATACATTCTCCAGCGTCATTCTGAGTCCTATACTAAAATATCAACTTACCACTTTGCTATTGCGAATAATGGACCTGTAAACATGCAAATTCATTGTTGCAGCCATGTAATAATTTACATGCATCGTGAAACTTAAATGAAAAATATATAAAGCGTTTTTAAAAAAAAATTTGGATTTTTTTTTTATAATATAGGAATTTTAAACCCTGCCTTAGGATATTGATTCTTAGCGGATTTATAAATGTATGTAAAAATAAATTATAGGCTTATATTAGTTTGACAATGACGGAAATTTTTAAAAAATGAACTTTGCACGTTTATGCAGATTACGCTTGCGGATATTAAATGTTTCATTTTTCAATATTGCTCCTATGAGTAGGTCAAAAAGTGAGGCCAGTATTTCAAATTACACATCTCTAGCGCGAACGGTTCGGGGATTACGAACCAAATGTACGATAGACAGACATGAACGTCACCCTTGGCATAAGGATTTCGTGGATGATCTACAAAACCCTAAAAACGGTCTTCTTATAACAATCAAAATAGACTGAGAGCTATACCAAAAATATAATATTTAACACAGCTGTTTTAATTTAATATTTAATATTGTTCAATAACCGTGACAATAACTGAAGCACTCAAGTTCAAACATTACATAAACTCATTTAACCCTCAATAAAGCGAGAAAAAAAGCAGAAGCGAGGAAAAACTAATGCAAATTTGTAACCACATCCACTTCTAAATTGTCAAGCATCAAATGCTTTAGAGTTACACTTGTTACACTTCCATTATAACCCCCGCACTAAATCACATTTAAAAAGCAACAAAATGTCATTACACATGGAAAGCAACCTCAAACCTATAGACGTAAACATGTCTGCGTGAGATGCCCGCTTCCCCCTCCCCAAGCACACAGAAGCCGTCACGAGTAGGGGGGGAGGTTAGTTTGACAAAACAGGACCCCGGTAGAAGTGGAGTGGTCATTCATCTTGTCTCGTGACCCGTGTACTAGAACCCTCCCGGGCCGTTACCTATAAATCAGCATCCTCTTTGTACTTCCCCAAACCTTTTACACTCCGAAATCCAACAATTCTACTGCGATTGCAGACGTAATCTTCCTGTTTTGCCACATCCAATTCAGCTAGTACTACTACCATCTAGCACACTTTTTTTTTTACAACATATATTTGCAAAAACAAAGGAATATAAATGATTATTCAGAGTCCCAAGTTTTTTTTAAAGAAATTTCAATATTTTCTTAATCACTAACTCTTCCGTAGTTCTGTTAATAATAATTCTCTCTTACTCTCTTCTTAAAGGTTAAAATAGCAAGAGAGGATTTTTTTTGCGGGTAAATATTGTAAGAGTCAAATCAGTTATGGCTACCATTTTCGTTTCTTCAGCAAGATCCCATGGTTCGATCCCTGGAGAACCTAGACTCAGATTATTTTTCCCAGCATCATGGAGTAAAAGAGGGTGCTTTTGTTTCTCGAGCAAATGGTCCTCACGGGCTCAAACTCAGTTTTAAAATCCAATGAGGAAAGTGAACATTTCAAGAAACATGTTTAGACCTATCTCCTTGTATTTCAGGAGATAGTGTGCAAACATCAAGCTAGAATGTTATGTAAAAATAAATCATTTGGTTTCTTTTAAGAATATGTGGTCGGCTAAGTTCGTCTGCGAGACATAGCTTGGCATTAGGCAATTGAAAAAGCAACCCGATGGAGAGCGGCCATGCCGCGGACAATGTGATTTTCATGATCCTGAGTACGAATTTAGAAGTCAAGTTTGGGAGTTTATAATTTTCAAAATTGTTGTAAAAACTGTTTTCCAAACTCCTTATAGAAACACTTTTAGTTTGAAACCAAACCAGTTTTCAAAACTGTTTTGAAAACCCACGGAAACGTACTAGTAGTTTTAAATATTTGACGAGTGGAAAGTTTTTTGGAACGAAGTTCCTTATTCGGAGTCGAAGTTCGGAGCCTGGGAGTGAATCCGGTAAAAACGACCAAAATCACCGTCACATAATAACCGCCATGAAATCACCGTCACGAAATATCTACCGATGACGATAACTTGAGTAAAAGATCACCGAGTTAGTTGAAATTTGCTGCACATGTTCATTTTACCAATGCCCAGGCTGAGTACGTTGGAAAACGTTATCCGTCCAAGCGTTCACGCGCAACGCTCGCGTAAACGTAAGCTTCAAAAAGACGGGAAAAAAATGTTATTATGGAACCCTGTTACTTGTTTTGTTTATTTTTGTTATATGTAAAATTATATGTCACTTGGTTTTATAAATATCGAAAATAAATCGTGGTTAACAGTTTATACGTCTTTAGCATTTTATAATTTATATTTAATGTAAGGAACATCGTCCCTACCGGGTGTCCCGCGACAACACACGTATTTTTATTTTTTAAAAAGTATCAAACCTAAAAAAAAAAATAAGTACTCTTTATATAAGAATTATAACGGTCAATTAAAATTTTATTGTAGTTAAAGATGTATGTTAATTTAAATTTTATATATTTAATTACAAGTTTGAAAACGTTCCAACGTCGGAACTAAAACAGAAAAACTAAATGGAAATAATGTAGTTTATTTTATTTCATTTAAAATACCCCGTTTGACACAATAAGAAAGAGATAATTAATTAAAAAGGACGACAAAAATAGAAAAAGAGGTAGAAACTGCATATTTCCAAAACATATATGTATGTTTTGTAGCTGGATAAATAGAGTATACAAATAAATATACTTGGAGATAATACTAAAATTTACTTAGGGTTATAATTTTAATGTTTTCCTCTTATTCGTAACCACTTCATTGTAATACATTAACCTAATAATATTAGGTTATAATATAATTTTATTATCTTCTAGTCAAGACCACAGTATAATTTATCAATTACACTCCTTACAACGTTATTTATAATAGAAATGTTTAAACCATTATTTTAAAGTTATATAGAGTTTAAATACAG
This sequence comes from Gerris buenoi, assembly GCA_001010745.2. NCBI lineage: Eukaryota > Metazoa > Arthropoda > Insecta > Hemiptera > Gerridae > Gerris > Gerris buenoi. The sequence goes on from KZ651559.1 coordinate 253,697, forward strand.
TATTGTTTGCTTAATTAATCTCGGATCTATTTCAATTTTCTCTTTTGCTAGAACTCTTAGTAATTTTCATTTATATTTTTATAATTTAATCCTATGTTATTTATGAGAAACATTTAAATTGGGATTTAAAATATTGAACTGTTTGTTGACGACACGATTTTTTAGTATTAGCTTATTTTCTCATTTTCATCTAATTTAATTTAATTTTCAAATTATCCTAAATTAACTTTACGTAAAATTACTGAACAAACTAGGAATTTAATAAAAATCTCGTTCAGTTGATTATAAAAATAGTCTGTCAATTAGTGCAGCACATAGCTTCCTCCAGTCCTATCGCGTATGCTATGACGTTGTGCTTTTGGCCCCATTATTGTATAATTCATTTACTATATTGATTCCGAATCTATCAAGGTATCGGAAGCATTCTGTTCCCCTTTGGGAAGTGAACAATGTATGTAATTTTGAACAACCTTCAAAATCAAAATTTCAACTTGAATTTTACGTTTTAGACCTTCCTGAACAAATTTAGTTTCGTGTCTATCTGTCAGTCAGTCTGTGTGTCCACAACTCCTTGCCACATGATTTAGATGCAATTTTCAGGGATTACGTGACATGGCCCCTAGATGGTCCCCTATAACTTTCATCGCTCGCGATCAATGATAGCCTCTGCGCAGGCGCAAACGAAAAATCCTCCAAACAACTTCTCGCGACCTTATAATCCAATTTCGCTCAAAGTTAGAGGATAGTTGAGGATTGAACTTTTGATAATGCCATATAAATTGAATCATGATCGGATCAGCCATAGCCACTGCGCATGCGAAAACGTGAGAGTCTTGCCGCACGTATAACTCCTACAACTTGTACAGGTTATGCCTTCTATGGTCTTGTATGAATGTAATTGCATTTGGATTCACAGCAGCCCCAGAGCATGTGAAAACATAAATATACACTAAACACAACTTTCTCTAGGTCTAACGAACCGATTTTTAGCAAATTGGTAGATAGTTAGGAATTGATCAATCTAACTCTGTCTATTTTAAATCTGTTGACATTTTCTGGATTTAACATGAATAGGATAAATGAACCAAAATTTAATCAGCGTAAACAGCTGAAATTAATATGTAATCGTCTGTGGTCTTCTTTGTGCCAGTGTGATTGTGTCCCCCGAGAGGTGCTCTCTGTACTCGCCCATTTCTCAACGTCGCGACAATTTGTATTCCTGGGTGAACGGGTTTAGGTTTAGTTTAACTGGAATGGTCAGTGAACCATCCCGTAAACAGATGAGGACAACTGTCCCCGACAACTGTCTTATCACATGGCATCGTGAGAAACCAGCTTAACATGTTAACGATTTCTTCTAAGTAACTTCAAAGTAGAATAATGTTTATATTACATACCGACCGTATAGATAATATAATTGAACGAATTTTACACAGAAACTTACTCAAATCCTTTTTGTTTCAGGTCCATTATATAGAGGCCGAGTTAGAAGCTAGGCATCGTGAATAGACGGATACCTGATTGATAGGGCCCACCATTCTCAATAAATCTTAATTTACCATCAATCATATTATTGCATGATCAATCAATTATCTATTAGACTCTTCTTCGTCAAAATAGTTCAATAAAAAGTTGAAATTCTCTAATAGAAATTTCTTTTAAAAAACAGCAGTTCTGTTGAAATATATATCATAATCCACAGTCACCACTGGAAAGTAGCAACTATTAAAGAATCTACTGTAAAAAATAGTTTTAATAAACGCTAATTCAATGGTCTTTTTTTCTGTTTTTATAATTTTTAAATAATAAGTTTAGGTTAATACTTTTAATAATAAGTTCAATACATGGAGTTAAATACAATAGTAAAAATGGAATATTGTTTGCTACTTATAGTGTACCTCATAAAATACAAATAGTATAAAAATTTAATGTTGTTTTTATTAAAAAAAATAAAATAAATACACTGCCAATTAGTGTGGCACATAGCTTCCTCGCATGCTATCTTGTAGTTTATTGTTATATCAGCATTAACGATTTATTACTTTATTGTTTATTGTGTAAGTAAGAATAATTAACAGTTTTTAGCGATCTTTAACACTTTATAGGTCTGGTACTTGATTTAACTTATATAATTCTTATTGATTAAGGGAGGGGGGTCAGGAAACCTAGGGATGGGTTGCCAAAATATTAGTAGGCTTAAGCTATTTTATTAGCGAGTTGGACCCGGGAACGTGGCCAAAATACGTTTCAAAGGCCCCTGATCACGAGAAAATAGGTCTTATAAAACTTNGAATTTTTAAAATCGGAGGCATAAAACTTTTTTGTTCTCAAAAGTGAACACAATGCTTCCGTTACCTTCGGTAAGCTCGGAAGCAATAATAATAATAAATAAATAAAAGTAAATTTGTTTCCAAGATAATAAAAAATAAATATCAGACACATTTCTACGACGAAATAGAGCGGTGATATCTTTTAACGATAGCTGATAAATACAATTGGAATACATGATACAAGAACAAGATACTATGATACCAATATGAAGTAACAAATAATGGATGCCATTGTGCGAGAGAGTTTCGTGAAGTAATGGAGACGATATATTATTATATTTTCAAAATCAAAAAACATCTCAAATACAGCAATTGTATTGAGTCGGAGTGGCAAATGCCGAAAAGCTAAGAAAAGAAAGTAAAGAAGCCGACGCGATCAATTGGTGGAAAGTTTCAATGGCAAAGTGTATTAGATAAGATACCCAGATGCCTTCGTGTTGTGGTGGCGGAACAAGAATGTGCGGGAGAGAGCAAAAAAAAAGAAGCTACCCAAGAGGAAAATACAAATTGGTATTACAAGAGTAAGTAAGAAAAGGCTTGGAGTTGTCAGGGTGTAGATAGCGGTGAAAGCAGTATGGTTTCTGTTGAAAGGCGTCGAGAAAAGCGCTGAGGGTAATGTAGTAAAGCGAGGGCATGTAAAGCATCAGGGAGGCGCTAGGCTTTAGGCAGAGAGATTAATCATGCGTTCGATTCAGTACAGTAACACGAGCAACAAGAAAAACCTTCCCGGATGTGAGCCAAGTAAACCCAACAACACACCCCCGACCATAAATCCAAATATTCGGTGATATGACGTCATCGCTACAATGCAACCTCACTAATAATAGTAACATTATGACGCTGAAGAACAGACGAAAAAAAAGCAAGCATAGACGACGTAAAACAGTACCGGTAAAACGAAATTAGAACTAATTGATTTGAGATTCCACGCTGAATAAAGACCGTTTTTAACATCGACGAAGAATGTTTAAATGAAACAGAAAACAAATTGTATACCTCCTGGAATTCCTCCAAGAAACAAGCGATAAAACAAACTTAAAAATGGCGAACATTTTTTAAGAGATGTATTTATATAACCGAATAACAGATGACTCTTTGTGTAAAATGATCGTTCGATAAAGAACATTTTATATTTCTTTCAGAAGTTATTAAGACATTTGTACAATACCCTGAAGAAAAACCATCATTCTTTTAACAAGTTGAATTTTATTAAGTAGATTTTATAAAACATCTAAAAAGAGTTATGGACGACCCACGCATTTTTAAAATCAGATAAAAAGGTGCAGATATTAGAAAATAAATAAATGACATCACTCAGCAAATATTAATAGCGGTGAAAATAAATCCCCTTCGAACTTTAAGGTTCTACCACCCTTTGAGGTAAGGAAAAACAGTAAAATTAAAATTATACTGGTTCTAAGAAAGATATCAAAAATCTAATCACAGGTTTCATTCCTAATTTTAATTCTGCACAATTTGAGCCCTATTTCAACTTCCTATGATAAATAGTACAGGCACCATTTCTTTACAACGATAAAATTCGTAGTATTAAAATGGCGCCTGTACTATTAATCATAGGAAGTTGAAATAGGGCTCAAATTGTCCAGAATTAAAATTAGGAATGAAGCCTATGATTAGATTTTTGATATCTTGCTTAGAAACTGTATAATTTTAATTTTACTGTTTTTCCTAACCTCAAAGGGCGGTAGAGCCTTAATAAGTTAGAATAAAATAAAATATCCTCTTGATACAGTTTGTAACAGGGTAAGTTAAGTAGAACATCATATCAAGAAAATATTATAACATTTTAATTGAGTAATTTTAATGAATATAAAAATTAAACAAGATGTTTTAAAATACTAAAAATAAGAAAATGCTAAATTATTCAATTTAATTAGAAACATTTTGTTTTTATTAAACACACAAAAAAAGGAAAAAATAACAATAATTTTTTATTACACCAATGTATTTATTTTTTTTATTTATTTGTTATTTTCGTAAGAACGGGCCGGAGAGAGGAAAGGTTACGGACACCGGAGGGTAAAATTGCAAATGGGTTGTAGCCCTGTAAAAACAAGGAATCTTGCAGATATGACAACAAATTGTAATGTAGCAGCTGTTGGGCGAAATTACAGCCGAATGAGACGAGGAGCAATATTAGCCTCAAAACCTTGTACCCACTTCTCCTGTACAAATATACAAGACCCCTAGAACCCTTCCCTTAGCTTGTCCACCAGGGGGGGCGCCCCAGTCGAGGGGGTGGGGCGCCCCAGTCGAATATTAAATGAAAACATTGAAATTCTAAACATTTCATACTCTTCTCCCCTATACTCCTTTATATTCAATGTTTCTTCTGGCACGTAACAATTTTTTTGCAGATTTTTCCTCTCTATATTTCATAATTTTTTTTCTTTAAATATGATATTTTCTTTTTAATAAATTATAAACAATTATAATGTATAGACAACGTCGATAAAAATTTAAAATGATTCCTTTTTAAACATGGTGTGCAATTCTTGCAATATTGAGCTGAGCGTGCATTTTAATCATATTTATTTATTTTTTCCATTTTTTTTTACTATTTTACGAATAGATTGGACCCCTCATAAATGAAAATAGACTGCCAATTAGTGTGGCACATAGCTTTCTCGCATCCAATCATGTACTTTGTTGCCGTATTAACATTAACATTATTATTATATTACTTTATTGTTATATTGGATATTGTCTAAAAACTATTAATAGTTTTAGCTATCTTTAACACTTTATAGCGGTGTCGCTGTTGGTATTACTAAAATATTGTATTTGAAAAAGGAGAAAACTTTTGTACTCCGTGCCCTCTACCTCTGGGTACCGATTTGGACCATTTCAGATTTATAACTTCCTATGGTTGGTCACTATGACCGTGCCGAATTTTGTGCGGATCGGCTCAGCCACTCAGGAGACAATTTTGGTACTCCGTACCCTGTACCTCTGGGTACCAGTTTGGACCATTTGAGATCATACCTTTCTGAGGTTGGTCACAATGACCGTGCCGAATTTTGTGCGGATCGGTTCAGCTGTTCAGGAGAAAACTTTTGTACTCCGTACCCCGTACCCCTGTGTACCATTTCTGATTATACCTTCCTGTGGTTGGTTACTATACCCGTGCCGAGTTTTGTGCGGATCAGTTCAGCCGTTCAGGAGGAGTATGCATCAGAAAAAATGCAAAGTGAAGTATAAGAGCTTCGCTTCGCTCAGCTCAATAAAACAGTTAAAAAACTTCTAAAATGTAATGGGTTATACACAAAAATATATTATAACTTTTTAAATATACCACAATTAACTAGTTGTTAATATGAAATTTTGAAATAATGGTAAAGGAGAAAAAATATCAAATAACCAACAAGATGACAAATTAAACTTAAAAATGATAAGTTCAGTGACAGATCTACAAATATTCATAACCGCCTGTAATGATATAGAAACTGTTAGATATGGCGTCCATGTAGGTCATCTTTTAGGAATAACAAACTAACTATCTCTCCAAGTAAATTGAAATTAATCAAAAGGCGACAAGAAATTTCGAACTAAGCAAAAACTTACATAACAATTAAAGCTGACAAGCATAAAGAACAAGTAAGTTAACAATTAAAATGAGCAATTAACAACAAAACGTTAAATTACTAAAATGAATAAACGTTTAAAAATGTTGAGTTTATTATTGTAATTTTCAATTATTTTTAGTTTCATATATTATACTATTTGCTATTTAACTTTTAATTTATAGGCACTTCTATTATAAATTTACAGGTATGCACTATGCACGTATCCTATATTTATATAGATTATTTCATTTTTATTTTTGTGCTTTTGAAAAAAAAAAAAAATGCATACGTTCTCATTTTAGTTATTTGAATTTTTGTTTTTGTATAATCTTTTGCCATGTGAATAGGTTATTTTAATTGTTAACCTTCTTGTTATAAATGTTTGTCAGCTTTAATTGTTATGTAAATGTTTGCTTAGTTCAAAATTTCTTGTTTGTTCTTAGACACTAATGGCCTTTTAAAGGCTGAAAGCTACTTTGATATTAAAGTAATTTTAATTTACGTGGAGACAGTTCGCGTTATTCCCGCCTATAATGAATTTATTGTGAAATATATTCATGCTTTAAGTAATTTATCAAGCAGCATACAAAGATGCGTGAGAGATAAAACTGTCGATATTGATAAAGTTACTTTGTATATTAGTTTTTAGATCATTTAATATCCACCGAATATTAAGTTTTAATGAACTTTTCATATTTATACTGCACTGTTATCATTACTCTTAATTTATTAAAGACTGGCTTCAGAGAATGATTTGATTAATTAAAAAAAAAAGCGCTAATTTTAAGGCTGATAAATAAGACACGTTGATTAATATTCCTGAAGAGACAGGTTTCATTTATCATTTTATATTCAAACATGCATTATTCTAGAATATTTTTTCAACAAAGCTTTCATGAAAGTATCTAGAAAAGAGTAAAAGGAAAGAAAACGTATAACACAAAGATTATAAAAAATTTGCGAGAACCGAGAAAAGTACAATTACAATTTTTTTAAGCTGTTGAAAAAAAAGGGTTTTGCAATTTATAATAAAGAAATGAATAATGAAAGTTAAATCAACAAGAATAAGTCTTATGAATTGAATCATTTTTTTTCAGCACATAAATTAAGTTTTTAATAATCTAAGATTTTTTATTATTTTTGTTTAATAAAGATGCTGTGATAAATGTTAAAAGATGAAGAAAGATTATAACAAATTTCTTATTTTGCAACAGAATAAGTTGATTGTGTTTTTATGTGGAAGGTTTTTTAAGAAATAAAAAAAAAATAAATAAATAAATTCAGTGTGATTTAAAGTTATGGATGTTTGCGTGGCTACAAGTAATAACACATGAGAAACAGTAAATAACGTTATGTAATCACTGTAGTGATTGCAAAAAAGAGGGGGAAAAATATATGAGAGGGAGGTGTGGAATTTGGCCCTAAACTGAGGATGGTAAAAACACAAGCTGAAGCTGACCCCTTTTTCATCTAACTGACTCCAGGCTTGTAAATCAATCCGTAAAGTCATAATATCTCTGTGGAACGTAGTGTCCTGTTTACAATTTATCAAAGCTGTATGTAGAGTGGCGCCCGAGGACCAAGTCTACTAGTACGTGAGATTGGAATGTCCAGAGTGAATTAGTATAGGGACGAACAGTTGCACTGTCCCCAAGTACGCTTGGCACTACAAAGCTGATTTGTAGATTTTACTAACTCTACAAACCGGTAATAGACAACGGGCTATAATTTCACAGAACATCCCCCTTCACTACTTCGGGCAAACCGGTTCCAGCCATATCGAACCCAATAAAAGCCTAATCGTAATTTGAAACTCCCGTTTTCAAATATACATGGAATCCCGTAATCCCACCTTATATTGTGGCTAGCGGAAGCATCTGGGAAATGCACGGAATACGGATTTCTCTCCGATTAATTGAGCCCTCGGACATCATTATCCGGAGCTCCCCGCAGTCATTAGAACTCCATGTTCAACTACTCAAGTACCACCATTTAAATTTAATGAAATTACAACCGGGAAAACCCGAATCATTGTTATTTATCTGAAAAACTGAAAATTGCCCGATTTATTTGAATGTACGCTAATGAACGCTAGTCGGAAATTAAATGCAGCAAATAATTTATTCGGCATAAACCAATAAGATTACATATTAATTATGCTCAAATATTCACTTCATAAAAAATAATGCTTATATTCTCCGGTATTAATTAAACTTTTCAAATAATATTAATAATACGATGTGTGTTGTTGCATTCAAATATTATAGAAAGTATAATACTACAAGTATAATATAAATAAGAGATGCCTTTAATATGTTAACATGTATTTTTCCTGCAATGGTGTTATAAAAATTAAATCGGCTACGCATGTCCTTTCAACACACACAAAGGTGCGTAGAAAATTCAAATAATCGGGCGCATCAAGATGGCAAAAGTTTGTTTTAGTTATGATTAGAGAGGTTACTAAAAAGTAACAACAATCCCCAATCTTCTCGCAAGTGCATTTTTAAGATTTTATTTTTTGTTTTTTGTTTACGTGGTTTCATTTAATTGTCCCTTCTGTAGTTTATCGGCTGTTCTGGAGTGAGTCGTAAAGGGAATTTAAAAAAAAAAGAAGTTTATAATTAATCACGTGGATCAATACATTATCATAATAATAATATCATATCCATCTATACATTCGCTATATTTTGCCTCACCCCAAGGCATAGACGGGCCTGAGGCATCATTATAATTCAATATCATTTACAATGCTGTTAGCTAACATAAGTCTTACTGTATAAAACATTCAATATTTACAAGAACAAATGTATAATTTTATAAATAAATAAACATACCGGTAATAACAAATGAGTTTACATATTTTATATTAAAATGACATCAACGTTTTTTTTTTTTTTCAATGTTTTCTTGATTTGTAAAAAAAAATAGAGAGAGAGACATAAAAAATCCCGTCAAGTACTTGACAGAGAGCTACTAAAAGGGGTTTTGTCATAAAAATTCATATTTCCTACATTTTTTGTTTCTTTCTAAAATAAGTACATAAAGTTGCACTTAGGAGGAAGGTGTGCATGTATTACACTTTAACATTATAAGTATGCACTTATTTGGTTTCTTTTGGGGATAAAATGGCCGGCATTTTATTACTTTATTGACAACACGATATATATTTGTGAACTGAAAAAATTAAACATTTGGGTCACCATAGTTGCGATTAGTTCGCAATTGCTCGCTAATAAAAGAACTTTTGAGATTTAAGGTTCGCATCATTTATCCTGCTTTTGGAAAAAAAAAATCTTNGTCCCTTCTGTAGTTTATCGGCTGTTCTGGAGTGAGTCGTAAAGGGTATTAAAAAAAAAAGAAGTTTATAATTAATCACGTGGATCAATACATTATCATAATAATAATATCATATCCATCTATACATTCGCTATATTTTGCCTCACCCCAAGGCATAGACGGGCCTGAGGCATCATTATAATTCAATATCATTTACAATGCTGTTAGCTAACATAAGTCTTACTGTATAAAACATTCAATATTTACAAGAACAAATGTATAATTTTATAAATAAATAAACATACCGGTAATAACAAATGAGTTTACATATTTTATATTAAAATGACATCAACGTTTTTTTTTTTTTCAATGTTTTCTTGATTTGTAAAAAAAATAGAGAGAGAGACATAAAAAATCCCGTCAAGTACTTGACAGAGAGCTACTAAAAGGGGTTTTGTCATAAAAATTCATATTTCCTACATTTTTTGTTTCTTTCTAAAATAAGTACATAAAGTTGCACTTAGGAGGAAGGTGTGCATGTATTACACTTTAACATTATAAGTATGCACTTATTTGGTTTCTTTTGGGGATAAAATGGCCGGCATTTTATTACTTTATTGACAACACGATATATATTTGTGAACTGTATTTCATACCTTTAAAATGATAGACCACCCAAAAATTAAACATTTGGGTCACCATAGTTGCGATCAGTTCGCAATTGCTCGCTAATCGAAGAACTTTTGAGATTTAAGGTTCGCATCATTTATCCTGCTTTTGGAAAAAAAAAATCTTATAGAACGAGAGATAATATGATCCAAGAAACGACGGACAGACGGACGAACTACCAAAAGCTTTAGGGTTTCTAGAATGACCTCGAAACCCTAAAAAAAAAAATTCAAGGAAAAATGGCGCATGACGAAAAGCTGAATTAGTAAAACAACAAAACCAAATATTTATTTGTTCTTAAGGCGTTCGTTCTTTTTTATTAGGGTTTCGATGGTAAAACCAAAAAAAAGAAACCCTTAAAGGGCCCATTCACAGTGGAACCAGTCGGCGAGCCGGTGCATTAAATCCTCCCCTCCTCGAGCCCGACTGGCTCGCCGTTGCCCATACACATTCGAACCCTCGCACCGACTGGCTGTCTCATTTCAGTTGTGATTTCAAATTTATGTTATTAAATCCTGGCCCTAAATAAAATAAAAATTGATGTGAAGTGAAAAAGTAAAAACGCATAAGGTCGAAGGAAAAGTTAAGGAAGAAATCTTATTATTCTCAAGTTATTCAGTTACAAACTGTAAAAGTTCAAGAACTCGAAGATTACAAACATTACGAACTGTCCGAAAATTGAAAAGAAAGAAATGCACATACACCTGCGATGAAATATCACAGACGAGATTAGTCTGATTGTGAAATTACTATTTTGCGTTGGCAATAGTAGTCAAAATGAAACACATTATTTTATGTTTTCTGTAATTGCCTGCAAAAGGATGCTCTCTTAGCGATTTGTTTATTTTATTACATAGCTTTTGTCGCACTTGGATTAACTTCTCGACATTTTTATTTAAGTTCTACAAATGCAATGTTCCTCAAACTTCAATTTCAATATGCCTATTACTTTACTTGCGTAAGCAAGACTTTCCCGGTAGGGATTAATAAATTAATCCCAAAAAAAATTTGTTTTCCCAACCTTGACGAAATTATGTTAACAACAATTAAAAATCACCAGAAAAAAAACAATTAACATAAAGCAATGCAATTAAGAGATCAGATACAATACAATTAACAAAAAACCGTCACAAAAAGTACCGAGCCGGTCGGAGGCTAACCACACACATGCCAACTTAGTACGAGCTTGTCGGGTGCGTTGTAGGGCTCGCTTGTTTTACCAGCGAGCCACCAACCCCAACCCAACCTCGAGCCCTGCCACGAACTCAGCCCCACTCACAGGCGAGCCAGTCCGCGCAACCAACATTGCGCACCGGCTCGCCGACTGGTTCGACTGTGAATGCCCCTTTATAGTTTCGTTCTAGTGTCCGTCTGTCACTCTGTACGGTTCCAATAACTTTTGAACCAAAAGAAATAAAAACATGAAACTCTCCAGTATAAAAGATCATTTTGACGCGCACACAGGAAAAATATAGCGAAATCAAAATTATCAGCTGTTCAATTTCAAAATGGCGGATAATTCAAGTCGCGAGAAAAAAATATTTTTTTTACAGTTTTGAGTGGGTATCAAATGAAAGGAATTGAAGAGTAGATTACAAATATATATACCACTTAGGCTTAGTGTTTAATTTGCAGCGCCATTTTGTCAAAAAACATCGATATTGCGT
>KZ651559.1:274978-288076 GCA_001010745.2 Gerris buenoi
GTATTTCTGTAGCGTTATTCTTCAGTTCAAATTTCACAGCGAGGTTTTACAAAAACGGTTGGTTTTACAAAAAAACTACAAGAATACTTTTTTGTTCAGAATTTCCTCCCCTTTAATTTCTCACAGGACTATCCAACACCTAAAGTCAATAGGAAAGAAGATATAAGCGAAAAACTCAATTTTGGCCTCATCTGAGCCTTATATCTCGTGAAGCTCAAGGTCAAATCAAGGGTACTTTTTGGATGTTGTTTGAAAACACTAAATAAAGGTGTACGCAAAAGTTCAGCTCACTTTGAATTATTCCGCAATTTGGTCATTAATTTGTCTAATTTGACTGGACTAAAGAGAATGGAACAAAATCTAGATAATGGACTTAAAAATAAACCTGGAGGCGCCGGGCATCGATCCCGGTACCTCTCACATGCTAAGCGAGCGCTCTACCATCTGAGCTACGCCCCCGGATGAAGGTTACAGACACCACTAACCTACTTACTTTTAAATTAAAGGGTCAGGTACAAATATCTAGAAAATGAACTTAAAAAATACAACTGGAGGCGCCGGGCATCGATCCCGGTACCTCTCACATGCTAAGCGAGCGCTCTACCATCTGAGCTACGCCCCCAGATAGTAGAATGTGTAGTACCATAAAATCAAGTTGTAAAAGGATTTCTTGAGAGGTGAGCTGTAGTTAATGGCGTTGTCAGAACCAGTTATGAAAGAGTAAGCTGCAAGGTTACACCCGTACCCTTGCAGCTGATTTAACTTAGAAGTCAGCTGGGGTTTCGGTTTCGGCGTCACATCCCACAACTCAACAGCTTTAAACGAGGTCACAAAAATACTAACTTAAAGTCCGAGCACATTTTGTAATAACTAGGCATCGCGGGGCTCTGTCATTGAAGCGAGCGTATTATAATGTTATAAATATGCATTGAATAGATTAGCTGATAGATTAAGGGTATGATAGTAGTGCAGCGGCGTAAGATATCGGTAAAAACGTTGTTTTTTCTACTTTAAACGTTTTAGGTCCGATTTAATAGTTTTAACGATCTTTATTAATTTATAGCGGTGTCGCTGTTGGTTTTACTACAAAATGTTATTTGTAAAAAATGTTCTTCTCATCAAATAGATAAATTTAGAATTTTTTCCCGTCCTAAAATTCCAATTTTAATTTTGATGCGCTAAGCCCTTTTACAATAGGCCTAAGCTTATGCGACCAGTAAGCAAAACTAGTTCTAAGAAGCAAATTCTCTGTAAGATTTAATGTAAAAATTTTAAATTAACCACTGTATTTTATTTTAAATAAATAAATATGATTTTGCAGTATAAGTAGGGGTTGTTGAAGGATTGAAAAAGTGTATTTATACTTACCTTCATCATACATGTTTAACTGTATACTCAAGGTTTAATGTTACCCATAAAACTTGTATAAATGTAAAAATGATCTTTTCAGGCATGTGTATTCCTCGGAGAGAGGCGAAATATAGCTAATTTTACAAAATGACGAAAGTATAAATACACTTTCTCAACCCTTCAACAACCTCTACTTATAATACAAATAATTTACACATTTAATAGTACAAGAAGAGAACAATTTAAAAAATATAATCTAAAGCATCATAATCAAAGTAGAAAGCTTGACAAGGATAGGATGAGATTTTGAGCAAAAGCAACTTTTGCTNATTAAATACAAGAAATTACTATACCATAAAGCAGTTACTAGTAAAAATAAAAATATACAGTCAATCTTTAGTATTGACTTGAATAGTACGGTCCCAAAAAATGCCGCGAATGTTTAATCACTAATATTCTGCGAATGTTATGTTAAAATCACGAATGCAATTTAATAAAATAACACCAATAATTTAAAAAGCATATTTTACTTTTTTTGAGGGGCGAATCATAAATAAACCAATGAAGCAGTAATATATCAAATAAGCAAAATGTATATAAATTGTACATCAACATCATCAAAATTATTTAAAGAACTGAAATTTTTACCCAATTAACTTTCAAAACTTTTGTCTCTAATTTGCTTTTCTTCGCTTTTCGCGGAGTAGCATCAATATAGCTATCCGCGAATAAGCAGGGTACGCGAATCTTTAAAGGAAATCAGAGATTAATTCTTACGAAAAGTCGAATTCGCGGAAGTTAATCATGCGAATGTTAAGGATTAACTGGTAAAACAAAAAGTATTAGAAAAAAAACATATATTGTACATTCTACATTCCTATTAATTTCCAACAGTTAGCTATAATAAAAATGCTAAACACAAAATCTTTTAAATTTAAATTTTGAAGTGCATTATCAAAGTTGACATTGCGTACAGGGTCACTGAAAATGTTTGTAAAAAGTGATTATTGTTATTATATTCATTGTTGTGGTCTTCTCCATGGTCCTCCACGGAGAAGATCACAACGCGCGCTAATCCGGACGGTCGTCCGGATTAGCGGAGGTTACCTGCTTTTAAAATTCAATTGCAAGATTTTTGACCCGAACATACAAACAAAAATTGCAAGATTAATAAAAGCTTGTAAAATTTGAGTCACATTAGTTTTCGTCAAAGGTGTAAAGGGTATATAAATCCACGTAATCTCAAGGAGATCAATGACAGAAAGTTTAAATTATGTGACGGAAGTACGCTCAGTATATTAGCATTTGAATGGGAATCAGTCTGAATGAAAACATGAACAAACCGGAGGGTTTTGCAAAGATGCAAAACGTCTTTTCAAGGAAGAAAGAGACTGTACAAGGAGTTATGAGGCGGGGGGGGGGGGCACTGTAAAGAATGTTTAATGGAATAGCCGCGACGAGAACCTGACAGTAAATGCATTACAAGGGAATTCAAACATACGACCGACAAGAAAAACCCCACAAACCAACCATATTTCCAATTGAACAATACCACGACTATTTTCGAGAGCATGCAACGTTAAAAGTACAAACACATCGAATCAAGAAGGCTTCCAGAAAAAGAGAGGAAAAAAAAAGAATAATGGACGCGGTGACAGTTAATGATTTATGTATGGTCGGGGTAAGAGGGGGTAACATTCCCTTATCTGGTTCTGAATACGTAAGTGACATCAATAATGTAAGTTATTGCTCCAATTGATGGATGAGCCGAAGGATCGTATAAAGTAAAAAAAAAAAAAACTCAAAACGACTTTTAGGGTTTTTCTTTTTCAAATATTCGGGCGATCAGTTCAAGGAACATACACAAAGCTATAAAATAACATCCCCCCCCCCAAAAAAAAAAAAAAAATCTTAATAACACGAAAACATTTTCCTGACGATTATGATTAAAAATGTCTAACATGTTATCAATTTTATTTCACGAAGTTTCCCCGGGAAAAAACCTAGTTTTCAAGATATAAATGAAAATTAAACTGAAATACCCATTGTTTATTGACCAAAACTTCACGGATTTGTTAAGAGTTTGGTTCGTTTGATGGACGCACCACGCCAAAAACATCGAATANTTACTAGTAAAAATAAAAATATACAGTCAATCTTTAGTATTGACTTGAATAGTACGGTCCCAAAAAATGCCGCGAATGTTTAATCACTAATATTCTGCGAATGTTATGTTAAAATCACGAATGCAATTTAATAAAATAACACCAATAATTTAAAAAGCATATTTTACTTTTTTTGAGGGGCGAATCATAAATAAACCAATGAAGCAGTAATATATCAAATAAGCAAAATGTATATAAATTGTACATCAACATCATCAAAATTATTTAAAGAACTGAAATTTTTACCCAATTAACTTTCAAAACTTTTGTCTCTAATTTGCTTTTCTTCGCTTTTCGCGGAGTAGCATCAATATAGCTATCCGCGAATAAGCAGGGTACGCGAATCTTTAAAGGAAATCAGAGATTAATTCTTACGAAAAGTCGAATTCGCGGAAGTTAATCATGCGAATGTTAAGGATTAACTGGTAAAACAAAAAGTATTAGAAAAAAAACATATATTGTACATTCTACATTCCTATTAATTTCCAACAGTTAGCTATAATAAAAATGCTAAACACAAAATCTTTTAAATTTAAATTTTGAAGTGCATTATCAAAGTTGACATTGCGTACAGGGTCACTGAAAATGTTTGTAAAAAGTGATTATTGTTATTATATTCATTGTTGTGGTCTTCTCCATGGTCCTCCACGGAGAAGATCACAACGCGCGCTAATCCGGACGGTCGTCCGGATTAGCGCGCGTCCGGATTACCGAGGGTTCCGAATTAGCGCGTCCGGATTGACGGGGTCCTACTGTATTTAAATTTCTCCTGACCATATTATTTAATTGTATATTTCCATTGTTACAACTATTCTAGTTTTTACTCAACTTAAAGACACAACAGTCATTTCTTTGAGCACTAGTGTGCTTTGTGTTTACCCTTGAGTTCCGAAGATCAAGTCAAACAACATTTAAGTGAAGTATGTCGTTTAAATAAGACTAAGTACGAAAACTTTATCACTTAACAATCGTTATCTTGACCACAAACAAAGCGTGCTTTTAAGCTAATGAAGGGAATTAAATAACTGCTAAAGGTTGGTAAATCAGAATAATGTTAATAATTCTGCGTAGGACGTAAGCTACTATGTATTAACATTGAATATGGTATTAGTCTTTAAGATTATTATAATAAAGAAAAGATTGAATATTTAGGAGTGATAAGAACAAAAGGAAATTGCAATTAGAAACCAATTTTTGGACTAAAACTAAATAAAAAAAGAGAAGAATCTAAAATCTATAGAACACGAAAAAGCCAGATGAAAAGAGAGCTTTTCAAACTTCAATATAAACTTTACCGAAGAAACAATCATAAACGATTTAAACTGGAGGGAAAAGCCGAAGATTTGGAAGGGAAAATTTCCGACGTTTAATTGTGATTTATCATTCAAGAGCTATTACCTCCCAACAGCCGCTCCGAGGCGGAATCAAATGTCAAAGTTGACTTAGCTCCTTACAATATGGATTCTGGCACATTTTAACATTTCAGGATAATCTAGTGATATTTGTATAATAGAAACGAATGACTGACAGAGCTGTCACGTATTTCAATAACGTATTATCAAGAGCAATACAATTAACTAGAGAGCATTCCTACAATGTATAACCACAATTCACTCTTAGTTCCTTACATTTCCTCCCCTCCATGTTAAATTAAAGATTAAATTTATAAATAATTGTATAATAATTGTTCGTCTAAGAGTAAGAAGTGAATACTATAAAGAACTAAAAAGATCGAATGACTATATTCAAAATTCAAAGTTGGATTACAGCAATTGTCCTGTGAGTAATATTACATTTCAAAACCAAATATTTTTAATTTTTAATAGTTCTAAAACCAACAAAAAATATTATATAGGTATATTATTTAAAAAAATTGAAGTTTAAGAATAAAAAAAACTTCTAAATTACATTATTTAAATAAAAGAAATCCGAACTAGATAATAA
Organism: Gerris buenoi; assembly: GCA_001010745.2. Classification (NCBI taxonomy): domain Eukaryota; kingdom Metazoa; phylum Arthropoda; class Insecta; order Hemiptera; family Gerridae; genus Gerris; species Gerris buenoi. Next base: position 280,438 of record KZ651559.1, read on the forward strand.
ATTAAAAGATTAGAGACAAAAAAGAAGCTTTATGGTATAATTGTTAATATTGTGTTAATTATCATTGAAATATTAAATATATCAGCTACGCCCCCAGATGAACTTTAAAGACTCTACTAGCATACTTAAATTCAAATTACGAGTAATAAACAAAACTTTATGTGCGAAATTAAAAAAAAAACCTGGAGGCGCCGGGCATCGATCCCGGTACCTCTCACATGCTAAGCGAGCGCTCTACCATCTGAGCTACGCCCCCGGATGAACTCCTGCCACTTCAATAACATACTTACATTCTTATCACGAGTATGGATTAAAACTTTAAGTATGAAGTTAAAAATACAACTAGAGGCGCCGGGCATCGATCCCGGTACCTCTCACATGCTAAGCGAGCGCTCTACCATCTGTGCTACGCCCCCGGTGATAAATCTTTTATTTACTACTACATACATCCAAGTCAAATGTATCAAACACCTATATGCAAAATCAATATTTATGCCCTCTCTTTTTTTTAAAAGAGACTCTATCCATTGTCACTGCAACATCTACAGGTATATTGTCTTTCTCATCATTAAGAAATATTTTTGTACGAATGAACAATTGAACAAAATTTAATTTTAATCAAAAGAAAGTCAGTGAATGGAAAGAAGACGAAACATATAAAAGTAGCCCACTATCTTACATAACAGATGTTTGTTCAGTTCTCATAAATTTTAACTTTATATCACAAAAAAGGCATTCTGTCTTAATATAAATAAACATATAGTAAAGAAAAAAAAAAATCACAGTGTAATTTCTTGGACTAAGCATTCTTCGAATTTGGTTTTATAATTATTAAAAAGTTCTAATAGATTTTCCTCTGGCCACTCCATAATTAAATAAAAAACTATGGAACAAAGTAAATAGGCACAAAATAAATTAGATGAATAAAAACATCTAATACCCACGACCCCGCCACACTTTGATAATATTTTGTGTTAACCAATAGGAAGCAGAAGATCTCAAAAGGTATCATGAATCACTTGGATATCATGAGAGCTTGATATTTTCACACGGTTTGTGGCTTGCCCATATAAATGAGTCTTTAGTTAAATATAAAAATAAACCTGGAGGCGCCGGGCATCGATCCCGGTACCTCTCACATGCTAAGCGAGCGCTCTACCATCTGAGCTACGCCCCCGGTGAACACTTGGGTCACTAGTAACCTACTTACATCTAAATCCAAAGCCTAGTTTACACGGGTCGAGTATTTTAGTAGAGTAGTTGAGTAATTTAGTACTCAACTCGTTTGGACACTTTGTTATTTACTAAATTTATACACTCGACACTGACTAAATTACTCGACCGTGGCTACTAATAATAAAATACTCGACGAACTCCAAAGTGTAAGGGACAAAATGTAGAATATACACTTAAAAATACAATTGGAGGCGCCGGGCATCGATCCCGGTACCTCTCACATGCTAAGCGAGCGCTCTACCATCTGAGCTACGCCCCCAGATAGTAGAATGTGTAGTACCATAAAATCAAGTTGTAAAAGGATTTCTTGAGAGGTGAGCTGTAGTTAATGGCGTTGTCAGAACCAGTTATGAAAGAGTAAGCTGCAAGGTTACACCCGTACCCTTGCAGCTGATTTAACTTAGAAGTCAGCTGGGGTTTCGGTTTCGGCGTCACATCCCACAACTCAACAGCTTTAAACGAGGTCACAAAAATACTAACTTAAAGTCCGAGCACATTTTGTAATAACTAGGCATCGCGGGGCTCTGTCATTGAAGCGAGCGTATTATAATGTTATAAATATGCATTGAATAGATTAGCTGATAGATTAAGGGTATGATAGTAGTGCAGCGGCGTAAGATATCGGTAAAAACGTTGTTTTTTCTACTTTAAACGTTTTAGGTCCGATTTAATAGTTTTAACGATCTTTATTAATTTATAGCGGTGTCGCTGTTGGTTTTACTACAAAATGTTATTTGTAAAAAATGTTCTTCTCATCAAATAGATAAATTTAGAATTTTTTCCCGTCCTAAAATTCCAATTTTAATTTTGATGCACACGTTTACGCGAGCGTTGCGCGTGAACGCTTAGACGGATAACGTTGTCCAACGAACTCAGCCTGGGCATTGGTAAAATGAACGTGTGAACCAAATTCCAACTAACTCGGTGATCTTTTACTCAAGTTATCGTCATCAGTATATTTCGTGACGGTGATTTTGTGACGGTTATTATGTGACGGTTATTATGTGACGGTGATTTTGGTCGTTTTTTTTTCGTATTCACTCCCGGGCTCCTGAAAGTGCCATAAGGAACTTCGTTCCAAAAATAAATGCTATTATAATTCTGAGCCAAAACTCGTAAAGTACTCGTAGATTGCTCAACTTTATTAGTACGATACAAAAATTACAGACAAACATTTCCTACATTAGAATATGGAGGGGATAAAAGAAACGCATGAGATAAAATTAAACCCTTATATGAATAAACCATCAAAAATAGAAAAATGGATATTTGTTTACAGAAGGAACAAGAATGTCCGGGCAGAAGAGCGTTAAAAAATATATGAGAACTGAAAACTAGGGATTGAAGCAAGGGAAAGATATCCCACTTCAGAAATAAAATTGTGTTTTTTCTGGTATCTAAGACTTTTTATTGTTGGATAAAAAGTAAAAATACAAACTTGTCTGCAGACGTCAATCTCAGGGTTCAAAATAAGTGGGATAGGGTGTATCCCATATAAAGGCATCTCCAATCTTCATGTTTTAAAAGGATGTCAGCACAAGTGGTTGGGAAAAGATATCCTGAAAAGAGCTCTGATTCTTTGGTATTCCAATAGGACTCCATTCCAGTTCACTCTAGATACAACTAAGGGTAGCTCGGAGAAAATGAGCCCAAGTTTATTTCATACCCATTTAGCAAACCCCAATTTGAATCCTTATCTCATATAGAGCCAATTCCTTAAGGGGGGGGGGGAGTAAATAAGAAAGAAGTGCAATATAGAAAGTGTGTCACCAATATCGACAAAAGTAACTTAAGCTTTGAAACTTCTATTCATATTAAAACATCGGTCCGAGACATCTCACACAAAGTTCCTCATAATATAAGTTAATATAATATAAGTCATAATACGAGTTCATAATTACTTAGCCCAGAGTAGTCCATTTATTAGTTTTCGTCGGTAGATTTAATTATTATTGAACATTTTATCAAAATGTATTATAAAAATAACTTCTTCTTGGCGGGGAATCGAACCCGGCTCCGTTCTCAATTTAAAGCTATTTTCTCAGGAATTAGATTTTCCCCGGGAAAACGGCTTATATCGTTAGAATTTTAATTAAATCGACTACATGTTAGAATTGTTTAAACAAAATATCGGAACTGCTTTCGAAACATAGTTTTGTTTCACGTTTTTTCAAAGTTTTTGTGGGCAACCTCCAAATTTGGAGCTAAAATTAATTTCTCGATTTCGCCTCGGGGTATGGTTTCTATGTAAATAAAAATTATGCCAAAATTCGTCAAAATCAGCCCAGTAGGTTGTGTGCACAGACGGATAAAATACAGAATTTTTTTTAAAAACACTTTTTTGGACTCAAGAGATCTCAAAACGTGTAAATCCATCAAAATCTCAAAGTCTAATTTTCGCGCTATCACAGTACTTTCTCTTTATACGAAAAATTTAAAAAGGATATTTCTGATAACGTAATATGTTATTTTAATATGGTTGTTAAAGATATACACTTTTTTTTTTATCATAGGTAATGAATATAACACAAAAAAAACTACCACCCTACTGACCAAAATTGGTCCATTTTTAGGGTCCATAAATATGTCTGAAACGGATTTCTGTCTTGGAATTTTTAAAATCGGAGGCATAAAACTTTTTTGTTTTCAAAAGTGAACACAATGCTTCCGTTACCTTCGGTAAGCTCGGAAGCAAAACGGGGAAAATCAAATAAATTTAACAATAATAGATTGTAAAGCATAAAATCATTAAAGTATATACGAAATAAGACTTGAGGAAGCTGTGTCACACAAATTGACAGAATATTCTAATGGACATTCGCAACTATAAGAATTTTAAAGTACTCAACTCAAAAAGAACTATCTCAAAACGCGTAGTTGATCTTCTAAATCTATAAAAATATAGTTTTAGTTGCACACTGCAGAAAACTTGAAGAAGATCGTTCACGTACAAGGAACTAAAATAAAAAGTCTTTGGTCTGCCAAGACTTGGGAATGTGGGCCGATTGTTTTTGAGGAATTGCAAGTGGTTTTGCAAGTTGAAGCAAACACTCTGTTTATCCTTGATGAAACTGGCACCATGTCAAGAGTAAAGACAACCACCATATCAAGACAAAAGAAAAGCATAAAGAAGAACAAAAAACTAAAGTAGGTTACTTCACTTACAAGACAACAAGTAAAAAGTAATATTTACTTTATTCTTACTTTTTAAGTATTTTAAGAAAATAACTCTTACTGGATGTTTACCAACTGTTATTTATTAAATAAAGAATCTTACTTCAAATAAAATATGATGCACAAACTGTGACCGTTAGAAGACTAATGCTTAACTAGAGCAGCTTTATGTCTCGGAATTCGCGTTTTTCACGTTTTTAAGGGGTTAGAGGTTTCTCGATTTCGCCATGGAGTATGATTTTTCTAATCATGTATGCCTAATTTTGACAAATTCGACCCAGTAGTTTCCAGTAGGTTGTGTGCACAGACGGATAAAATACAGAATTTTTTTTAAAAACACTTTTTTGGACTCAAGAGATCTCAAAACGTGTAAATCCATCAAAATCTCAAAGTCTAATTTTCGCGCTATCACAGTACTTTCTCTTTATACGAAAAATTTAAAAAGGATATTTCTGATAACGTAATATGTTATTTTAATATGGTTGTTAAAGATATACACTTTTTTTTTTATCATAGGTAATGAATATAACACAAAAAAAACTACCACCCTACTGACCAAAATTGGTCCATTTTTAGGGTCCATAAATATGTCTGAAACGGATTTCTGTCTTGGAATTTTTAAAATCGGAGGCATAAAACTTTTTTGTTTTCAAAAGTGAACACAATGCTTCCGTTACCTTCGGTAAGCTCGGAAGCAAAANACTTTGTACTGATAGTTTAAAGCATCCCCTACACGATCAAGCCCCTTGATCAAAACAGCGTGTCAAGCAATGGTGTCAAACATGATTGATAGTCTAGGAACCCGCTTGATGCTTGAGTCAAGCCTTGACGGAGATTGATGTAAAGTTTGAATGAGTCAAGCGGCTTGACGGAGCGCTTGATAGTCTAGAGTCTAGAACAATTTTAATCAAGCATTCCGTCAATCACCTGCTCGACACCCCAAATCCTGATTCAAAACCATGGTATCTACACAATACTGATTCACTAGAGTCAAGCAGTTCACTAGTCAAAAACTCCGCTACAAATGAGTGTTGATGAAAAGATAGATGAGATGATTGATGCACCCCAAGGCGGCTTGAAGGTCGTGTCAATCAGCTTGACGCAATGTTTTGATCAAGCGGCTTGATCGTGTAGGGGCTGCTTTAGTCGTAATAGTAGAGCTAAAATCAGAAATGTTTTTACAAGTATATGTTATCAGACTAACTTGTTTATAAAAAAATCTATTTTAATGGCTTAATTTCCTACCTTAATACTCATCCCATCTAATTTAACGTCAATTTAAGGGTCCATTACATTTATATTTTCATCCTTCCAACAATTTAAAGCATATTAAAGGTTATTTTTTTTAGTTTATAAATATTTTAGGATATAAATGGTGCTTTTCAATTCATTCTTAAGAGATAAATGTACCACAGCTATTAAATAATTACATTATTATTAATTGTACAACTAAAATACTAAAGACACTGCTACTACTATAATTATTTGTTAAATTAATTACAAGACAAATCTATTTCGATACTTTTTTTTTTTAATTAATCAACAAGGGGATATTATACGGAATGTATTAATAAGCCAAAGTAAATCTGGCATTTGCCAAGGAATAAATAAAATATTTACATGACTTACATTAATCTACATATCATAAGTGTAAATTTCATTTAAAACCTTTTTAACGTTCATTTTAAAAAAACATAATTTTAATAACAATGTATTTTTTTATCTTTCAAAATTAGATTTAATCAAAATTAATATTAACGAAATGAAAACTTTAATGCTCATAGCAATAATATAATTACAAGCCTAGTTAACAAAATGTCTAAATGATTCGTTTAGAGATAACGTTGAATATTGTCAACAGAGGAGTTCAAAGCGGCATCGAGGGGAATATTTAAACATCATTAACAATTAAATATCTGCTGAAAACATAAAACGGTTTAATGGGATTAAGAGGAAAACGTACGATTTAATTGGAAAGGGAATTTAATTAAACAATTTCAAACGTAAAGACTCGTCAAATATTTATTTTGATCGGGTAAAATTCACGAAGTAATATAATAATAATTTTTTTTTTTTTTAAATTTTATTATTAGATAGAGAGATACCAATTAAATATTAATAACAATTATAATACTAGGAATTCTCAAAGCTGTATTTTATTAGTCCGTACAAATACATTTAATTTATTGACTCATTTTGTGAATATTAAATATTTAAAAAAGGGGAAACAAGAATATAAACAATATTTAATGTAGAATTGGGGTATTAGTGAATGGTCGATCTGCCAGAAAATTAAATCATTCACGACAAAACATTGGTAGACAAATGTACTAAATCAACTTTTATATACAGGGTGTCCCAGCTAATATGGAACAGCGAAATATCTCCGGAACCATGATAGATAGAAATATGCGATTTTCGCTCCGATCGTTAGTTTGCCGTCTAGAGAGCCCTAAACTTGATAAAATTTAAACTTTAAGTCCATTGTACAGCTAAACTTATTTATTTAGGGAAAAAAATCAAGAGACAAAAAATGATTATTTTAGCCATAGAATCCAAAACTAATCACAAATTCATACCTTATGCGTAACTTTTTTTTTTTGCCTAAAAGGTGTTCTGCAGGTCTCAAAATGTGAAAAAAATATCAATAATGCATCTTTTTAAGAATGGATTTGCATTCTATGGCTAAAAATAATAATTTTTTGTTTCTTGATTTTTTTCCTAAATCCATTAGCTGTAAAATGGACTTAAAGTTTCAATTCAACACATTCAGGGCTCTCCAGACGGCAAACTAATGTTTGGAGCGAAAAATCTCCAAGAGTAAAAAAGTCTTATTTTTAGCCATAAAATTCAAATCCATTCTTAAAAATAAGGCTTCCTATTCACTTTTTGTTTATTTTGTTTGCTGCACACGCTTTCGCTGCACACAGAAAATGTTCAGCATATGTTCTAGAAGCGCCTTTTTAACCTTTATCGAACCCTGAAAACCGCATCTTTCTATCTATCATGGTTATATTTCGCTGTTCCATATTAACTGGGACACCCTGTATACACATGTAGGGGTTGTTACATTTATTTTTGATCAATATTAAAGTAATTTAATTAATACCGGACCATAGTGAAATACATTCGACAAACAAATGAACTATAAACACGTAAATAAGAAGAAGTTTGTGCTCTTGCGGGGCAAAAAAGCACTACGCACAGAGGTAGTTAAAGAACTAACAGT
>KZ651559.1:329040-339957 GCA_001010745.2 Gerris buenoi
TTTTTTTTTTTTTTTTTTTTTTTTTTTTTTTTTTTTTTTTTTTTTTTTTTTTTTTTTTTTTTTTTTTTTTTTTTTTTTTTTTTGTAATTCTTTAGTTCAGGTATCATTTGAAAGTAAATTATGTGCGCAGCTTTCAAAATGGGGGCCATTTCACCCCTTAAATAACCAAGAAAAAGGCCCCAAAAAATGTCCCTCTTCCACTAACCTATAAGGCTTGATCCTAACAATGTAAAAAAACGAAATAAATATCTCTTTGGGCCAATGACATTCCCCCCCGGGATTCATTTAAGAATCAAATTTTGAAAAAATTTGGGTGCGCTTAACCATGGTGACTCAAAATTGTAATTTTTGAGTTTGGTATGCAATTAATGTATGAAAGTTGTATCGGAAAGACATTCTTTTTTACTTTAAAAGTGAATGTAAAATTGTTAAGTTAAAATTCAAGATGTTAGTGCCATTCAGGAATGTTCATAATTTCGTTTTGAGCAGAAAAGTATATTTCTGTTAATTTGTTTATTTGTGTTTACCTTTTAACAGCACTATCATTAATGACTATCTTCTATATAGTAATACCCTAAAAAATAATTGGACTGGATCTTTGTACCAACGAATAACAAAAATGGTGGTTTGATACTACTTTCTAAAGGCAGCCACGCTTTTGACCGGAACTACAAAAGCTCTGGCAACAAATCCCTCTAGAACTAGAAGATAGTGCGCTCAAGTTCACTTTTAGATGAAAATGAAAACAGAGAGAAAAAGAAGACAACGTTAAAATAGAAAGATAAAAATAAAGTTATAACTTCAATGCTGAGCAAAGAGAAAAATAAAACAAACTAAATATCTCTTAAAAGTATAAAACAAATTTTAATTTAGGATAATAATTTTTTAAATAGGATTAATATAGTAATGTCTATGTTAAACCTGTGGCAACGAGCTTAATTTTATTTAGAAAAAATTAAGATTAAGTAAATTAATTTACATACATCATTAGATAAGTTATTATACCTATTTGAAGACCAACTTATTACAACAAACCCTTTTTTTAACAACAAAACATGCAATTACAAATCATTTCGAGGCGAGTCGTCGCCATTGGGCACTAGTCGATTATATAAATGATATTCTCCTGATGACAATTTAACTTGGCTAATTGTAAAGAATCTTAAGATAATTTTAAATTAGCGTAAATAAAATATTCCGCCATTGTGTGTGGCACAACGCTCAATGATAATTTAAAAAAATTATTAACTAATATATAAAGTTTAGAGAGTAATAATTACCAATTTTACAATAATCATCAAGATGAATGTTGGTGGAAAGAATATGAGTGAAAGACATTACCTGAAACAAAAAGAATAAAAGGAAAAATTAACAAAAAAAGTTATAAACAATTAAAAGAAATTATAACACTAGTTAATTAAATATATATATTATCTAATCTAAGAATTTCTTAACAATTTATCTTCGCAAAAATTTTTGGATTACAGGTTAAATCTAGGGCACAAAATTCACATAAATTTCGCTTTCACTATTCGTGCATTAAATCTCTCTCATATATGATTCTAATCATTTAGTAGTGGTCTGACGACGACGCACCTCGAAATGATTTGATATTGCTAAGCTAAGGCAACCAAAATTAATTCCAATAAAATAAATCCTTGTTTTGATTTGTTGGACTTTAAATAGATATAATAACTTATCTAAATAGATATCTAAATTAATTAATTTAATTTTACTTTTGTATCTAAATATAAAATTAAGCCTGTTGTCATGGCCAATCTGTCTCTATACACACAAGTATATGAGAAATTAAAACAAGAATCTACTAGTCTGCCCCAGTAAGTTTAACTCTTATGGTATAAGATAGAAGCAAGCAAAATTGTTTCACATACCAAGAGCAAATAAAAAAATGCGGAAAAAATGCTCTTTACTATAAACATTTCTCTAGCGTAGGAACTCCTCTCTCTTTTTTTGTTCTCGATTTGCACCCGACCGTTTGGCATTTCGTCTGTCTGTCTGTACACTTATTTATTAAGCAGTCAAGACGAAACGCCTAGTTAGATTATCTTCAAATTTGCCATGGATGTTCCTAAAAATCATTAAAATCTATGTATAAGTTTTCTTTTAATTTTCTTTATTATTGTAATTTCTATATTTTTTAGCGCATGGAATACTGTTCACAGAACTACTAGTTGCTAATATTTTTTTCTTTAAGTAGGCTTTTAAATCTGATTTTGCGATTGACCGGACCGTGCGGAGCGAGGTCAATTAGTTCTCATTTAACGACACCCAACTTTTTGGCATTTCGTTTATCTGTCTGTAAATTGTTTGTTACGCAGTCACGACCAAACACAATTCACGAAAAATTTGGCATGGATGTTTCTTGAAGTCAAATAAACGATAAATATGTTTATCTTTTATTTTTTATTTTTCTTTGACACGAGATCAACTGTTCAAAGAACCACTAGTTAGTGACGCCTCATATATACTTAATTATATATCCTACATTATTATGTATCATACTTTATTATATATGAAATCTTTAGAATAGAAAGAGATCACCCTTAAACAATTTCCTCCATTTAAGAAAATGGCTTCATAAAGAAATTGTAATAATATAAAAATTGTTCAGCTGCTACCAATATAGTAAAGAATTAATAACGAGAAAACGTATTAACAACTATAAAACGCACCCTCTATAACTGGAAAATGAAGGAAAATTAGAAAAATGAAGTCTAAATAGACCAGAGAGACATTTCGAAACTTTGTTGCTTTGAGCAAATGGCAGTATATCCAAGTACTTTAATTCAAGGAGCCTGCTAAAGTTGTTTAGAGCTAAAAGAGAAACCCAAAGTAAGTCAAAGAGACTGGACTAATAGAGTTACCTCGTATCTGCAACCAACAAATTGGACTTTTAGAGTGAGCCCATCGCACAAACCAATCTTCTCTATGTAAACCAGTATTCAATTTTAATTCCCTAACTTACAAAAACCTACTATAAAGGACAAAGAGCCCTTATCTGTTTGACCCTCTTTCTAAGGAAAAAGGATAATCAGAATAAAGGGAAAATGTGTTGATAATAAAGTCCCCAAATCGGAGCCCTTCAAAGTTTGTGTTCCAATCGAACTGCTAAACCAAATAGAGGTTAACACTTCAAGTCTCATCCGGCTGTTAACGGTCTGAATTCAAGTTTGTATTGTTAATAGTTTAAAATTTATACTAGTGTAAACATCACAGTACCGAGATAAAACACAAATATCAAGTATAACAACAATTAACTTCAAATACAAGCAAATCATAATAAATAAAACTTAAGTAGTTAACTAACTTACTGTAGGTAGAATAGGTTTAAATGGTAATAAATGATTGGTTATTTTGACAGAGAATTTGTACCACTTCATAATTGATTATGACAAGAGAGGGCTATTGAAATGACTATAATTATTATGACTAGAGAGGACTATAGGACTATAGAAAGATTAAGGAACCAAAGTAAGGTATACGTATACAGACGCTGTCAGGTATAACATAATTTTTCAACTCATCATAGAAGAGGTGTAGTTCAATAACCAAGCAACGTCTTCACACAAAATAATTGTATTTATAACAATTTGACCGGTTTCGGCTGTTCTAATGCAGCCATCTTCAGATAATCTGTGTAGGTTATAAAGAGACTTTAAAAAGGCAAGTGACTTCACTTGCTTTCCCTACACCTCTTCTATGATGAGTCGCTATCACAGATAGAAAAACACAGTTGATGATTTTTCAACTGCTTAAAGCTAAACAATGATATCTTTATTTTACCTAAATTAAACATACCCAAAAACAACTACTACTTTACTATTTTAAAAATTATTTCTTATATAAAATAATTCTTAGGTTTTACAAGGACGGGGAGGTTAAGATTAAGATTAGATCATTAATTAAAGCATTCTATATATATTTCTTGGATAGCTCTTTGAATTTTTAAGTTTACTAAAAAGTCAAATTTCCTATTTTTTTGACACGTGAGTAGCAGTTCATAATTATTGAAATCAAGTTTATGATCAGTTTCTAGTGCAAGGATGACACAGGTTGATTCGTTTGCATGTTTATGGTGTCTATCTGTCGATATTTTCTGTCATGATTTATAGTGCTCAGCAATGCGTGATGCGTGTACTTATTTTCCTACCTGTTTGTCCGACATATTATACACCTTTACAGATCACACATATCAGTTTATATATACTCCTTATAAGCATTAGTCTACCCCCACTTTGTCTGTTATTTTAAGTTATAAAAGCTTGTAAAGTAAATATGTAGCCTAGTATCTTTCACTCACTATACTAACACTTACACTGGATATATAAAAGTCGAAACACGTATGTTTATTAATATAAAATTGTGGTGACAATTATTGTTGAGTTTTTATTAACTTTTCTAGTCATAATTAAAAGTTATAATCCTAACCTTTTGAGACCGTTAAATGTAAGCTTGTTTTACGTAAGCCAAGTTCGCAAATTATTAATAATATAACACGAGCAAACTACACTTATTATATTGATGGCATCGAAAAACATTATTTAGAAAAATGGTTCTAAATTAAAATATAATTAAATTGCTTACAATCAAGTATTTGTATCATATTTCTGTTTGCTTTCTGAAAGTAAAAAATAAGCTAGAATAACAACAAATAATTAACACTACATTTTTAATATAACACAACAGTTCATGCCGGACGCGAAGTTAATAACGCAGATGAGCTAAAGGAAAGAATTACACAGGCACTGTCAATATATCCCTTGAGCACATTATAACTGCTTGAAAAGGATTTATAAATAAAGTCGAAATTTAAGCAAAAATAGGTGGCAATACAACCTTTAACCACCTCTTGATTCCGTGTCTGTCTGTCACTAAATTTTTGCGAAACACATATCTTTATTAAGTTCACGACGAATTTTAATGAAATTTGTGAGGTAGGTCATAATAGGATTATTAATTTCTCTTCCACATGAGCACAAACATACATTTATTTACACATATATAGCTTCAAACTAACTTATCTCATTTGAATAAAACTTTATTAGTTTATCGAAAGTAACCTGCAGATAGCCTTAGATTAATTAGAACCGTCCACGCTCTTTAACTTTTGCAATATTGATACTTTAATGTATGTAAAAAACGGGGTAAACAAATAAATTAAACAATAATGGCTTGTGAAAGCATAAAATCAATAAAGTACGTGATAGGATGCGAGGAAGCTATGTGCCACACCAATTAGTGGTCCATTTTTGATAGAACACCAGCAATAGGGTTATTTTACTCTTGGAAATTTTTTAAAGATTTTTAGAAACCCAACACCCAGTAAACAAAAATCAAGAAAATATTACCATTTCAACAGCGAGTCTAGTTTTTTTAAAGATTTTTTTTTTTTNTTTTTTTTGAAAATCCAAAAATAAGAAAAATATTTCCCCTTAGATACTCTACCTTGGGACACACTGTATATGCGAGAGTGTGTGTTTGTGTACCCAAAAATATTTATATTAATGAAGTATAATAAAAAAATGTGTAATATAAATGAGCCTTATTTAAGATTTGAAAATGTGCCATAGACTAATTAAGCATTTTTCCACCTAGGCTTTCAGATTAGGGGAACTTTTCTTTCCTCTAATAAGAAAGAAGCGATTGATATAAATGTTTTTATTTCTGAGTTAGAAATAGATCATTTAATTTAATTAAGGCAATTATAATAACTGAATGTGTCAACTGAAGCAACACTTTACTAAATTTAAAAAAAATGTATATTTAGAACAAAAAAAAAAAAAAAAAAATTGTGTTATTTAGTTAAAGGTGTGAAATTTATGAGTATGCTTGCACAATTATGATATCATATTACTATTTTGTAACTATAAAAATTGTATAACATATAAAAAGGTAATAATAAAAAGGTATGATATTATAAGTGGATCAAAAAAAAAAAAGATTATTTAACTTAACAACAATAAAATCGCAAAGATAAACTCTGAAGTGTCATGTAAAGCCTCTTAAATTTATTATTTAATAGAATAATTATTAAATTCCAAATAAGTTGAATACGAGCAAAATAATTTCCTCGTGGCCCATATAATTGAACAACGGATGAGTATTTTTTTAAATATAAGGAAAAAAGATTGATCGACATAAAGACACCAGACAAATATGTCCCCTTATCTCTGAAACGGCTTTCTGTCCAGGAATTTTTTTAATCGGAGATAAAATAATAAAATTGTAATCAGAATGATCTTGGAGGCAGTCAATACAGCGATCTATTTTAAGAATAGTTCACCTATTAGGTACTGAAATAAGATACTTCTGAGGAAACACGGACAAGAAAGAAAATAAATTCGACAAATGAAAAGATCCTTTGAATGTGTGGCGTTTGCCATTTATTCCAAAAGAATGCAGGAAGAAACTTTGATCCTAAAAGCAGAAAGCTGATATTTGTTGGTTATTGAACAGAAACTAAGGGATACGGACTTCTTAATTCTTGATTCTCAATAACAAATTAAGTATTTAGCTGTGTCGTCTTTAACGAAAACAAATTTATTGAATCAAGGAAGGGGGTTCAAGATCAGTGTGTCAAAACAACTGTAGGAATTTCTTTTAATGATAACGACACTGTAGATTCTAAACGTAATGAAATAGCACTACAATTATAGAAGATATCACCGACTTTCTAAATGAAGAGAAAACATTGATTCTCCAAAAATAGCTCATAAACTGCGACAAAGTGAACCTAAAAACCCAGAAGGTACAGACTCTGAAGGTGAAGAAGTTGACAATGATTTTTCACCTGATGAAATCTAAGAGTAAAGTGCACAAAATAGCCCTTTAACCGATGCATGTTGTATCTTTTCCTATTATAACCAAAAGGAGATATCCTTTGACAACAATAAAACCTAAGGAATGCCCAGATTTTTATGTATACTATGTCACATCTGACAAAAAATCCCAAGATCGGTGACAGAAGCCCTATCTGCCGAAGACAAAGAATGGTTGAAGTAAGGCAAGTTTGGTCACATAGGGGTGTGACCAAAAATTTGGAAAAGATTGCCATACAACTTCATCCATACAACTCACCCGTTAATAAACAATATGGCAAAGCTTGGTCAGAAATATGACATTAAGTGAAGGCACGAAAGAAGGAATTTCTTAAAAAGTCTACGCAAGGAAATCTTTAACAAACTCAACTGCATCACGTTGTATAGTGATAGCCAATCAGCTCAAATGTTGGCGCAAAGTAAAGTTTGCAGCAAGCGAACAAAACTTATTGATATCCGGTACCATTTCTTAAGGGTGGCAGCCGAATATCGTGCAGAGACTATTAGCCTACTCAAGGGATGGTAGTCAATATTACCACAGCATAAGAGACTAATGATACTTCTGGGAATACTGCCAGTACCATAAGTCTCTAATACGTCAACAAGTTAACTCTACCTAGTGTTTACCTTGAGTGAGGATGTTAGTGTTACACTACTAATACATTTAAGTCAAACACCAAGTTAAGTATACATGTTTGAGAGCTTGTACAACTTAGAGAGCAAACTATTACACCTACAACAAACATGTAACATGAAGATAAATACCAACTTCCAAAACAATATTTTATTTTATTTGTTTAATATCCAGGACTATTTAAAAGAAAAGTAAAATGCAGAACAAAAATCTTAATAGCTTATATTTAAAAAATCTTAACAAAATTGATTAAAATTAACAATTTATATCTTTATAATCTCTGAATTACTATAGTTACAAATATAAATAAAATTAATAAATGAGAATTACTTTGTCTATATATGTTTTATTTAATATTTTATTGAAGTTAAAATACAGAGGCAGAATTTAAATGATCAAGTTAAATGTTTTCTTTATAAATCTTAAATCACTATAACACACAATATCTAAAATTGGATCGGGTTTTAGAGTAAGAACTGAGACAGCTAAGAGCAATTAATAAAATGAAAGTATTAACAATGACTAATGACAGAATTTGAAAATGATTTGCAGCAATCTTGGATCAAGGCATTGAAGATTGGCATTAAGGAGCGGTTGGCAGGTGGTGTCAAAATTACCATCGGTACTATAATCGGTTCCTTGTTTCGAGTAAGTTGACGAGGAGAAGCCGAAACCAACTTGAAACAGCCATTACAAGGGAAACCACTTTAATAGTTGTTAATTTTCCGTTAGCAAAAGGGGATTTAGGTGAAACACGACCGAACCTCCTGAGAGAAAACCAGTGGTTCGGGCCTCAACTTCCTGTATAATTCAGGGACGGGGTTGAGGCAAGAGGTTCGGTGCCTCGCAAGAGTTGGACGGCGTGTGTCTCCCCACCCTTCCCCCTCCCTTTTATCTACCGGGTGAATAATTCAACGACCGAAATAGAGGAACAAGAGGAAAAACTATTAATAATGCACAGCAATAAAAACTCTACAGCCTTTCTCCCTCATGACCCCTTGAGTAAACCACTGGCAAAAAAAAAAAAACTCGAAGTTAATATGGGAGCAACTTAAACTTCAGGGACAATGTTAAGTCGTGAAACATGCACAGACTACGCAAAAAGAATATCTACTTCAACGAATTAAATTATGAAGTCAAGCCGTAAAGCCTACTTCAAAAAGAACCGTCTTTTCAAAATCAGACTCAAAAGTTATGTCTTAAAAGTAAATCATTATGTGTTTATAATACGCCTTCAAAAACAAGTACATATGCACAAAGGACAAGATAAACAAGTTGAACATTGAATGGGAGCAGCAATAAACTAAGTCATTAATTTTTGAAAATGGTAAACATTAAAGACACATAAGCTGCCTGGTAAGTGTATTTACAGTTTATTAACATGACATAATAAAGCTACCCATTAAGAAGGGTGGAACAAGCTAACCACTATACATTTTGTTAAAGCTTAGGGACTATCGAGCTCCTCTAATACCATCTAGCGAATTCTGTTTTCCCCAGGTGAAAATACTAATTTTTAAAGGTCTGACCCTATTAAGTATAGTATCCAATCAGTATAAAGGGTGGTCCAAAAGTCTCCACCCTCCCTCTTAACTTTTGAACGGTATGAGATAAATTAATGAAACTTGCGGGATCTGTACCATGTAAAACGAAGTTTGTTTTCATGCAATCGCGCACTAGGAGCAACCACCCACTTTGTCTCTAGGCCACCCAACTTCAAAATTTCAAATTGGAGAGTATATTTTTGATAACATATTTGGATTCTGCTGGAAATAATAAAATTTTACTTAAAACTTTTTTCCCTGTCTCCAATATTTGATGATGATATTGATGATAGATGATATCCTAGCAGGTTCTCGTATTAGACGGTACTCATCTTGAAATCTGCAATACCTCAATCTCATTAATGTCGAATTATATTATTGATGACTTATATTATTCTATAAAGAGGTTTAACACCCGTTTTCCAACTTCATAGCACAAGGGGTTGGGTTTGCTTATATTTTTACAAAATATCTCATACTTAACCAACTGTCCCTAAGTTCTCTCTTTTCTAAATGTATAAGTAACTGAGATCTTTCGAATATAAACAAACATATTATATACAGATATGCATTTAAGATTAATGCAATTTCTCTTAGATATTTACACTTCCTTTAGACAGGTTTCAATATAAAAATAAATAGAGAGTCTTGGTTGGATGGATTGAGTTAAAGCTGTTAATAAAGGTTACTGGAAAGAGGAATAAGGCTTCGTAACCTTTGCCTTGGGCTTCAACAATTGTGAAGGTGACCTTTAACACTTCACTGTCCAGATTTTCATTTAATAGAAACATTATCACAAAATGCAGAAATTCTAAGGACTTTCATTGAACGACAACAATATAAACAGAATTATACATTAAAATTCCCTACTTTAATCCGAGATTATTTACCAGTCAAGCTCAATATCTCGTCCAACTTCAACTAGAATTGAATTGCAAAAGGGAAAGATTAAAGCTTATTGCATTATAAACGCAGTCGTAAAGCGGATTACTTAATAACTGAGATGAGGAACGCTACAACTAGGAATTCATTTTTCTCTATCGGCTATTCTTTTTGATAGCGTGGGAATAATGAATAATGTCAAGAATACTAAAAATTATAAAATATTTTCTTCTTTAAGGAAAATTCCGTTTCTATTGGTTCAGATGTGATCCCAAAATCGCATTAGCTATATAAGCCGGTACCCCAAATCCTCGGAGGGAATCATGTGTGGAGTGCGGGGGAGTCTAGAGACAAGATAAATTGTATGGATAATTCTAATGTAATTTTTGTTAGTTGTCAAACATACATTTATTTACACCTTTATTTTTGTTAGTTGTCAACATAGAGAATAGACTTAAAATAGAGTTGACATTTGGCGCGATTTCTTGTACCTTCATGAAAAGTGACATCAGCGCTATCTATTGTTCGTTGCACCATCTAAAAAAAGGGGTGGGGATGAAATGTAGCGCATTTAGTTCCTCTATACCTCTACTAGGTGTCGCTAGTAGTCATCCCCTAAAATTCTAATTTTATAAATACTATGCTTAGTTATTACAAGTGTCACTTTAATTTGTTTTTTATCACATCTTTTTTTAAACATTTTATTTAGTTACAAAATGTTCATATAAAGTAACTTAAAGTAACAACTTGTAATAAACTAAGCATAGTATTGAATGTGAAATGAGAACATAAAGGACAAACCAAATACACTTTTTTGTCTCAACCTTTTTATTATATTATTTTATTATTGGTGTTAGAGCAGCCTGGAACACAAAATTTTCTGAATCTTTTGACCATAGTAAAAGGAAATTGATGTCGGTGAATTTAATGAAAACAACAAATTATAAAATAAAATGATGGCTTCGAAAATGATTTACACATAACTCTTTAAGTACTGAAAAATTTAGTAAAAAAAAAA
>KZ651559.1:353652-379060 GCA_001010745.2 Gerris buenoi
TATATATATTATAGAATTTAATTTAATAGGACAGTATATAATACAGAGATTCTGACTTGGATTGTTAAATAGTTAGGGTAATCGAGGTCATCACTCCAATTAAGGAAATGTTGACATTGTGATATCTAATTACTACAGTGATTATGATTTGGTATCAATCTATTTATCACTTCAATAAAGAGCGATGCCGCATCATTTTTAACAATAGGCATAGTAGAAGTTTGTAGTTGGAAAATAAAGGTTATATAATTTTATCTTCAAATGAAGTTATTAAACTTAATTAACTTAAATTATTAAATTATTTTTATTAATCTTGACAAACTCTTTCTTTGATGAATTTTAATTTATACAACATCTAAATGTATTTTTGAATCGTAAGTATAAAATTTTATATTAAATAATTGTATTATACATGAAGTTTTTTCATGAAAGTTAGGAATTTAAAAGAAATATTTAGTCTTGTTATTCACTAATAACAGTTATTGTGTATAAAATATATGATAAGATAAAGGAGTTTAACTAATTATTGTTAATGTTTTTCATTTTTATAAAACTATAATTGACTTAGAACTAACTATAAATGACCTTAGAGAAGGGTCGAAACGTCTCTGAATAAAAAAAAATGAAAACAATAAGTTTTTGAGTATTTATTTAACACTTGAAACAAATCCGTCAAACAGCAATAACATATTATAATTTTATCTCATATTAAGGATAAAATTTAAAGGCAAAGCTATTTAAGAAGGTTTAATAGTTTCAAAGTATCTTATTAGCATATTTAAAGAACATTAAAAACAGCTCGTTTAAAGAAATAAATTTTATTTGATAATAGAGAAAAAACTGAACTTAATAATTTTATACTTAAAAGATAAAAAATATTAGAATAAAAGAAAACAAACAAATGTTTTCAATGAATGGTTAAGAATAAAAGTTAAAATTATAAGGCGTTGCAAGAATAGCCCCAGAGAGGGAGTTAACTAGAAGAATAATGGGGTAATATTAAAGATATTTGGCACCAAGACAAATCAGGGGGGCGGAGCAAAGGCACGATAACTTTTTAAAATCTACTAAAAAGTTATCACATATTTTCCCCCAATTGCAGATTTAAAAAATCTGTCCGATAAGACTCATACCAAACGTTCTCATATATAAGTACATATTAACTTATGATGAAGTGTTTACCGTTTACTTGAATCCTGGTTAGATTTAATATCAAGATTTACTAAAGAAATAACTCCTCCCAGGCAGGGAGAGGAGTTATTTCACAACTGGGCTCTTTACTACAATAATTATCCTCTTTTACCAACAGTTAATAACTCATCGTGATTTTCTTAATACCCAATACATTATTATCGAAAGACGCTCGCTTCAATGATAAAAAAAAAAAAAAAAAAAAAAAAAATCTATTAATTTTCCCTTAATGCCTTAATTCCGCTAAGTGGAAATAGTTACGTTACTTTTAATTTTGTCTCTTTTCTAACTCCACTATGAATGTAAGTAATTAGTAATTAGCATTGTATATTTAACAGAGTGATTTTATAATTTAATGAAAAACATAAGGAACTTTGGGTACTTCTTTAGATTGTTATTTCCCTGTTTTTTTCGAATATAACTGACATTGACTAAATAACTAATAAGAGAAAGGGATGTTTAGTCCAATAGTCCAATGTACTTTGGGACAAAGGAATGTCACCACTTGTGCTTTTATAAGGGGAGGAACAGTCTAAAGAAGAGCATTCCGTCCACCTTCTTTACATTGTTACTCTCCCATGTTTTTTTATAAGGGGAGTAACTATCTTAAGAAGTGCCAACCTTTGTTCCTACCAGGGGTCTCGCGACACTAAACGTATTTGTATTTTTATAAGAGGGAAGTACTACCCGGCCTGTTCAATACTGTTATTGGCCTTTGTTTAAGAGTTTTGTTGGGTTATAAAAGTAAGAATTACAAGATAAAAAGAACTTTTTATATTCAATTTTCTGTTGAATCATATATTATAATGTAGATAATATAATTATCATTGTCATATATAATGTTAGTGAAAAAAAAGTTCCGAATTTATTTACTTCTCATAAATGACAACTATCTAGAGGGCTGATATTAAACCTTTAAAAGGACAAATCTTTGTACAACGGATCTCGCCAACAACGAATCTAAAAGGACAGTAAGAGAAGACAAATGAGTACAAGAAGTACAGATGCAGAAAAATTATACCGATTCCTAGAACATAAGTGTAAACAACCTGGTTGTCACACGTCAATTAATTTATTACTTTGTTTATTTTTTTTCTTTTTCGCTGTCATTCAATGTTTGTCACTTTAAAAAATCATCAATTTGAAACCCGTCAAAAAGAAGATTGTAAATATGGGACATGTCAAAACAAATAAAAAAAACTTAAGCATTTTTTCCGAACTAACATTCCATTCAGCAAATTTTGCTGAAAACAAA
The DNA here is from genome assembly GCA_001010745.2 of Gerris buenoi. Lineage (NCBI taxonomy): Eukaryota > Metazoa > Arthropoda > Insecta > Hemiptera > Gerridae > Gerris > Gerris buenoi. The sequence goes on from KZ651559.1 coordinate 356,099, forward strand.
TTAAATTCTGCTGAAAGATGGCTAAAAGTATTAAAATAATGCATTGTCTGAGCTATTCTAAAAGTTTCAAATGCCTAGTTATTCGGGAAGTTAGCTGAAAATCGATTGCAAGATTTCTACTGGACAAACAAACAAGAAAGCAAGCCAATAAAAACGTATTAAAATTGATTGTTATATGTAATAACTAATGAGTTATACTGAGTAGAGGGTGAATATGGAAACACGATCCAATAGATAGGTATGCGTGAAGAAAGAATAAGCACTTCTGTTTTGCCCAGCTAGAGAGTTACGGTATAAAGGAAAGAGAAACGACTCGAAAGGTTGTTATCTTACAGAGTAAATCCCTCCTTGAAAGACAAGCTTCACATACATAATGGAAAATATCTTGCTACGAGATCCTCTAGACCTCCCTTACAAATACCAACCTCTTGAGATAACCTACACACGGTAAAATCGACAACACAAATCCTCTCGGGGCACAATGCGCATCAACAGCTTAGCCCCCCTCCACGCTACAGCCCAACCTTCAAGTGGGCCAACTTTCAAAAAACCAAAACTACTACATCATAAAAGAAATACAACAAACAAACCAAAAGATAGAAAAAAGAAATCAAGATTTCATAAAAAACAAATTAAACTAGGAGTGGCTCTATCATGGAAGCAAGCGTAATGCAATACAATATTAAATAGTACGAAAATTGAAAATCATGATGAGTTTCATCGTTGAATATGATGAGTAGAATAGAAAGTAGTGGGGTAGGGATGTCGAATGCCTTCTAACATTACACGATAACTACAACCTTAACCTAACCCAGGCCCCAGCTCGATTCAACAAAATTTCAAAATGTATCACAACACAAAACAAACTTCTGCTTGAATCAAGTTGAAATTTTCATGCCTGTTTCAACTGTAATTTAGTCGATGCACATGAAGTTTTATTACAATTGTTACGTTAGAACTATATATAATCTAGAATAGAGCAATTTTCAGTAAAGTTAATTAAGAACAGGGTTATCAAAACTGAAGCTGTATTCTATCACAGAAACCAGAAGCCAGGGTACCATTACATAACACTAAGCAGTTTAAGTCACATATAGTCACAGTTATATATAGTCATATATAAGTCACATATATAATACCTAAGAAAAAAGGTAAATTACAAATTGTCACACGCTTCATTGCTACCGAGCTTACGGAAGGTAACGGAAAGGAAGCATTGTGGCAGTTCTTCCAAATATTCCAGAGATAAAATCCGGTAACATAATTGGTCTCGAGTCTGTCTGTCTGTCGTTCAACATTTTTGAGAACCAACATAATATATTAAACACTACTGATTTGGATGGTAAGACTAATACTCAGCTCGCTTCCCTTGTTCAGTTCAGCAGTCTGCGAACTAGGCTTATTCGTTTTAAATAGGTAGAATTTTATCAAATTCTTCTGCATAAATATTTTATCGAACTCTCTCAATCAATGTATGAGTAAAGCGCTTTGATTTTACTAGTATGCTATGTTGATAGATCAACATGGCATAAAAAAAAGTATGACTTTATGAAAGACGATCAACCATTATTTTCTTTTGAGAAACAATGAACAGAAAGGGTCTAAGCGAGCTACCCACTGGAGCCGTGTTCGGTCGAATAAGAGTCTATATAAAGCGGAATAGGCCACTAGATCGTATAGGGAATGTTCCGAAAGGATACCAAGTATCCTAGAAGGGTAAACTTCTGGACTCTCTCATAATATAAATCTCACGATACTATCACTACAATAAGAGTTTTCTAACAGTGAGCTCTCAGTTGGTAACGTCAACGAATGGGAGGAGTAGATTTAGCTGACGCTTTACATTTATAAGAACCTCAGGTCTCAAGAGTAGTTCAAACCCTTGAACTCCTAGCCTGGCAGCACTACAATGCTCTTAATGATAATCTAGATCTAACCAAAAGGGCATTAAATAAAAAGAGAANGAAAGGAAGCATTGTGGCAGTTCTTCCAAATATTCCAGAGATAAAATCCGGTATCATAATTGGTCTCGAGTCTGTCTGTCTGTCGTTCAACATTTTTGAGAACCAACATAATATATTAAACACTACTCGTCTGATTTGGATAAACTTTGGATGGTAGGTTATTAATTTCAACTTTCTGCGTCTATTGCTCTCTATCCCATACAGGCATTAACATTTTTAACTAACACACATTATCTTTAAAAGTACCCACCCGTCATTTAAGAATTATTTTAGGTTAACAGGCTCTCTCTCCTCGTCCAGACTGCCGGACCAGAGGTAACGAGCCAAGCATTGGTCTCTGCGCATGCCCAGTCTGAGATGCCCAGGCTCACTTTAGACTGGGCATGCGTACAGACTAATACTCAGCTCGCTTCCCTTGTTCAGTTCAGCAGTCTGCGAACTAGGCTTATTCGTTTGAAATAAGTAAATCCCTCCTTGAAAGACAAGCTTCACATACATAATGGAAAATATCTTGCTACGAGATCCTCTAGACCTCCCTTACAAATACCAACCTCTTGAGATAACCTACACACGGTAAAATCGACAACACAAATCCTCTCGGGGCACAATGCGCATCAACAGCTTAGCCCCCCTCCACGCTACAGCCCAACCTTCAAGTGGGCCAACTTTCAAAAAACCAAAACTACTACATCATAAAAGAAATACAACAAACAAACCAAAAGATAGAAAAAAGAAATCAAGATTTAATAAAAAACAAATTAAACTAGGAGTGGCTCTATCATGGAAGCAAGCGTAATGCAATACAATATTAAATAGTACGAAAATTGAAAATCATGATGAGTTTCATCGTTGAATATGATGAGTAGAATAGAAAGTAGTGGGGTAGGGATGCCGAATGCCTTCTAACATTACACTATAACTACAACCTTAGCCTAACCCAGGCCCCAGCTCGATTCAACAAAATTTCAAAATGTATCACAACACAAAACAAACTTCTGCTTGAATCAAGTTGAAATTTTCATGCCTGTTTCAACTGTAATTTAGTCGATGCACATGAAGTTTTATTACAATTGTTACGTTAGAACTATATATAATCTAGAATAGAGCAATTTTCAGTAAAGTTAATTAAGAACAGGGTTATCAAAACTGAAGCTGTATTCTATCACAGAAACCAGAAGCCAGGGTACCATTACATAACACTAAGCAGTTTAAGTCACATATAGTCACAGTTATATATAGTCATATATAAGTCACATATTAATACCTAAGAAAAAAGGTAAATTACAAATTGTCACACGCTTCATTGCTACCGAGCTTACGGAAGGTAACGGAAAGGAAGCATTGTGGCAGTTCTTCCAAATATTCCAGAGATAAAATCCGGTAACATAATTGGTCTCGAGTCTGTCTGTCTGTCGTTCAACATTTTTGAGAACCAACATAATATATTAAACACTACTCGTCTGATTTGGATAAACTTTGGATGGTAGGTTATTAATTTCAACTTTCTGCGTCTATTGCTCTCTATCCCATACAGGCATTAACATTTTTAACTAACACACATTATCTTTAAAAGTACCCACCCGTCATTTAAGAATTATTTTAGGTTAACAGGCTCTCTCTCCTCGTCCAGACTGCCGGACCAGAGGTAACGAGCCAAGCATTGGTCTCTGCGCATGCCCAGTCTGAGATGCCCAGGCTCACTTTAGACTGGGCATGCGTACAGACTAATACTCAGCTCGCTTCCCTTGTTCAGTTCAGCAGTCTGCGAACTAGGCTTATTCGTTTGAAATAAGTAGTATTTTATCAAATTCTTCTGCATAAATATTTTATCGAACTCTCTCAATCAATGTATGAGTAAAGCGCTTTGATTTTACTAGTATGCTATGTTGATAGATCAACATGTATGACTTTATGAAAGACGATCGTGGTAAAATTCCATAACAATTTTTTTAAAAATCAACCATTATTTTCTTTTGAGAAACAATGAACAGAAAGGGTCTAAGCGAGCCGCCCACTGGAGCCGGGTTCGGTCGAATAAGAGTCTATGTAAAGCGGAATAGGCCACTAGATCGTATAGGGAATGTTCCGAAAGGATACCAAGTATCCTAGAAGGGTAAACTTCTGGACTCTCTCATAATATAAATCTCACGATACTATCACTACAATAAGAGTTTTCTAACAGTGAGCTCTCAGTTGGTAACGTCAACGAATGGGAGGAGTAGATTTAGCTGACGCTTTACATTTATAAGAACCTCAGGTCTCAAGAGTAGTTCAAACCCTTGAACTCCTAGCCTGGCAGCACTACAATGCTCTTAATGATAATCTAGATCTAACCAAAAGGGCATTAAATAAAAAGAGAAACCGATTGGGGCACATTAATTCAGTAAAAAACAACCCTTCATTGCTAAGAGGACACCTAAGGAGACCTTATAGCATGAGTATGATATTAAAATCATAAAGTTTCATTACATGATTTTATAATAAAAATATTTAGGAAGACTATATTATACTAAACATAGAAACACATTGAGTTTTATGTTAGTAAGAAGAAGAATTTTAGAATGGATACAGCAAAAACACTCGTTGTTCAGGAGTGTAAAAAAAGAGGAGGAAAAACATGTAACTCAGTATCAATTTCCGAACAACTGAGCTTGATCATACACCATCCATCCGATAATTCCATTAAGTAAGGATTAATTACAAACGAGGACCAAGCAGGAAATGAGATCCGGCAAATTGAGAAGGAGGATGAAACAAAAAAAAATAGATCAAAACAAAGGGTGATGGGAAAAACCCGGAGAATCGTTCGTAAAGGTATAAAATTGGAACGAGGACATCGAGAAAAACTCACCTCTAATGGATTTATAGAGGATAAAAACTAAATGGGATAGAGTTGGTTTGGGTGGGGAAAAAAAATTTAGGGGAGCACTTATCCTCGTTTAGAGGGATGGCAAAGGTTGATGAAAAACGACGAGCTTCTAACAAGAGAAAGAGGGAAAAAGTACTCGGGAATGTGCAAAAAGCATAGTAAGGGATCTTTTTTGGAACAGTTTATTATAAAACTTTTTTTTCTAAAACGAAAAGAGTGTATTCTTTTTTTTTTTTTATCTCCGACGAAACACAAACGCTTTCATCCTTTATAATCTACAATATTTTACAATATATTTTTTTATCTGCTATATTTTAATAAACGTATAAATCTCTTGGATATATACCCAGTTATACAGAAAAAAACCCGTAATAAATAAAACTATACCCCAAGCACGTTTGAAGGTATAATTTCTTCAATATTTTAAAACCTATACCAAAAGACACGAGGGGAAAATCCAGAATAAATTATTTAAAGTGCACAGTAAATACAATTTTATTTTTAAATCATGTGTAAATCATTCGTAAACACTTAACGTCATAATCGGAGTTGTTGAGAAACAGCGTAAATCAAGGTTGTAATAGAAACAGAGTATCTCCACTAAAACTATACACACTAGTATTTTACAGAGGTAGCTTTCAAACAATAATGGCCATCATCAGTAAACCAACCCTTTACTATGTCTTATAGTCTCATACACTTATATTTCTCTACCTCCTTCATTTATTCTTTCAAACTTTTACTTTTATAATTTATCTCATGTTGCGGTTTATATATTACATTCTTATGATACCTATTGTTTGAGTTTTTATTTGTAAGATTGTTGTTTTTATTTTTATTTATTTTTTGCAGTTAGTTTTTTTGCGATTTGTTTAGACATCAGTCCAAGTCCAAGTACATCCTCTCGTGAAGGAGTGTCAAGAGGCATTGGAGCTGCTTACATTACAGAGAATTATGTGTAAATGCTTACATTACTACTCTATAGGTGCCGGGTCACGATAAGATAGATGAAATTGCTAAAATAGGAACCATCAGCAATTGACTGGTCCAAACCGCAGTCTTAGGTCAGTTACAAAAAGGTCGATCAGGAAAGAAGCGTAGAGGAAGTGGTTAGGCAAGGGAGCTGCTTACATTACAGAGAAAAAGGAGGTAGGTGCCAGGTCACTTAGGGATTCTTTATTAGTTAAAAAAGATGAAGTAGCTAAAAAGGAATATGCAATTGACTGGTCCAAAGCACAGTCTTAAGTTAGTTACGAGAAGGTCGATCAGGAAATGATCGTAGATGGAGTGGTTATAGCAAAGGAGGGATTCAGGCAGTCCAAGATGTTTTGAGTGTACACTCAAAACACCGTAGGTACTGCTAAAACTAAACAAAAGGAAAACCAGACGACAGATTGGACTGAGTAGAGCTAAACAGAGAAATCTTATTGGAGTCTGAAATGAACACAGCCTTGCCTGCTAAGAAAGAAATCTAGCATTATTAAAAAATCCTCGTGACTATGTGAGGTGAAGAAGAGGAGACAGCTTACCGCTTTATGGAAGCGTGTAAGGGATATGAAATATTACGTTTCCAAAACTATGGAGCAGGAGAAAGAATTTAAAATAACAAGACATCATCTCCTTCATAATCAAAACAAGGAAATTTGGCGGTTAAACAGTAGTGGTTTAACAGGCGTGTAATTTTGTGTTTGGCAAAAAGGACATACAAGCTGGTATGTTTTCTCAAGGCTTTTTACTGATAAGAAGCTTTTGGTTTTCGAGTAGAGGCAGTTGCTTTTCTTATTCTTAATCACTTGCTTTTATAAACTCAAACAATAAAAAAAAAAAAAAATCGGTCCAAGACAACTCAGATAAACTTTCTCATATAAGACTTAATGATTACTTAGGTACATTTTATTATAATTGAACATTATATAAAAATAACTTCTCCTCGGCGAGAGAACCCGGCCTCTCTTTTTTTTAACATTTTCACGATTTAAGAAGTTTTAATCCAATACAATATAGATCTTAGGTAAAACAATTTCTAGATTTACCATGCTACAAATTTGTATGAAATAAGATTGAAAGGTTTTTATTTATAGAGGGCTCTAAAAGAGACATAAAATAACCTGTTATTACCTAGTAAAATAGTATTATTTCTTGCCAGGTAGTCAGATCTAATCTGTATAGAAAGCGAATTAAAAGTTCATTAATATTTCATACAAACAATTAAGCGAGGCGAGGGGTTTCTAAATGAATTAACAAACTAGACATCAAAATTGAAAACTCGGGAACAAGGATGCAAATGGATCCGTCGGAGCTTTCGCCATTTTCCCTGTTAACGTCTTTCAATTTACCGAGTCGAGAATACCGTAAAGGAAACAATCGAGGAAAAATTGCGTTTTTTAAAAACAACACGGAGGATCGAGGAAGACTTGCCAGCAAAACTCGGAGGTAAGCTGATTATCAGAATACTAGCCCGCGATGAAAACCTAATCCAACGTGCCCCAGATTTCCCCTCTAGAAATCCTGGGGGCTGCCTCTAACTCCAACAACTTCCCCCCCACAGTTATTTTTTTACGAGATTCCCAAGGGGAAGGGGAAGGGGGGTAAAAAAGTAACTGGGAATGAAATTGAAAAAAATAAGAGTTTGTACAAATGAAACAGGGTGGACCTCCTCCTCCGGATATAAATTCAAATCACTGAGAGAGAGAAAAAAATAAAGTAATCTTTTTCCTTTCGGTTCCTTTTTTTCGATCGGTCTTAATAGATTAAATAATAGTGTTCCAACTCTATTTAAACCTAACTCTAACCAATTCTATTTAGTGTTAAGGTAACGCAATAAAAGAAAAGAACCCATTACTATAATAAGAGCTAACCATTGTTCCTTACAATTAACTAAATTTCCTTGAGTTTTAAAACAAGAAATACCCTTGAGATCTAGAAAAAAATTTAGATTAATGAGCAACTACCAGCTCAAAAAATCCATATTTGAAAAAGTAAACCTAAAGGCCCCCATACACGATCAAACATTTTGAGCAAAAGTTGTGCAAACCTGATGTCGGGGAAATTTAGTTAAAAAATCATGTTTGCGCAAACATCAAGCAGCCCCATACATGGTCAAAATGATTGCACAAACATGATGTTTGCGCAAAATGTTTGACCGTGCATTCCAAGACTTTTAGACAAAATAAAATTTTAGTCTTACGACAACTAAGTTAAATAACAATACATTAATGGGGGCCTTAAAGATATACATAATATTTATACTATTATCCTACAAATGGCTATAATAATCACGGAATTTATTGAAATGTACATTGACTTAATTCATTTAAACAATAAGTATTGGTCTATAATCAAAACATCCCTACGATAGGAAATAAAATGTATTTCTTGATTATATGGGGTATGATTATATGGGGTATGATTATATGGGGTATGATTATATGGGGTATGATTATATGGGGTATGATTATATATGGGGTATGATTATATCGGCATGATTATATGGGGGTATGATTATATCGGGCTTGATTATATGGGGTAGATTAACCTGAAGACGTAAAATTTAATCGAAATCGTACAAGTAGGTTAAGCTCCACAATAATTGTGGTTTGGAACCTGTTAAAACAATAAATTTTAACAGCACATACATATAGAATCCAAACAAATGGTAGGTATATAATAAAATGGTAAGCATATAAAGAAGTAAATTCCACAGAATAATTCTAGAAAAAAAGTTAGATGAACATACCCGTCATTAAATAAATGTAGGTATATATACAAATAAAAATACATACATATTTTATTTTATTTTATTTATTTTTTTGTTTAAGAAAAAAGACTATTATGTATTAGACCAATACATATTTAATGTCTTTCCAATATTGAAGGCCACAGAACCACAAATAAACAATAAAAAGAGCAAAAGTTAATTTTAAACTTTTAAAAGCAATAAAATATTTCAGACTCACAACACAACAGTCCTATCTATACGAAATATATTTTTAGCAATATATTCATAGCAATGGAGGATTAGACAAAGTTTTAATTATCAAATTTAAAAGTTTTTAGGAAAGTTATCAGTTTAAAGGAAAAAAAATCCACATGTATAACAACCAAAAGCTAGAGTAGAAAATGTGTTACTAAAAAAAACCAAAAGGTTCTAATTTTTCATGAATTTGAAACTAGTTTGAAAACTTATTATTTAGAATAGTTATGCTTAATAGAATTTTAATATAAATTGAAATTGTTTAATACTAACGTTTCTTGTGACAATGTTAATAATTAAAATTAATAATATTAATGATACAATATTACAATCAGGGCGGAGAAAGTATGTTTATGATAAGGTTTAGAACTAATTTTATAAGACAAATTTATTATGAACACTCACGTGAATATTAAACTAATAATATTTAGTCATATTGAAATCATTATAAACCATCTGTTTCACTAAAGTTCTTCCTATGAGAATATTTGTAGATTGGTTAAATAAGCATAATCAAGTAACATATCTGCAGGCCTTATCACCATTCAGACTCCCATATTTAGAAATACGGCATAGCGGAATACATGGAATAGCGATTTTATTTATTTATTTATTTTTTTTTTTAGCTCGGTACTATTTGAACCTAATTCTATTCTTACTAAATCTTGTAGAAAAAACAAAATATTTGATTGTAGGAGGGGATAGGTGTAATGCATTAAAGAATATGTATATATTTTAAACTAAGGTCATAAACATTGCCTGCAATCAATGCAATCATTAATTTATTTTATAAGAATTCTTCCTTGAATTAAGATCTCTAATCTCTGATCTGACCAAGATTTGTTTGAGTTTAAACTTTTGTATCAAGGGAAAATACTTTTAGAACTCATCTCCAACTCTGATAAATATTTATTTGACTTCAATTATAAATAATTTTTTGACTACAAACAACTGATTTATACATTGTCAAACTTGATAGAAAATATTTCGAAATTTCACTTATGTAGGAAAAAAACAAAACAATATTAACACTAAATAGGTATGTAAAATAAAATTTTAGTGTGAGGAAAAACTGATAATTATAATAATAAATAATATAGAGCACAAAGGAAATAAATTTAAATTTATTAGATTTGATAAAGAAACATTTATAATATTATCAATTGCTTGCATTGATCCGATAAGAAAGTAATTAATCTTTTAAATATTACTGAATTTTATTTTTAACATGAATCGTCTTAACTCTACCTTATCAAAAATAGGATTTATCTGGGTATTAACATTATAAATAAATAATACAAACACATTTTAAGTGGAGATAATAAAGATAAGAATAATACGTTCCGTGCATATTTAAAACAGGTCGATCAGGGCAGATGATTTTTAGTCGAAATGAAGTGTTTTGTAATAGTCGCTTTAGTCTGTGCTGCCCTCGGGGCAAACGCGGTAAAGAATGAGCCTGTTAATAAAGTCTTGGTGAATTTGCTGCTAGAACAACAGTTGGCTTCTTTGAATGCGCTGATGAAGAGTGAGAAAATGACGACACTGAAGGTAGGTGACTTCACTCTGCCTAAGAGTAAGGTAATTGCTAAAGGTGTCAGACTAAGCGATTTATCGACGATGGTAGCGACAGATCCTACATATATGTGGACATCACCTGGTAACACCATAGAAGCCCAGGTATTCGTAGGATTGAAGAATATGACAGTAGAAGTAGACGCCCTTTCGTTCAATAACCAAACCTTCCCGGCAACCATAACTGTCGGTCTCAATTCGCTCGGTTTTCATCAGAAAATGACGCTACAACAAGACAAATGTCAAGAGACCTACTCGGAAATTGCCTTCTACAAATTAGACCAAGTGACAATCTACACAAGCATCCCCGCATACAACAACCAGGATATATCTGAATTTGTCAAAGAGGAAATTCAACCCTACGTCAATGGTTTGATGCAACAACCGTCGTTTGTAAACTTGGTACAACAAAATCTCGATATTTGTAACAATCAAAATGCTCTTATAAAAAGTTTAATGACATAAATGATTTTTTTTTTTGTTTTTGTTTTTGTTTTAAGTATGTTATAATATTAAACTATGTTATTTATAAATAAATGCTTATTTTTATAAAAACAATGTGTGATCATTTTCATCAAATAAGCAAATCATAATTCACAATAAAAACAAAATCATAGATTATTTTATTCATTGTCAAAATTTACTTCATCGTACACTGTTATGAAAGTCAATCAAACTCGCTGAATGATTGAATAAACTTAAACTAAAACAACCAACTTATACAAACCAGTTATAATAATTTGGGGTATAACCAGAATTAGACAAGTAAAAGCTTTATAACTAACAAAAAGATTGATGTAACTTTAAATAAGTATAATTGAGATTATAAATAAATAATATAAATTAAATATTTATATAAGTAAAAAAAAAAACATTTTCCAAAACAATAACATTTAATTTAATGTTGTAATATCCAAGAGCTTTATCTATACTAATTTTCAGTAAATTATTTTAAAAGCGTTATTAAACGAGATAAATATTCGATTCACATTAACAGTGGCTAAAATAATATTGAGGGTTTTAAAGCTTCCTCCATAAAACTTTTTCTGCATTTTATCTCTTTTTTAAAAAATAGATTTAAACGTTTCTAAAGTTTATTTATAGGATTTTTTTTTTAATTTTACTTTAGACTGTCTATACTTAACTAGCACATGTGCAATAAAAAATTCATTGTTAAAAAACATAAAAATAAAAACAATAATATAAGAGGAGAACATTTTTAAAAAATATTTGATCTGAATTATACCTACAAGTTTAAGTAAATTTTACAAGAGAACTAAATTGAATCGTTTTATAGTACAGTTATTAGGATTATTATTTTCTTGCTTTTCTAACAAAATACATATATTTCACTATCACTTAATAGAGAAAATGAATAATAAAATAAAATAAATCCATTTGTCACAGTTTTAATATTATTAGCAATAAGAATGACGGTTAAACAAAAAAAAAAAAAAAAAAATTATACATATAATATTTATTATACGTAAATGAATCATTATATCTACATATATGTGTATATTTATATATTTATTACTTTATAACCACTTTAAATAGGAAACGACTAAAACCATTAGAAAATATGAATGAAGAAAAAAAATAAATGATGTATTCAGAGAATACATAAATTTTATGTAGAAATAATTGGTATAGATATTCTCGGTAAATTATATATTTTTTTAGAAAAAAATATACACCATACTTTAATTTTATAATTTCTTCACAGCTCATAAAAATAAGGGAATTAATGGTATAAAAAAATATACGTATAAACATTAAGTCTAACTATTTCGAGAGCACGCTATGCAAACTTTTCAACCCAATTAAAAAAATTAATGAGAGCAAAAAAGAAAATGTCTGAAGAAAAAAATAACAAGAAAAACTATGAAAATTATAACTAAATGACCGCAAGCTCTTATTTCAATGTATTAACCAACATGTTTAACTATAATTAAATGTTCATTATGATAGGATATTAAATTATTAATTCATTAATCACAGGAAAAATAAAGAGAGAAAATGGTTCAAAGTGATTTATATTAAATACTAAGTTAACTGTTACATTAGTTATTTTAAAAAAAAGCTATTCATAAAATGAAAGTAATAGTGAGGAAAAAAAGAAATATTACAATGTTTTTTGAAATTACTCTAAACATATTTTCTTGTATTATGTCTTATCAGAGAAAGAGCAAATACACTAAATCCTTGGCTCTCATAATTTCTCTGTGGTTGTTAGAACATTTCTATGATAATTATTTTAAGTACAATTAATTGTTATTAACGCTTTTCCCTTGGTATTTCCTGACCATTCAAATTTATTATTGGAGAAAAGGATGGAAGAAATTAATAGCCAAAACTCTATGTTGAAGTAAAGAGCATCAAGGAAATAGAAAAAAACAAAAACACACATTAACAAAAACACATATATGTTCTTATATAATACCGTAATGCTTAGTATTATAATACCCACTTTTTTGCCCGTTTTCGCATCGCGAAAATCAAAGGGCGACTTATAGTCGATGCAATACGGTAACAAGACATTTCTCTCTTAGGCTTAAGGTTTCACGGTTTAATAATATAGAGGTTTTGGTTAGAATTTAAAAGAACTACATCATAATAAAAAAAAAAAAAAAAACGGTCTGAAACAACTCAGAAAAACTTTTTCATATAAGATATCATAATTACTAACATAGTGTTTTCCTTTAATTCGTTTTCGTAAGTACACTTAATTATTGTTGATTATTTTAACAAATTTTATCATAAAAATAACTCCTCACCGGCGGGAATCGAACTCGGCCTTTCTCTGTCTGCGTTTAAAGCTATTTTCTCTGGAACTAAATGTTTCCCCGGAAAAAGGCTGATACCGTTATAATCATACTAAAGTGGACTCCATTATATTTTTTTAATAAAAATCGTCGAAACAATTTTCGAGATATTTTTTTCACATTTTAAAGAGTTTTGTGGGCTAGCACCCCCCAAATTTGGAGCTAAAATTCATTTCTCGATTCTGCCTAGAAGTATGATTTTTCTTAATATGTATGCTAAATTTCGTCCAAATTAGCCCAGTAGTTTAGGCTCCACGCGTCTGCACAGACGACAGACAGACATTTTTTTAAAAAACCTCTTTATTGGACTCAGGGGACCTCAAAGATGTAAATCAGCAAAATCTCAAAATCGAATTTTCCTGCTATCACAATACTTTCTCTTTATATGTAATTACAATCCTCCTCAGATGGGAGTCGAACCCGACCTCACACATTTAATAAATACTGATATTTTCTCACTACTACTACGAACAAAGAATTTATTGATTTATAGGTATGGTTAGATTCGTATTTGAAAGGGCTACATTATAGATTTTTTCTAAATCAAAATTGTCTAAGTGGTTTTTTTAACGTTTTTGAAGCAGAGCCCCGAAATTAAATTACGAAGATTAAAATTAATTTCACTGGTTAATTAATTTAGATTGCCAAATTTCATTGGAATTGGCTTAGCAGTTTAGTTTTACACAAAAAGACAGACACGAAAATTCTTAAAAACTACATTTTTGGGATCAGGGGATCGTCAAACGTGTAAATTCATTAAAAATCTAATTTTGCAATACTTTATCTCAACCTACATTAGGTAATATGAAGAAAATAAAAAAGATTGATCAAATGTGATAATTTTACAGCTAGTAAAAAGAAGAAGGCGTTGAAAGATTTATGCAGTAAAAAACCGCCATAAATGCAGTTACTGTCTTTAGCAACGTCTTTAATGGATAATGGCTGGGGGTCTGGAAGAAGAACAAGAGATTCAAAGATTTTTTTGGCAAGGTGTCTTTAAGAGTTAAAATGGCAGGGACAAGAGTCGGGAAATGTGCCAGAGAGACATTGTGACTTACGCCTACAATTCTAGAGGGTAGGACAAGACTAGATCTCGCCAGAAAAACTTAAAAAAAGAATCCAACATAAATATTTGTAAGGGAATCGAACGAATTACTACACAAAGAGGATTTATGTCAATCGTCACACTATTAGAATTTTCTTTAATCAGTACAAGTCATTAATAAAAATTATATACGATTGCATTTTGTTGATTTGTGTAAAAAAAAAAGTCATTTGTCTAAAATGTTTTTTTTTTAACTCTTAGAGTTATTTTTACAGTTGTTTAAACTCCTAAAAAAGAATAGGTTTGTCAACTGGGTATTAGATTAAGAAAAGTGATTAACTACTTTTCAAATGTCAGTCAATCTATTTAACTAAATGCTCATTTCCTTTTCACTAGTTATTCAAAGCAATTAATTTTTTTAAAAGATAAATCATTAATATATAATTAAAATACTATATACACAAAAAGTTAAAAAAAAAAGATTGAAAAAAAAAAATTGATATCTATTATAAAAAACGACGGTGTTTAATTTTTCCTTGTAAATATGGATTATGTTTACTTCATTCTATTTAACAGATGGGCCTCTTAAAGCCAACATTTCAAAAAAGGAAATTAAAAATGACGGCTAAATCCTCTGTTTAAAATATCCCCCATTAAACACAGGAAATCCTCTAAAAGAAAAAAAAAACTTTTACGAAAAAATATTGAACCAGTCCGAGATTTAATTTTAGTAGATTCATATTTTCCTGGTAAATTTTACATTTGCTATAATAAAATTATTTATTTAACACATATATTATGACATATAAGAAATTGATATTACCGAAAGGAATCTAATAGTTCTAAGTAAAACCAGCCACACACGGACTTCCAATTTATCTCAGTCTTACTTCTGGAACTGAAATGGAACGTTTTCAAACAAAAATGTTTCGTTGCACAACATCAAAACAAACGGAAAGTGGTTTTGTGTCTTTTAATAGCTTCATCATTAGAAAAGAAATACTGAGGTAAAGGAATTATTCCTAGATAGAATAAATTATGAAGATTACAAAAACTATTTAAGAATGAACAACAGTTTTGTTTTGCGTATTTGCAAGAAATAATCAGCCCATCCCTTTTAAAAAATGAAACATCCGTCCATTTCATCACAGGGTTCTGCACAATTAATTATAAATTCAAGATGGTTGAAGTACCAAAAAGATGACACGTAAATTTCGTTGGAGGAAGATACCGTGGTTATTTTACTCCACTGCATTTTCTTAAGTTCTTGCGAATACACTCGCCCTTAAATAATATATCTTTCTCGCGTTCGCTATATTTGCCGTAGGTCATGTTTCCTCATTTTGTTGACGAATACATCAAGGGCAGCTCTACAGGCATTTCTATTTGAGTATGTGGATAATCTCTTAAGACAATTATTTCCCCTATATGATTCTATAAATTCTCACAGAACGGTATTATCATAGAAGCTCTTTGTGACGAATAGGTTGCTGTGTTGTAGGATGCACGGCTCGTAGCAGATGCATTGGTTTTTGGAACGAAGTTCCTTATGGCACGTTCTGGAGCCCAGGAGTGAATCCGAAAAAAACGAACATAAAAAATCACCTTCACGAAATCTACCGGTGACAATAACTTGAGTAAAAGGTTACCAAGTTAGTTGGAATTTGGTACACATGTTCCTTTTACCAATGCCCAGGCTGAGTTCGTTGGACAACGTTATCCACCCAAGCGTTCACACGCAACGCTCGCGTGAACGTAAGCTTCACTTTTAAAATTGAAATTTTAGGAAGGGAAAAATATCTAACACTTCAACTATTTAATGAGACAAACAACTTTTTTAAATACTTTATTTTAGTAAAACGAACACCAACACTGCTAGGAAGTGATAAAGATCGATCAATTTATTAAAGCGGACCAACGTTTGAAATAAAGAAAACAACGTTTTTACTGATATCTTTTAATTGAAACAGGCATGTAAAATTTCAACCTGATACAAGCAGACGTTTTTTGTTCATAGGAAGAGATATTATATTTTATAATATTTTAAATTAGTAAGCCAGGAAGGAAGAAAACAGTCCTATTTCCATCCAACTACACACATACTCTTAACCTATAAACCCATCATGTTTAATTTTTTTCTTATATTTAATACATATTTATTTTAAGACGCTTGCTTTATAATGATAAAAAAAATTAGTTTCTTTAAATTTTGCCTTAACTCCGCTAGGTACAAACAGTTAGTCACTTTTAATTTTGTCTCTTTTCTAACTCCGTTATGTATAAGTAGTTAGTAACGTATACGTACTTAGCAGTGGGATTTAATAATTTATATACATATAATGAAAAATGTAAGGAACTTCGTTTCTACCGGGTGTCCCGCGACACCACACGAATTTTTAAAAAAAAAAGAAAAGTAGAGAGAAAATAATTAACAAAAATAAATTCCATCTTAATCGATTTTATATGGCTGCCAACATATTCATATAACAGCCGCGTTATAAACGAAATGCAGTTTCTCTGCGTCGCAGTCTTGAAATAGACGTGAAGGATGACGAACCAAGTAAAATTAGTAAATTATTTATTCTAGTTATGCTCTGTAGGCTGCGATAGTTAATATCAATAGAATATTAAAAACCTTTCCGCAAACTAAATTACATTTCTAAGGCCTGTATTAAGCCTCGTTCACACGATGAAACTAATGTGACATTCAATGCCGCAACATTAGTGTTGTATGAACAGTAGATGTCATGGCACTAAACGCACTATAACTAAGACGTCAACCAGTGTCACGGTATTAAATGTCGCGACATTAGTGTCATCGTGTGAAAAAATATTATAAATAAGTACTAGCGATAGCTGTTATCAGAGAAAGAATATCATACAAATCATTTTTATTATTTGTATCTTTACTAAAGATTTTATACTTACTTTGATAACAACTATCCGAAAAGCCTCGTGTACATGTAACGTTTTTGTCGTATGATCATGCGAGATTTGTCAAATAAAACGTTACGT
Organism: Gerris buenoi; assembly: GCA_001010745.2. Taxonomy (NCBI): domain Eukaryota; kingdom Metazoa; phylum Arthropoda; class Insecta; order Hemiptera; family Gerridae; genus Gerris; species Gerris buenoi. The sequence continues at coordinate 373,365 of KZ651559.1, forward strand.
ATGGAAGGAAGTTTGACAGTCTTATAAGAACTACATGAAGTTTGACAAACTTGCAAAAGTCTGATAGGCTGGAGCTTTGTCTAGATGCAAGACTGAGACAAGTTTGCGCATTTAGGCGNAAAAAAAAAAAAATCTCGAGAACGGTTCCGACGATTTTGATTAAAAAAAATCTAAAATGTAGTCCATTTAAATACTAATCTAATGATATATGATTACCGATATATTATATATAATTTGATACTATAGTTCCTCAGAAAATAGCTTAAAACACGGACACAGAGGCCGGCTTCGATTCCCCGCCCAGGAAAAGTTATTTTTAGGTAAGTTTTGATGAATTGTTTAATAATAATTAAATGTACCTACGAATACTAATAAATGGAAAACACTGGGCAAGTAATATTGAACTCGTATATGAAAAAGTTTGTCTGAGTTGTCTCGGACCGTTTTTTTTTTAATTATTCAACCGTTTGTTTTTGATTTGAAGGATTATATTTTGGGGATTCTCTATAATTGTGATTTGGGTAATCACACATAAGATAACTGTAAAGTTTTAAATTTGGTCAAGTGTGGTAACAGAGACAACCTCGTTTGCCTATATTAACCCTAAACAACAACAACATCGAAAATTTCTATCAATATGGGTCAAAATTGCTTACATTTTAAGGGCATGAATTAATAATATTCAGTGATAATAATATTAAATTATTTGGTCATTTTAAACTATTAGATCATTAAATTTGGGTAGGATAGATGAGTGATAATATAACAATAAAGTACATTAAATTATATATCTTCAATTTATGATGATGTGTAAATTTAAATAGATGATACTACCTAAAAATGTAATTATGTAATTAACATTTTGTTATCATTATTAAAAGTAAATAAGTCCTATTTGTTAAGAATAAAAGTTAAAGGGACTAAAGACCATAATAAAATATAAAATAATACATTAATATATTAAGTTCCCTTTTTACACAACTTCGAGTCATGCGTTGCAAAAAGGTAAAAATATATAATGATTCAGTAATACACTTTTTAATATATAGTTTGAGCTTCGTCTTAGAGTAGTGTGGAATTTCAAACATGCATTATTTTAATATTTTATTCATGTTTTACGACATTCGGATGTGGTAAAAATTCTAGTTTCTAAAAGAAGTCCTTTTTATTGTTCTTTTATTTCACTTAATGTTTTAAGTATAAAGTTAGAGAGAATAAAAATAGGTTACAATAAAAAATAATACTTAAATAAGTTAAAACTCAGTAAAAACAGGAAGTCAACTGAAATGTTGGCTGTAAAAAATGTTTTGGCATTATGTTGTACGGATAGTTAAGAAATATTTAAGTTAATTTCACCTATAATAAGGAGAGATAAAAAGGTTCTTTAAAAGAAATGTCTAACAGTAATTAATGACTTATGTTTGCTATAATATTAAACCAAACCTTTACATAAAATATGTATTTACTAAGACAGGTACTCTTAAATAATGTATAACTTAATGTGATATGAAACAATAAATATAATAACGATCATAAATCGATAAAGTAATAAATACATTGATAAATAAGTAGATATATCATGAATAAATGTTATAATATGGACCAAAAGTTATAGCTAAAACAAGGTTTAAATGGCCGCCATCATTAAAGAAATGGTCCGATTTTGGTGGTTAACGAATTCGTCCTATTTAGTAAATTGCTTGCAGTGAACTGAAAGCATATTTACTTCACTTATTTTATTATCAAGGTGTTTTCCTTAGATATTGGAGGCTGCACAAGTAGGGAAGAAATATGAAATCTAATTTCGCTATAAGTTGGTAACTTGTATTGGTAACCCTATTTGAATCCATAATTTTAGAATCGGTCCTTACAGTTATTCTTACAGGGGATTACAGAAATTCTTTAGTCCAATACTTTACCTTTAAAACACTAATACTGGTTAATATTTCAAAATGGATGGGCAAAACGTGATTTTTAATATTTTAAATGTTGTTTCGACAAAATATCGTTTCAATGACCGGGGTCATCCGGTCGAGGGCTATGAACCTACTGAGGGAAACACTACTAGCATTCTACTCTGTTATACACTACACATACAAATATACCCCTCGTTGCCTTTAAATAACACACGCAGATTATTCTGGACCTTCTGTTCAGGGTAGTTTAACCTAATTAGTTGCTATCTCTACTGCCAAATTGGTTTAAAGGTACATTTAAAATCAGGTACATTAAAATTAATTTCAACCCAAGGTGAAACCGATTTATAAAATACTATTAATTAAGGAAGAGGGTCATTTTTGTTTCTGTGTACTCTACTTCTTTAACATCGTTCTAATTTATATTTTATTTATTTTGTTTCTATAATATATTATTCCATAAATAATACAAAACACGAGTAAATCTTTTAAACCTTTAAAAGATTTTAAAGAGAAAACTCTTAAGAGAAAAGTATTTCATTTAAGGATACATCTTTTACGAGGTAGCATTTATGGAAAAGATTTTCGCAGACATTTTCTTGTTTCTTCTAGACCTTTTACTGTGTACAAAAAGGTGGAATTAAAGAGAGAGGCAGTCCTCTTACAAAAAGCATGTCTCGACTCATTAAACTTAAGTACATACTTGGCAGGAGGATTACCACTGTGTTAGGTAAGGTTCCTTTGGACCAATCTCATCCTCACCAGCTTAGGAGCCGCCTCTTCAAATACCGCTAGCAATAAGATATAGAGCTCCCCGTAACGCTCTTACAGCCACTCTTAGACTTCTCCAGGCTATATCATACTTCGGTATAAGCCTAAAATGAAGAGACCACACTTAAATACCCTCAGTCCTCAGTAGGAGAAAAAATGTATAAGTAAAGATCCTAACATTTAATATTATAAGATTTGGACAGGTAATAACCTAATTTTTAGGGAAGATTAATAGAATCACTAATAATCAAAAGGAATTTAACATTAAAATTGAACTTGTACTAATACAAATTTAATACATTAAAAACAAAACATACAACAATAGTCTGCCAATTAGTGTGGCATACATACCTTCCTCGCGGCCTATTTCGTATACTTCAATGATTTTACGCTTTTATATAACCTGCTATTGACAAATGTATATTATCCCTCCGTTCTTTATTTTTTTTAAATCAGTCAAAATTTTTTGGTTTTTAACATGAATTAAAGTATTTTTTAAATTAACAAGTTTTTTCTTTCAAACCGTATCTCACTAAATCTCTCATATGTATTTTTTAAAGTAGGTATGAGTCTAGCAAAATTAAAAAAGCGCAGACAGTTAAGTAAACAGGGGCTCTCCGTGGCCATATATTTCGAAATAGCATTAAAATTTCATAAAATCAGATGACTTTTGAGGATATAATTGTAATAGTCCAGTAAAAATAGGATTTAACCTCCTAAAAAATACTGGTGACATTTTTTTTTTTTGCAAATACCTTTATTTTAGCACTAGAAATAACGTCCAGAAAGTCCATTTCAAATGTTGTACGCGAATTATTCAAGGTCAAAGGTAAAAAAAATCATTTTTTTGCGAATATCTCGGTTTCTATTGGTTGTACGCCAATTTTAGTTATTAGAAAAATTGTTAATCAGAAAATTTCCAATAAAAATAGTCTTTTAAACATTTTTTTTTTTTTAGCTCAACTGTTTTTGAGTTACAAGGGTTCAAAATTAGGTAATTTGAAGGATTATATTTTGGGGATTCTCTATAATTGTGATTTGGGTAATCACACATAAGATAACTGTAAAGTTTTAAATTTGGTCAAGTGTGGTAACAGAGACAACCTCGTTTGCCTATATTAACCCTAAACAACAACAACATCGAAAATTTCTATCAATATGGGTCAAAATTGCTTACATTTTAAGGGCATGAATTAATAATATTCAGTGATAATAATATTAAATTATTTGGTCATTTTAAACTATTAGATCATTAAATTTGGGTAGGATAGATGAGTGATAATATAACAATAAAGTACATTAAATTATATATCTTCAATTTATGATGATGTGTAAATTTAAATAGATGATACTACCTAAAAATGTAATTATGTAATTAACATTTTGTTATCATTATTAAAAGTAAATAAGTCCTATTTGTTAAGAATAAAAGTTAAAGGGACTAAAGACCATAATAATATTAAGTTCCCTTTTTACACAACTTCGAGTCATGCGTTGCAAAAAGGTAAAAATATATAATGATTCAGTAATACACTTTTTAATATATAGTTCGAGCTTCGTCTTAGAGTAGTGTGGAATTTCAAACATGCATTATTTTAATATTTTATTCATGTTTTACGACATTCGGATGGGGTAAAAATTCTAGTTTCTAAAAGAAGTCCTTTTTATTGTTCTTTTATTTCACTTAATGTTTTATGTATAAAGTTAGAGAGAATAAAAATAGGTTACAATAAAAAATAATACTTAAAGAAGTTAAAACTCAGTAAAAACAGGAAGTCAACTGAAATGTTGGCTGTAAAAAATGTTTTGGCATTATGTTGTACGGATAGTTAAGAAATATTTAAGTTAATTTCACCTATAATAAGGAGAGATAAAAAGGTTCTTTAAAAGAAATGTCTAACAGTAATTAATGACTTATGTTTGCTATAATATTAAACCAAACCTTTACATAAAATATGTATTTACTAAGACAGGTACTCTTAAATAATGTATAACTTAATGTGATATGAAACAATAAATATAATAACGATCATAAATCGATAAAGTAATAAATACATTGATAAATAAGTAGATATATCATGAATAAATGTTATAATATGGACCAAAAGTTATAGCTAAAACAAGGTTTAAATGGTCGCCATCATTAAAGAAATGGTCCGATTTTGGTGGTTAACGAATTCGTCCCCGCAAAATATTTCGATTTAGAACGAATTTTTGCAGAAACAAAATCGTTAAGTACGTGAGAAATTTATGATTTTCCGAGTATCACCACAACTGCGCATGCGAGGAATGATTTTTATACCAAGTACACATGAACCGACCCGACAGGAATTGAGGGTGGGGGGCTCCCGACCGTCGGGACCGCCGTCAACAACAAGTCTACACACGCTCCAACTGTCGGGGCCGAGTCGGGTCGTGTGTAAGGGACTTTAAACTGATCTTTATGATATTGAGATCATTCAATAGTTGGCAATTGTGTCACAAAGAAGTATTTCACGGATAATATCCAAATTATGTTTTGAAGAAAATGTTTTAAACATTATTATTATTGTATCATATTTAGTTATATCATTATCATTAGTGTTTGAGAGGCGGCTTTAGAAAATAAAGTTATTCTGAGTGAAGACAATTTGTTCTCTATTTCTAATTATATTAGTGTAGTATCTACCGACAAATTTAGAGCTAAAATTAATTTATGAATTTCACCTTAATAGTCCAGGAGATAGCGTGCAAAAAAGTGTCTGACTAACATCAAGCTAAAATTTTAATATAAGTTAATCTTTTAGCGCCTTTTAAGAATATGTGGTCATTATGTGCGGGACATAGCATAGCAATAGGCATTAAAAAAAAAAAAAAAAAATGGTGGAGAGCGGCCATGTCCCGCCAATTATGGTGGACAGTATGATTTTCATGATCCTGAGTACTGAATAAGTTAGTAAACCAAAAATCAAGTCGATGTTATTTTCACACTTGATAGTTTAGTTATTCAAATATTACTAAAAATTAACG
>KZ651559.1:387129-402279 GCA_001010745.2 Gerris buenoi
ATCTTTTTTGTAGATAATTTTCTGATGAACAATTTGTCTAATATCTAAAATTATCGTAAAACCAATAAAAAACGAGATATTTGCAAAAAACTGATTTTTTTTTACCTTTGACCTTGAATAATTCGCTTAGCGTACAATATTTTGCAATGGACTTTCTGGACGTTATTTGTAGTGTCAAAATAAAGGTATTTGAAAAAAAAAAATGTTCACCAGTATTTTTTAAGAGGTTCCACCTTTTTTTCGCCTAAAATGACTGGACTAAAATAAATGTATGTTTGTGGGCATAATGGAAGAGAAACAAATGAGCGCAGAAGGTTCAAACTTATATGGAACCAACAATTGGGTAATCGTGACACACCAAATTCCATAAAATCAAAAGAGTAGTCAGACTCAGAATTAAAAACGTTCCCTGGTGTCTGAATCGGATTTCTGTCTTGAAATTTTTGAAATCGGAGACATAATTTTTTTTTCTTTCCACAGAACGATCACATAACTTCCGTTACCTTCAATATGCTCGGAAGCAAAATCTTAAAAAATAGTAAAACGTACATAGTAGTACATAGTAAAACGTGTTCTATAGTGCCTTAAAGAAAGAAACTTTATATGTTTGTACCTTGTTATATAGTAGGGCGTAAAATTTCATACGTGCATTATACACTATAATTCCAGTTAAAGCAGCTGTAGTACGGATGTATTGTTATATGATATTTTACTTTTGTCTTACGAGAGGCGGATGTGGTGAAAAGCTAGTTCAAAGAAGTAGTAGAAATATTCCCTTTTATTACTTCACCATGCGTGAAATATAAATTTAAATATCTATAAAGACAAAAATAATGTATATACTTAAAAAAATAACATTAGCAATAATTTAAATTTTCTAAAAATTTAGTTATAATGAAAGGGAAGATAAATAGAACGTTAATTATAAAAATATTTCGGGATAAAACTCAACTTTACTTAAATACAACGAATATTTTATTTAAATGCAAAGCAACAAGAAAACCAATCAAAATAATTTATTTATAAAACGAATTAAAGACGAATTTCTAACTCCTTTATTAGTAAATAATTCAAACGTAATCTTCAGGTCTCAGGAGGTCAATTTAAATGTATCTAATCTTAGTTGAAATCTCCTTCAGTAAATCTATATTTATTAGATTGAAAGCGTAGAACCCGACGCTCTAGAAATATCAAATAAAATGATAGTTTCTAATAAGTTTTGAAGTGACGCTGGATAAAATATCGCTACGTTATGAGTTTGTATTAGCTAAAACTAATATCAAAATGACTCAGAAGTAAAGCTAATTTGAAATAACTAAATTCAAAACTTATATTGCGGTTTTCTTGTTGATAAAGAACAAAATCCAATGTTTTATTATAGAAGCTATCAAAACAATAAATCAAGTTTCCTATTTGCGTCTTTATTCACCAAGAGTAAGTTCAACAAAACATTTCGAGGAAAAAACATTATCTAGATCTAAATTGTTGTTTTGACCGTTTCTTCCCCTTTCACAATATGAAGGATCGGCCACTTTACTCATCAACTCTAATGAGGTAATCAATATGAAACATGTCTCACCTCTCCGAGATTCCAACTAACTAAGGGTGCGTTCGGAAACACTAACCAGGTCGACAGAGAAGTAACCGGTGTGTCCGGAAACACCAACCTAAACAACCGACCGCGTTCGTAAAGCTCCGGTCGTTTTAGCGGTCGACCGCTTCGACCGAACTCGAAATACGGTTAGTTCGGTTAGTAGTTGTTCAGTAACCATAATGTTACCTTCTTTGGCGAAATGTCATCGTAAAAAATAAACAAAAACAAATAATTTAAAATGGGTTTTCTCTTTTTGCGTATGTTTGTTTTGCTAATCTTTAAAATTCTTTTTTTTTTTATTAGTTTTTATGAAACATGAACCTTCATCGGCACTGTTTTACTTTGTTATTCACCTTTTTTATTTTGAAATTAAAATGAATTTTGTGGGTCATTTTGTGACGAATAATAACAATATTAATATAATAATAATATATCATGATATATAATAATATATCAAAACTGAAAGATGGAATGCGTGATATTCCTTTGTACCACAGTTCATTATAAATATACTTTTGTCCTAATAGTTATTTGCTTTTTTTTACCAATCCTACTTTTCTAAATTTTTTAGATACCGATATAGTTATTATTTCACGTACTTGTTGTGTATTACCCTTTAATCTATTTTATTCTTCTGTATACAGGTCTATAGGGCATTAATAAAACTTTACAACTACTCCATGATGGATATATTTCACCTCCTTTGAGGCATCTTCAGGCCTTTCTTTATTTTTTCTGTTATATTATACACACATTTTTCCTTTTTATGTCATTATTTCAGTCATTCAAAATGTGCGTCTGCCTAAAAACGATTTCTACTTCAATGATGTACCTACTGTTCTCAATTTAAAGTTAAAATTAATTTAAAACATTATTAATTTTCTCTTAGAGAAAATACGTCTTGAGTAAGTTTGTAATAAGACTGATAAGTTGTTATTTTAGACAATCTTAAATAGAACCTCTGGCCGAATTGAAGGAGCTTGTGTGACCGAGGATCGCTTGGTCGCTTAACTTTACTTGATTTATACATGTGAGATTACATATATCCCATATATCCATTTATTAAACTGTTCATTTGCATATTTTTTACATTTAAGAGATTATAAATGTATCATTTTTACACAGAAGAAGTTGATATTATCGATGTAAACAGTGCAGTGCAAGTTTTAAGGAGGAATATGCTGCTGAACGTTGTGTAGAGTTTTTAGTTAAAGGAAAGGAATGACAGTTATATTATACAGATTTAACCTAAAGGTGTGCCACTGCAAGAGTTTATTTACTTGAGGAATAGTCACAGATCACTTCTATCTCAAGCAAGGATCTTATAAATATAAAATATTAATTTTATAAATAAGATCCTCGATCTCACATCACACCATGCAAAAACGAATTTATATTTGTAACCTCTATGTTTATAACCTTTTGGGTCGACCGCAGTCTTGAACCGGAGCCGTTCGGAAACATCACACTAACCACGCCGCCATGACACTTACCACAACAAACCGCCGGTCGACCGAGAGAATGACCGGTTGGTGTTTCCGAACGCACCCTAAATATGTTACGGTTTAGACCTAGGTTTCAGTGTGAAACATATCTCACCTCTCTGGGATTCTAACTAACTAAATATGTCTCACCTCTCTGAGATTCCAAATAACTAAATATGTCAGGGTTTAGACCTAGGTTTCAGTGTGAAACATATCTCACCTCTCTGGGATTCCAACTAACTAAATATGTCTCACCTCTCTGAGATTCCAAATAACTAAATATGTCAGGGTTTAGAGCTAGGTTTCAGTGTGAAACATATCTCACCTCTCTGGGATTCCAACAAACTAAATATGTCAGGGTTTAGAGCTAGGGGTCAGTGTGAAACATGTCTCACCTCTCTGAGATTCCAAATAACTAAATATGTCAGGGTTTAGACCTAGGTATCAGTGTGAAACATGTCTCACCTCTCTGGGAATTACAACTAACTAAATATGTCAGGGTTTAGACCAAGGTTTCAGTGTGAAACATGTCTAACCTCTCTGGTATTCCAACTAACCAGATATGTCGGCGGTTACACCTAGGTTTCAGTGTGAAACATGTCACATCTTTGGGACGTTCGAGCAACCTCATATAACTAACAATGGATGAACAAAATTAATTAAAAACCCTACTCAAAAGAGTAGGGAATATAATTCCTAGAGCACTCTTTATTATTTAGACATATCTTATCAACTGGATAGACAAATCTGAACAGATTTGGGGTCTTAATGAATAACCAAGAATAATAAACCATGAAAAGAGTATATAAATGAAGATGATACGTCTACGAAACAATAGCTGACGTTTCATGCAGACACTAAAAAGAAAGAGAGTGTACATTAGAATCAGTAAGAAACGTATAATGTGAAATTAATTCGCTTCTAATCCAGTTGGGTTCGTTTAATGAAGATAGATACCAGTTTAATCTGCAGTTTAGAAAAACTCGAATAACAAATTGAATGCAATATCTCTTTATTATCCAAGATGACGTCTACTCCCTAACTGTTATATTGTTATTTCGAATCCTTAATCTAAAAGAAGCATTCTATCCCTCCAATTCAAAAAAAAAAAAAAAAAAAAAATACATTAAGAAAAAATTATACAATCAAAGGTTATGTCAGCGATTTTAGATCATGTTATTATTTATTATCTGTTAATAATGGAAGAAAAAGAGAACATTTTTAATATTATATTTTTAGTGGGACAGTTAATATTAATCTTCTGCTTACTTTCGATGGTAAATATATCTAAATAAAAAACAAAAATGGCACTTGATCACTATATATATGTTCTATAGTTTATAGTTGTTCTCAGTAGTGTAACTACGATATCAAACGACTTTTTGGATTTATAGAGGACCGGTAAAGGTGTTAATCGGTTAAAGGTCTTGGATCCATCGAAATCAATAAATAAATCGATTTTTAGTTCTCAATATTTTCTCTATAAACATTATATTTAAACGAGAAAGTGAAAGATCAAACGCTAAAAATAAAAGAAGACCTTTCTAAACAAAGTGCTAAAATATTAGAGGGAAAAACAATACTTAGATTCTCATCTCATTGTAACTTTAAACACTAAAAGATGTTGCAAGATAACAAAAGGATTAAATGTAATGTATATACGTTTGATAAAGAACAACATTACAGTCAAAAGAACATATAAGGGTAAGTCGTAGAAATCCACGAGTCAAAAACAATAATCTAAAACAAGACATACTTCAAAGACAAAGACAAATTTCCCAGGTTTTTTTTTGTCATCTGTCTGAGAAAGGGAAAGATCTCTTTTTCAGAAATAAGAGAATTCCAGCGGCACTCTTGTTCCACTATAGTTTTATCTGAGGGCAAAGTTTCCTCAGGAACAAAACAAAGTAAGTTAGATCGATAAACAATTGCCGCCGAGTGGCAGGCAAGGAGGGGGTGGGGAGTCCCCGAGTAAAAAGTTGCCTTATTATTTCTCCGTTGACTAACTTTTTCCCAGCCTCCGGCCACAACCGAAACAAGTCCGAACCAAAAAAAAAAAAATTAAGAAGGTAAACTCAGGTGATTTACTCCAGGACTAAACCAACTAGTCAGTGTATGGCAATTTAATGGAAAATAAATTGCAATTGTATTAACATTCGAATTGGCAAGTTAATTACATAGTTAACTCAATTGGACAAGGAAAAAACTATAAAAAATAAAACACAATTTCAATTCAAGACATCAACAACCAAGTCATAGTAGTACCTACGTTACCTAGATAACATAACCGTGTTTAAATTAAAAACCTTCTAAAGGCATTCAACAACTTATTTCAAAAAGTTAATTGAAAATTAACATAATTTTACTACGTTTTTATTAGCTTGCTTTCTTGTTTGTTTGTCAAAAGTACAAATCTTGCAATCGATTTCTAACTAACTTCCCGAGGAGCTAGACATTTGAAACTTATAGAATAGCTCAGAACACTATGAGAATGCATTATTTTAATATTTTTATCCATCTTTCAGCAAATGTGCTATATGAAACGTTAGTTCCGAAAAATCCGCAAGTTATTTTATTTGTTTTGGCATGTCTCATATTTACAATCTTCATTTTGACAGGTTTCAAATTTATTATTTATGACACAAAATTTAAAATCGTAGTATATAAAAAGTTCTTTTTATCTTAAAATTATTTATATTTGTACACGAGTTTTACCAAAACTTTTGAGTCACATAAATAACAATCCATTAATGACTAATTTATTTAAATATTCCCCCTTTTCTAAATCAGTCAATATTAAGCATCCCAGCTTATCATGCCACAAGTAAATTGTTATGACTTCTATTCATGATGAATTAAGCAAAATTTAATTAGCAGAAAAAGTTAATATGGGGCCACCTGTGGGTGCATTTACACCCACAGGTGGGTTTGGACGTATTTAAAAATACGTCTAAATTCATTAAAAATCAGATAAGTACTTTTTAACATATGTGTTAAAGAGAAACCAATAGGCACAGAAGATTGTAATTTATATGGAACCTACAATGGGCTAATTCTGGCCAACTTACATTTCATTAAAATCGGACGATTAGTTATTAAGAAATGTTGGATTTTAAAAATATGGACAGACAGACAAACAGACCAAAAATGTTTTCTGACATCTAAAACGGATTTCTGTCTCCAAAATGTTTTAAATTGGGGACATGAACATTTTTTGTTCCTCGCACAACTATCATTTAGCTTCCGAAAACATCGGTAAGCCCGGAAGATAAAAGGGAAAACAATCTAATAAATATGACAATAATTTGGTTAGGAAAAGCATAACAGTAATGAAGTACGTGTTTAGTAATGAGGAAGCTATGTGCCACATTAATAGGTAGACTATTTTAGTTTGTGTGCCAAACTCAATGTTATTTGCAACGAAAATTCTCGGCCATACATACATTCGATTATTAAATAATACATTATTAAATAAATACATAATATATGAGCATTAGTTTGTCGGCGTGAAGAAAATACACACTAGCTTTAATAAAACTAAAGTAAATACAGAGCACAAATGAAATAGTTGTTTTTTATTATGACACACATGACATAAAACTCGTAAGTGTAATATATTTTATTATTTGAAAAAAAAAAGTCAAAATTTATTGGAGCAGTAATATCTCTAAGAAAAAAAAGAGGAGGGAAGTAAAAAGATCGATGTATCTGCGGGAGTGAGCAGATGACCGCCCCTGACCTACTCCGCTTTAAAATTCACACCGGTCGACATTTTTAAAAAAAGTCGACGTTATCGTCTTTAGAGAGAGAGAGAGAGGGGGGGGGGATATAATCTAGTAAAAAAAAAAAAAACTGCACAAACAACACTTAAAATACACTACGACATTAAATAAACACCAATAAATGATATTAACGACAAATATTCTGGGAATAATTTATAGAATGTAAAAAAAAAAAAATTATTAACGGGTTAAACAAAACGGGTCAAAGATTTATGGAATAAAAGTATATACAAAAAAAATGAAACATGGGAGTTTTGTATAAAGGAAGACACGCAAAGCAGTGTATTTTGGCGGGGGGGGGGGGGGGGAGATAGTCACGAGTAATTTGGTAACAACCAGCCACCCCTAGTGTATGAAATGAATGTGACACGCGTAATAACAAAACACACGGAAAATAAAAGAAATATTCACAACTCATGACATGCTACCTATCTACTAGTCAGATAAATTGCATTCTTAACAAAACTTAAATCCTATTTTAAGGCTGTACAAATGTGAACAAATACTTTTATCTTCAAAAGAAATGCTTTTATCAAATAAAAAAACATATATGGAATATTGTGCAATCCGCTAAGAGGTAATAATCTAGCAAACAATACAACGTTATTAAATATTAAAACAGGGGGATTATAACCTGTTGGATCGTTAGATTATTAGCTATATGATTAAATATAGCTCAAAGGGTTGATTGGACGAGTTAATTGCAAAATATTATTTCTTGTATGCAAGTTTCAAGTAGTGTAATTGACAATTACTAATCCAGAATAACTGACCCAAATGATAATTATCTTATCAATTAAACCCTTCTTTAATCAATATCTAATTTGAATTTTTATTATTGCTTAATATTTACTTTAAAACAAAAAACCAGACCCAGTCATAAGTCATATAATACAGTGTTTTTATAGTAAGCATTTATAGACAAAAAACTAAGGTACTTCTTTAGATTATTACTCCCCTATACGTTTTTGTTTAGAATATAAATGACTGACTAAATAACTAAATAAAAATACAAAGACATGATTAGTCCAATGAACTTTGGAACAAATGAATATCACACTTCTTCTTGTTACTCCTCTCTCTTTTTTATAGGGAGAGTAGAACAGTCTAAAGAAGAACATTCCGTACACTTTCTTTAGATTGCTTCTCCCCTCTCTTTTTTATAAGGAAAGTAATAGTCTAAAGAAGAACATTCCGTACACTTAATTTAGATGGTTACTCCCCTCTGTTTTTTATAAGGATAGTAACATTCTAAAGAAGAACATTCAGTACGCACCTTCTTTAGATTGTAACTCTCCTCTGTTTTTTTTTTTTTTTTTTTTTTTGAGGGGAGTAACAATCTAATGAAGTGATGATTAAAAGACCGGTTTAACCAGCATTTCGTAATCATAATGAAAAATAACTCAAAGAAAACCATAGACGTAATTTCATATGACAGTATGAGTGAAAATTTCATTGCAGTCACTTTGAATTAAGACATCATCCACGGTATCACAATTTATACACCATCGCAGACACCTGAAGTAAGATCTTTTATGTAGATATATTCTGTTTGAAACAATATTTCTTTTTGTTATAACCAAATACTCGTTTCTCAGCTATACTTTATTTAAGATACGAGTCGCTTAAGCCACATTAAATATTAGCTAGGTTTTTAGAACACATACGTTGAATTCTCTTTGATATATCAAACATTAAGTAATCTTTCACGTTCTTACGTCTGAATCCTACAACATGTTACCTCTCATCTCTTTATATGATTTCCTTCTTAAAGGAAAAGTATTGTTTTCACCCTAAAACCGAGATTTCAACGTAATTATCCGTTTTAGTGGGTTTTAAGACGGTTTGAGTGGTTTCCAGCTGGATGTCTGTCTGTGACATACGTACAACTCTCACAGTTTTCAAGCTAGAGAGCTAAAACTTGGTAGGAAAATCCATCCTTACATATAGTTATGCTTATGCTGCCCAGAAAAGCATAAATTTGTGACGCCATTAACCCTTTTTGTTTAAATTTCAAAAAATCGTAAAAACAATATCCGATTACTCTTAAATTGCACCAATTACTATTTTATAAGACACGTTTTTATCTTAAATCAAGGAGATACATATTTAAAATTAACTTTCAATATTTTATGGTTTTAACTTCATTTATGGTAATACTGATAATATTTAATTATTTTCAAATAGAATACGGATCCTCCCTCATAAACGCCTACTAAACTCTTCATAATTTTGAATTCAATTATGTCAGAATTATAAATATCTAACGAAACTTCTCGTACTAAAAGTTTACTTTTAAATATTATATTTATTTATTTGTTTTTTGAAGGGTATTGGACTGCTTGTTCATATACACCTTCTTGTTTTAATTAACAATATATAGTTATATACATAGAGATACTTAAATATTATATATATGTACTTAATATTAAATATATGTACTTCTAAATTTTCTTTACTCTTGTTCTACTAAATACTACTCTTGTTCTACTAAATCTTCTTTACTCTGAGCCTCGACCTAACGTCGAAATAAACTCCGACCTAGCGCCATTATCATTATTCCTCGGTGTTATAAAAAAAACTGGTATTTTCTAGGAAAGCAATTTTACATTGTGTTTAGTATCTTGCGATGTAAATTAACAACAATTTAAAATTGTTTAATCAAAATTGTCGAATTCTTTTTAGAGAAATTATGTTAAGATATATTAGGGGATATCAACCTCCCTAATCTATAAATGCAAATTTCTTCCAAATTAAAATTACTTCTTTGAAATTAAAATTATACAATTACTTTAGTGAATCTATCTCTATACAGATACTAAGGCTCACATTCTTATAGTAAAAAGAAAAAAAAAATTAAATAATATTAGACTGGGATCAAAGAAAAAATATATAAGTTTACTTTTAATATACATTCATTTTTGTTTAATTAATATATGTATATATATATATATNAGCGTTGCATGTTTGACGAAGTGCTGGTTTGCCTATCTGAATATACATAAATGCAAGAATTAAACTTGTTCAGAAGCCTGAACAGTCAGTATTGAAAATTATTTGGATACTTTTTCGTTTTATACATCCCGAAAACCGATTCCGGCCTTAACTTTTTTCGTGTATGTATGTATTTATGTGTGTATGTGTGTCTGTCGCCTCAGACAGACTTTATAGGCGCAAAACTTAATTAATTTTTAATTAAACTTAATTAATTTAACTTGATTAATTTTTTCCAGAGGTGAGCGCAAACATGTTGTGAAATTTGTAGGCTTAGTTTCATCGAAAAAGATTGAGTAGAATCAAAGTTATTAACAATTTTATAGAAAAAAGTAATTAAAACTTAACTTAAAAACATTAGGCTGACGCAGCGTAAACAAATCCCACTGACTCGCTAATCAAAATGTTTGAGTACTTCTAGACCACCTAAGGACTCACGGTTTTTTGCGTTTGGTCTGAAACTGGCCTAACCCTACTGGAAAGATTCGAATAGTTAACAAAACACATTATTAACCCCCTTAAAAAATTAAAGATGGCGGACGGACTTTAGAATTTGTTTGGACGCTTATTGTGGCTTAACAGTAAGTCGTATCGACAAGCTGATTGCGCCAACGGTAATTGATTTTAAAAGATCTACAACTTTGGTTTTATTACTTTTTGTCGTACCGTTATCGGTTCTACCTTAAATAGAGCTAAATTTCATTTTTCGTAAGAAAAAATTGACTTTGAGCTCTTATGGCGTCCGCAATTGTTGACCTATATCATTTCTGATTGGGGAGGTTAAACCTCACACTAATGCTCTTTAAATTGAGTATTTATTATTTTATTCATTATTCCTAGAACTAGAGTTATTAAATATTTACTGGTGCAACTGGTGTATTGAGAGAAGAGACTGGTAGTTAAATTAATGCACCATTATGTTTGATGATTGTTCAATGACTTCACAGTCTAATTGGTTTTAAGGACGTTTTTTTCTTATTTATTATACCTTTTTTAGTATTTTTGTCAATTACTATTCATATTTATTAGTTTCTATAGGCTATTTTTTAAATATATAAATAGAGTCCTTACTACGATTTGGAGAATATTATGTTCTTAGTAACGGAATGAATGTTTTATATAGCCCTGATTTTATTCCTAGAAGGCTTAGAAAAAAACTATTTAGGTATTTCATTTAATTGCTAGGCTTACATGACATTAGGAAACATAGCCACTAATACCTAGCATGAGCCCCGCGAGAAGCGCGGGGTGAAGGCTAGTTAATGATAAATTTACAAAAGTTAATTAAAGGAATGAGTGAAAAAACAAATAGTATAAAGTCCATAATACGGTTAGTAATTTAGCATGATTATTTTCAGATTAACTTGGTGAAATCAGTTTATATTATTGGATTTAGAATACAATTCAATATTACTAAATAGATTGCCATTTAGAATTTGATTTATACTTTAGTAAATTTCATCATATTTAATTTAATTTAAAATTTAATTTCGGAGTAGGAATGATATTAGGGTCTTTTCTGTCAATCCCCCCCCCCCACGCCTTCCGGGCGCTTTTTCGCATATACAGGGTTGCACCCTTTATCTTTTATGGGGCATTCCAATTTTCCACAACTGTCTAGGTGTACAAGAAACTGAAAAACCACTCACTAGGTTGAGCACCTTATTGAGACACTATATGTTATTTATCGGTATACATATATAACTACTTTTCCGACCTCTGTCCAAAACAATACAATTATGATAAAATATCCTTATTATTTATTGAAATAAACATATGAAACACTGTCTTTGACCTTTGTCACCAAAACAATGAAGTATAGATATTGCTGTTATTTCATTATAGTCTCAAGAGAAAACCTATCAGTCTAATACGTATTAGTGTAATAGACGTTTTTTGCGTCGAGAGTTGGGAGTCCCAATATTTACAAAGGCTATTATATATTACATATTATATATTACACCTGACTCGTCTTCGTTCATCTGGCCATGACATGGCAATTGTCACTGTCCGACAACTTTATACACTGTCTTTCCAATAAAAAATATGATTTTCAAGCCGAAAGTTGTATGTTTTTTCAATCTTCTACTTTATTGGAAAATGTGTTTATGTATGTATGCCAATAAGAATGAGGTGATCTACCTAGCACATTGTTTTTTAGCTTTCTGTACAGCACACTAGACAGTTGTTGGAATGCCCCATGAAAATTAAAGGGTGCAAACCTGTATATGCGAAAAAGCGCCCGGAAGGCGTGGATCAGGGGTATCTAACTCCAGTATTCTAGAGATGTAAGAGCACTAGCGCTCCACGGGAAGATGGTGGTAAAAATTGTAAACTACTTATGATCTTTTGACATTTATACTATATTGTAAATAAACAATAAAAAAAATAACTGCCTCGGTGGCCGAATGAGATGCGCGATCGCCTAATATGCGAAAGTTCCCGGGTTCGATTCCAGGAAAATGACCAAATAATTTATTAATTTATTTCTTTGAATTAAAAAGCTCGATATCTTTTGAATGGTGTAAAAGATTTAGTTACAATATTAACCGCACCTTCCCGTGGAGCGATAGTAGTCTATCACAGGTAGATAAAGAGGGGAGTTGGAAATCTTTCCGGTTAAGGATTCTATTATCGCTGGCGTGGATTAACAGAGAAGACCCTGGTATTAAATTTAAATAATAATAATAGACTGCAGAGAAGTAAAGTTTTTTAGGCCAAGTAAATTAAGGTTAACAACAATCATGTAACGTTAAAACATGATTCGAGGGTTATTAAAACTTTCATAATTTAAGAGAAAGACTATCAAAACAATTATATTTTGAGGTAAGAAAATAATATGTCAAAAACACAACCTATAATAAATAAAACTCATTTATTTATTCATTTTATTTTTTTTTTAAAAAAAAAGAGATAAAATCCTTAACTTCCTTAAGTGCGGATTTATACTTTTTGCATTAAATAATCTTGAAATCGATAGAGACTTTATATTTAGAACTTTCGAAACATATTTAATCTCAAGCATCCAGAACACATGTTTCCCAATACGTGATACTTCTATTTTACTAGTGATGCGGTGCATAAGGAACTCGCGTAGAAATGTGCTTTTATATCAGCTCTAATATGTACTCAATAATGATATCAGGATAATATTTTAGCGAAAACCTGTCATTCTTATTCAACCTGAAGAATGCATTAAAATTATTTTGTCTATTATCTTTATTTAATAATATTATCACAGGCTCGCTTGTTAATTTAGCATTTGTAGTAAATATTTACTACAAATAACTGTATAAAAACAGTATTAGTACGTAATCAATATGTAATTATATTACATTAATTATATGTAATATAATTAATGCAAGGCTCTTTGTAATATAATTAGTGCTCGCCTGTTCATACAGTATTTATATAATATAATCATTATTTAATAATAAAAAGGCTAATAAGGTATTTAATAATAATAATAATATAAGGTATGCTCACCTATTTGATTCAGCATTTGTAGTCAATAGGTATTTATTAAATGGTTATTGTAGGCTCACTGCGCTCGCCTGTTTTTACCTTATTTATATTTATTCGGCAGTATTTATAAATGGCTCGCAGCGCTCGCCTATTTGATTGAGCATTTGTAATCAATATTTATTATATGGTTGTTGTAGGCTCGCTACGCTCGCCTGTTTATATGGCATTGTTACGTAATCATTATTTAATAAAATTTAAGAAGGCTCGCTACGCTCGCCTATTTTTACCGTGTTTATATTTAATCGGCAGTATTTATAAATGGCTCGCTACTCTCGCCTATTTGATTTAGCATTTGTAGTAAATATTTATTAAATAAGGTTATTGTAGGCTTGCTACGCTCGCCTGTATATACGGTATTTGTTCGTAATCATTATTCAATATAATCAATGCAGGCTCACTGCGCTCGTCTGTTTTTACAGTATTTATATACAATAGTTATTTAATAAAATTATGAAGGCTCGCTACGCTCGCCTGTTTATACACTATTTGTACAAAATCTTAAGTTATGAATGTTTCTTTCAGCATTTGTAGTAAATATTTATTAAATAAAGTTTTTGCTAAAGTTTTGCTAAAATTTCATTAAATCGGCCACTATCTTGACAATAATATATGTAAAATTTTAATAGTTAGATATTCCTATCCTACTCTTTAAGACCTTTAAATTGATGTATATCATGACTGACTAAACACTTTTTGTCCTCCACCTTATTGGCCGCCATCTTGAAAAAAATGAATTATAAAATTTTAAAAATTATTGACTCTTTTTCCTTCTTTTATAGCCTTTTAGATTAATGTAGGTATAACATGCCATGAAGATTAATTGTTTAATAGTCCACCATATTGGCCGCCATCTTGAAAATATTATGTGGAAAATTGTATTAGTTACATATTATTTTCCTCCTCTTAAAAACCTTTAAAACGATGTATAACATTATACTCAATAAAACTATTTTTTAGTCGTCCACCATATTGGCCGCCATCTTGTAAATATAAAGTGCGAAATTTTCGTAGTCACATATTATTTTTCTCCGGTTAAAGGCCTTTAAAATTATATACAACACATTATGCTCACTAAAACTATATTTTTAGTCGTCCGCCATATTGGCCGCCATCTTGAAAATATTTTACGTGAAATTTCCAAAAACTAAACAGTTGTCACAAATGCTAAGATGCATATTTGTGCCAAAATTCGTTGAAATTGGTCAATTTTTACTCCAGTTATCGTTGGACAAACACACACACAAACTTTTCAAATCCCAAGTCTCTGAAATAAAGAACTCACTGCGCTCGTTCAAATATGAGACGAACTGTTTAGATATTCAGACCTCTAAACTTTTTAATATTGTCATTTAATGGAACTAAATTTATGATTATTGTTAGAAGTTAATTTGATAACCTTTTATTGAAATGTGATAAATAAAATTGGGTTTATAAGAGTTTAACTAAACAAGAATTATGCCGTCCTTAAACTCAGTCGCCGGCCGCGCACGAACTGGACATCTTACTAACTAAAAAAATCCCGTCAAGTACTTGCCAGCAAGTTCCTAAAAGTTTTTCTTCGGTCATAAGAGTAAATTATAATTATTATTATATATTTTTTTAAACAAAAACATCTATTGTTCACTTTTAAAAATCAAGATGTGCATACATTATTATTCTTTACTATCTTCGGTATGCGCTTATTGAATTCTTTTAGGGGTAAAATGGCCGCCAATTTGGAAACAAAATATATTTTTGTGAACCAAATTTCAATACCTTTCAAATGATACCC
>KZ651559.1:403347-415383 GCA_001010745.2 Gerris buenoi
CCCCCAAACAAGAATGAAAAAAAAAAAAAAAAAAAAAAAAAAAAAAATGCGTTGTTCAAAACCGATGTCAAATCAGTCCTACGTTGTGGATAAGAAACATGAAAGGTGACCAAGAGCATTACTCACAAACTTCAAACGTTCATAAATCTTTGTCTACGTTAATTCTTAATACAAGATGACCGGACATAATTTTAAATAAAGATCTGTGGCATCTTAAGCACTAAAAACAAACCACAATCCAAATCAAAGATAGAAAATGACGTTGGATTGGGCATACTCTAATGAAGCCCCAAGGAGCCATCGAAAGAGATGCACTCGACAGGAACCCTCGGTAAACGTGCAAACATGGCCGGCCCAAGAGCACTTGGAAGAGGACGGCCGAGAAAGAAGGCAAGAAGACCTGACTTGAAATGGCTTCAAATCGTCTTGACTGGAAAATCCTTATAGCTGTCCTATGCTCCCCAAAGAACGACAGGAATTAATCTCATATAAAATCAAAATTTAAGTAAAACAAAAATGGTTTATTTTGTTTGCTGGTAACAAAATTTGTTTGCATTTTAATTAGCATATAATTATTCTAGATAACAGCCACTGACAAAGTTTAATTTGTACTCAAATGTTACGAGATTGCACATCTTGAACATTGCTGATATTATCTTCTAGTTAAAATTGGAATTGGCCGATTCATATATACAGGGCTACGTGACATGTAAACAATTGTGTAATTTTCAAATGCACCGACACATATCTAGTTTGTACAAAGCCCAAGATGTCTTGCTTCTGAAATTTTGACCGGATTCGAGCTCGAAGATTAACTAGAGCAGGTAGAAGTTATCTACTTCTTGCCCGCCGAAGTTGCCACTAAATTAATTTATTTATAAAGAAAAAAACCTTTAAACAGCATATTGTAATAATAATCCGCGATGCAACAGCCTGTGAAAGGCTATGGCCAGCCAATCTAAATCTACATATCTGCCAAAATGCGTTTAGAACTATGTCTTAAGTTGGTGTTGCTTCATGAGTTGGTATAAACCGTATGACTGGTATTCTGCAAGCGTACAGATGTCACTTCACTTAAAGTAGGTACCTAGGATGTAACAACTAGATAGTTTCATATAATTAAAATAAGTTATTTAAGCATGCATAATGATAATGAATGAGTAAAAACTAAATGACAATACCTTGGCAAATTCGATTTTGAGTGTGCAGCATCCCGAGTAGATATCAGCTCCGTTGAGTGCGTCTTTGACGGTCCTAGCGGCATCAACCGTCTCAAACGTAAGCTTAGTTAAGGAAATATTTGTATAAACATATTGCAAACAAAAAAACACAAATGCATAAAGTTTTAAAACACAATAAAATTATTGGTATGAAAATACAATTCAACAACTCTCTTCATTTACCAAAAATAAAAATGTAAATTTAATAAAATATAGTTCAACAGCTCTCTAAATTTTACCAAGAACGAAAATATGAAACAGTACAACAGTCCAACAAAAAAAGAATATAACCAGCACATATAACAAAAATACGAAGAAAAAATATAAATGGTGTGTGGCCATGGTCAGTTAAATATCGAAGATTTATCAATAACAAAAATTAAGTGATTTTTTAAAAAAAATAGTTAAAAATGTAAAGAAGATTGTAAAATTCACGATAGACAGCATAGGATATTTGTATATACCATAACAAATTACTGCACTTATAAATTCCATATATAAAGATGATTTCATTCATGAAACCGTGAAGACGTATTCGTATAAATATATATATATATATATATATATGTCTGTGCGTGTAATGTTTAACCAAAATTTAATCAAACGATACAAATTATTGAGTTGAGTTAAATAAATTAAATAATTTCAGAAAAACCTTACTTTATAATAAATCCATTTCAAAAAACAAGAAATAATGTTTTAAGGAGAAAAAATTGCCCTCAATCCCCCTTTTTCATTTCTCCGCATTTCCTTATATAAAAGAAACGAGAAAAAACTAAATTAGGTGTGACAAAAAATATTTCTAATGAAAAAAAAAGACGAATAAATTGAGAAGTAAAATTAATGAAAAACGAATATTCAACACGAAGTTATTTTAACAAACAATGAAAAAAAAAATCTTTATTGGAAATTGCTTTTTTTAATGAAAGTTGAATTCAAAATAATTAAATCTTAGACTAAGAGGAGAAAAAAAGTTTAAATAAAGAAGATTTTCATTTTGATTCCAGTATATATTAAAAGATTATAATATTTTTAAGTACCAAAAATTAAAATAAAATAGTTAAGATGAATATAAATAATGTATAATATTAAAACTGTGGGACAATGATACACGTACATACGATGCATGTACGGAGTTTTACGTTGTTATTTTTTGTTTTTCTTTTAATAATTAAAACATATCAACAATTAAATTTTTTTATTTCCTGAATGATCATTCATAATTCTTAAATTTAGCTATAATTAATAATCTTTGAACTAAATGATTTTGAAGTTTAACATTAATGTTAACTGATACTAAAAGAATTATAAAAGATAAATTGGACCAGCCTAGTCCAAATGAAGACGGGCTGGATCCATAAATAATAATGTCACTCGTTGAAAAGAAAAAGAAAACGAGGGGGAAATATAGTTAGAAGGACCAAAAGGCATTATTTAAAAAAGAGGGGAGGCCTAAAAAAAATTGAGCGTCAGGATAGAAAGGGAATGGAGCTTATACATCAGACCTGATTATACTCTAATAAAGATAAATAGTATACAGGGGCTACAAAGGCGAGGGGGGGGGGGGGGGAGGCATATATTTATATTTACTTAAAAAGGGGTAAAAACCCCCTCCTTGTTTTTCCCCCAAACAAGAATGAATTGAAAATATACACAGAATAATTAGCATAGTAAACAAAAATGTTTAGCAAAAGCAATGGAAGTAAAAATTAGAATTTTAGCAGAGAATTGCGATAATTATTATTTATTATTATTATTTATTATTACTATTATTATTATTATAGGTATTAATGCGCTGTTCTCGAGAAGTTAACAAATATATAACATATATAATATGAATATGTACCATATATCGACCCCCTTATGCCAGAACCATGAATGTGCAGATTCCACATTGTTGGAAAATGGCGTAATAACGTTTATGATCCATATTCAGCATTCTATTCCATAATTAAGCTACATATTCTATTTTGGTTAATTTTTTTTTATGTACAGCAACATGTCATTAAGTTTTTTGGCCAGACAATTATTTTGCCCTAGCATCCCCCCTCTTCCTGAAAAATGCAGATTTATTGTGTCAGTATTTCAAATTCATCAAACTGCCATAGCCAATAACAGCAGATAGAATGCAGGCACGAATTCGGGAATTTGGCACAACATAGATTATAAAACAATAAGTCCAAATAGCTAATAAACCCAGAATATGAAATTTGGCACATTCATGGTTTATATTATACTAAAAACCATAAAATTACAGGCCACAAAACTACACCCTGTTATATCTAAAAAAAATTATGAGCAGAAAAATAATAATGTACAATAAAAAAAAAAACAAAAAAAAAACTAAAGTAAATTATGTAACAATATTTATTTAAAATAGAGTTTTTATTATAAATTAAACTATTAGAATTCAAAGCATTCTACATTATTGATGCGTCGAGAAGAGATCCCGATAAATTAATCTAGTGGTGATAATGGTGATCAGAAAAAAACATCAAAATATAATATATGTAGCTAATTATTCACATGAACAGTCAACACTAATATACACTTAATTATGCACACTAATATATGCTAATTATGCAGCACCATTATTAGAATAATTAGACAGTATTTAACACTTATTTTTCCTCATGAAATAAGAACTAAAAATCTCATTTAGATAATGTAAATATATTTTTTGAATTAAGACAACAGCGGAACCTCAATATTAAAATGAAAACACTGAAAAATAAAAAAAAAAATCTTTCACACAAAAAATAAAATTAAAAACATACAATGAGGGATAAAAAAACTTTCTCTTTGTCAAAAGAGATAAAGTAAAAGAAAATAATGAAATTCTAATTTAAAATTATAAAAAAAGGAGACAAAAGTAGGAGTACAATCCAATTTCATTTCTATTTATATGTTAATCAAAAATAAAGAAAACGGTATCCAACGTAGAATATTATTTTGTTCCGAAAAAAGGAGAAGAAACTTAGGACACCAGGTAGGTAATTGCAAAAATCGAAAGGAAAAAAATTATAATATATGAAACTAATTTAAATTAATGTATTTTTATTTAAATTGGAAAAGGAAATAAGAATAAAAGACGTTAAAAAAATATGTATTATATACTTAATGATTTAAATTTAAATTAAGTTGGATATTATTCAAAGTAAAAAAAGTAATAAACTTATTCATAACAATAACAATACCATAAATAAAAATTTGATTCCGAGTCTTAACATTTTTTTTCCAAGCATGCCGAAGCTTAACGGAAGCTTTGTGAGAAAATTCTGAAGAAAGAATCATGTTATTTCACGTAATGGTTACTCATATTTAAAACTTCTATTGTTTACTTCTATTGTTGTTAAATAGGTATTAGAAAGTAATATGACAGCAGAACCTGAACATAAAATAAGAAGTTTATACATACTTAGGTAAAAAAGGGATTTGAGACAGTTGGTAAAAATGCTTTATAATACGGGGAAAAATTGGGAACGTAAAAAAAATGATTCCTAACAAGGGATGGTAGATAAGAACTATTTGTATACGCAACGTACGGTTAGAATGGGTTAGAGTGCTCCAATATACAATAGAAACCCCATAAATGGAAAAGAACTACAAAGCGTCACCCTTTCAATATACATACAACTTTCGTATATATGATACCTAGGAACAGGAATATACAATATATATTTATATACGTATAGTAAAGAAAAAAACATGATATAACATCCCCTTGTACTAAAAACCACATACCTACCTATTCCAATATAAAAGAGGGTTGAAGGGGAAAAAATGATAAAAGACAGAAATAAAATGTATGAACGACTAACTAAAATATTGCTATCTTCACACTTATAGAGACTCTAAAAGAAAATATCAGCAAATAGTTGTCTTATTAAATATTAATGCCAGATAAGAAATGTATAATACATAATAGTTATAAAAGAACATGAAATATATATATATATAAATACTAGCCTTCACCCCGCGCTTCGCGCAGGGCTCATGCTAGGTATTACCTATGTTTCCTAATGTCATGTAAGCCTAGCAATTAAATTAAATGCCTAAATATTTTTTTTTCTAAGCCATCTACGAATAAAATCTGGACTATATAAAACATCATTCTAAGAATATAATTTTCTCCAAATCGTAGTAAGGACTCTATCTATATATTTAAAAAATAGCCAATAGAAACTAATAAATATGTATAGTAATTGATAAAAATACTAAAAAAGGTATAATAAATACATAAGTAAAAAAACATCCTTAAAACTAATTAGACTGTGAAGTCATTGAACAATCATAAAACATGATGGTGCATTAATTTAGTTACCAGTCTCTTCTCTCAATACGGCAGTTGCACCAGTAAATATTTAATAACTCTAGTTCTAGGAAAAATTAATAAAATAATAAATAAACAATTTAAAGAGCATTAGATCGGCCAACAATTGCGGACGCCATAAGAGCTCAAAGTCAATTAAGCTCAATTTAAGGTAGAACCGATGGAGTTACGAAAAAAAGTCATATGACCAAAGTGGTAGATCTTTTAAAATCAGTTACCGTTGGCGCAATCAGCTTGTCGATACGACTTACCGTTAAGCCACAATAAGCCTCCAAAAAACTCTAAAGTGTGTCCGCCATCTTTAATTTTTTAAGGGGGGTAATAATATATTTTTTAACTTTTCGGATTTTTCCAGTCGGTTTGGAACCAATTTCCGACCAAACGCAAAAATCCGCGAGTCTCTAGGTGGTCTAGAAGTACTCAAACATTTTGATTAGCGAGTCAGTGGGATTTGTTTACGCTGCGTCAGCCTAATGTTTTTAAGTTAAGTTTTATATACTTTTTTCTATAAAATTGTTAATAACTTTGATTCTACTCAATCTTTTTCGATGAAACTAAGCCTACAAATTGCACAACATGTTTGCGCTCACCTCTGAAAAAAATTAATCGAGTTCATTTAGCCAGTTTTGCGCCTATAAAGTCTGACTGAGGCGACAGACACACATACACACATACATACATACATACATACACGAAAAAAGTTAAGGCCGGATTCGGTTTTCGGGATGTATAAAACGAAAAAGTATCTAACAAATTTTCAATTCTGACCAATGTACAGACAAAACTTTAATTATATATATATTGTATGTATGTATATATATTACTACGGATAGATACAAAAAATTGTTTTGATTTTTAACATAAATTGAAGTATCAATTTAGCAAAACTTAAAGAGCGTAGACGGTTATAAAATTAATCTGGTGCTAACTGCTAAGCCACAGACAGACACGGAACAAAAAATTTCCATGTAGTGTGGCACGAATTTATGTCTTGGAATTTTTGAAATAGGAGACATCAAACATACATTATATATATAAGATATATATAAAATAGCACATAGGCTTCAGTAACCTTCGGTAAGTATGGAAGGAAAAAAATATTCGTAAATATACCGATTGATATGTAGAAATACGTAATCTAAGAATATTTTTGTTCAGCGTAAGAACTCTTAAGTTATATATGGATATAAGAAATACACTACATTATGAATTACATCTCGTACTTCAAATAAACAAAAATATTCTAAAAAAAAAATGGAATATAATTAACTAAACTTTATTAATAATTAAAAGCAAATAAGCTCCGCCATTATACGCGTAATACTTCCGCCTAAGTACAATAGATAAATGTACATCTTGCATTTAACTTCAATGTAAACTCTGCAGTTTCTAACTAAATAGTTTGTAAAGTGCTTGTCATTTAAATTACACTTGTTTGTCAAAGACGGCCTTCAGATACATAATAATTCCAACGTTCAACGTACACTGCTTTCTACCACCCATGCGCCCAATCTATATCGTTAGTACGACTCTTATTTTAAAATCTACTGGCATTTAGTCAAAATAACAAGGCAATAAAAAAAATAAAATCCTATTGAGTAAACAAATACACTTGTATGATAATGCTCGCTTACTTTACACTATTTCCATTCATAAGTATTTTCCTCAAATGTAATATAAACTGAGTACGATGTGACAGGGTCACGGTATTTCGTTGAGTTGGGAGACTCAAAACTATCCAACTCCTGTGTCAAGATACATTTTTAAACGACACACAGACAGAAACTCAAATTTCATTTAGTCTCTTCGCTCGAGAGTACCAATCCATCAAGATGAGTTGAACATCGATAGCTCACGTTTCACATTTCACATACCTTGTTTTCTTCACTATAACCTTTTACCTTCGGTATGAATGAAACATCATTCATAAATAAGATATTAACCATCTTAGGTACGGGAAAAAAACGTTTTATATACATATATATAAACGTTATAATACTGGGAAAATAAAATCTAGCTTGGTAAATATATTATTATGTAGATATATTTATTATTCAAGATGAATTCTATGTAATATGTATCAGTGTATGTAACCTATATAAAAAGAAATAAAATTGTTTATTTTTAGGCTTGAAAATGACCGGCTTCGGACGAAACGTCGCCAAAATCTAAAAATTGATTAATATTTTATTTACCCGTAATATATCCATCTACAACACATAGAGAATAAGAAAGGGTACTCGTAGAAAACATTTTGTGTAATATTTTATTTAAATGTTTTGTTTTTGTTTTTTTTTTTCAATCATTGTTGAGCATTACTTTTGTTTTCTAGTTATTCCAAACTGAGGAAAAGAGAAGAAGTAGGGGTCTTTTTTAAATATACATATATTTTATATAATACAATATAACTTTTTCCTTTTTCTTTTTAAATATCAAAATTATTACTTTTAGTTGTAGCTTGATTGAATAATACTAGGTATAAGCCCCCATAATAAAGTTTTTAAGCATATTTATGTTCAAAGAAAGTGTAGGTTACTAAATAATTTTAATTAAATTTTTGTTATAAAATAGGTCAGTTTAAGTGTTTTAGCCTTTTATTCAACCATTCAGTCCGTAATTTTATAGATTTAGTGATGTATTAATAATAATGTAAACTATTTTTTAAAAAAAGAAAGAAAAAGAATGAATGCCTCTTTAATTTGTTAAATCTNCTTCAATAAATAATAAAGAAAAGAAAAAAAAAACTAAAATTATATTAAAAAAAAAATGCCACTTTATAAAAAAGGGAGAACGGTGCCATTTATTAACTGAGGGCATTTTTTATTTTATTCCATTAAGAGAAGGGGCTGGACATAGCCGATGGCAAAGCGGGCGAGAAACTGCCCATTTATCTTCTTTTCAAACCGATTCTGTTCTTTTCTCTCCAAACTGGCTTGGTTTGGTATCGGGCTCATTTAGAACCGACGCTAATCCTTCATCAGCCGATGACAAACACACTAGGGCCCGATTAGTATGCAAAAGCAGCAGTCGTCAATTTAAACTACTATGCTTCGGACTTATTATACGTTTATTTTTAGAAGTAGAGTTGATATTTGACTTTTCTACGGGTTTAAAAGAAATTATTGTAAGTGATCTCACAAAAGAATAAAGTTATTGTTTAGTGAAGTTCCATTTCTTTCCTTATTTCGAACGTGGGTTTATATAAAATGTAAAAAGGACACTTGGGAATACAGAATATTTCCCCCTCAAGTGAAATTTAAAAAAACTTTTCTAACAGAATAGAAAAAGATAAAAGAAATAAATTATATTATTACTGAAACCTCATTTCCTTTTTTATTAAATAAGTTGTATTTCTATTATTATCATAAAACGGGGAAAAAATCGACTTAACTAAAACTATTTTCCGTAGATTTAACATAAAGTGTAACACAAAGTAAAAAAACAAACACAATTTAAAAAAAGGAATACAACTTTCTAAGGAATGTTTAAAAGAAATAATGAATAAAACAAGAAAAATCATTCCATTACAAAAAGATAGAACATTTATTGGTTATAATAATATAACATAGATTGTCTCTCCACGTAAACTAACTTTGACTATATAGTTTTTACGTTGATCTCCGATATGAAATATAGGCTCACTCGTTAGCTGTTAAATTGTTTAAATTAACTCTATTTTTTCTACATTCTGGCACTGATGACGGCCTTATGAAGGCAAAAAGCTGCTTTGTAGAATAAAATAAACGAATTTGTCAGTTTACGTGGAGGGACTATTTATATTATTTCTTAAGATCATAGATGCTCCCATATCTAAGATTTATTGGTAGGTTCTTTATTTTACATTCAGGATTTAAAACTTAGTATATATAAAATTAGATATTTTGTTGAAAGAAACTATTGTTAAAAACCAGGAACTTACATTTTATGATCAGAAAAAGTAATAAAGGCAGAATATAATCTTACTATAGAAATGGGGAGCCAGAGTGGCTGAGGGTCTTAAGACGCTCGTTCAGCTATCAATAAAACAAGGCAACTCGAAGTTGTGGGTTCGCCCGTGCTATGATACTACTCTGAATTGCATCAATCAATTGCGGACGGTGTAGAGCGAGGGACACCCCCTATGCCTATAAGGCACTCTTCCCCCAATCTTTGATATGGGTCTCATCCGAGATATGATGATGTGATTTGTATCTATGGTTCGAGGACGGAGTAGGGCTAAGGACCCCCCTATGGGACACTCTTCCCCCACGCTTTGACACACGCTTATATAGCTTACTAATGACCACACCATACCATACTCGCTTGGGCGGTACAATGTACAAATGTATGACGGGTGAAGTAGCTGGACTCTCCCCCACGGGGCGTAACAAGTGATTGCCTAATTGCAAGGTTCGAAGAAGTGGTTCGTCCTACCCGTTCTAGTAATAAGTAAATACTAGACTACTACGACTAATACTATTGCTATAGAAATAAATAATACATTTTAAAAGATTAAACTTTAATTAGCCTAACAAAAATTGTTGGATTCTTACACAATGAGGCATGTTTTAAGGAGATAAATCAAACATAAATAACCAATTTTTAAAAAATGGCAAAGTTATTGAGAAAAAAAACTTGATCCTAATATGTTTTAGATTCATAAAGAGATGATTCCCTGACCACTTGATAGGGTTAAAAAACTTGAAGAGAAATATTTTTAAAAAATACTCAAAGATAGGAGGATGAAAGAATTTACATGTTTTGAAAAACATTTATAGAATGTTTCACACATAATATATCCCGTAGAAAAAACTATGTTTACAAAAATAAAGTCAAAGGAGTAAAAGTCTCTTCAAATAACAACGCCTTTAAGAATAGAAAAGAAATAAACCACAATAAAGGGGGGGGGGGGGGCATTCACATTTCACGTTTAACAAGGACAAGGGGGTTAGCAAGGCGGCAAAAATACATTGTGGAGGCCGATGAGATGACAGGGTGGATGAAAAACACCCGCTTTTCCTCGGACTTCTTACAAGCACGGCCAGAATTTCACCAAGTTCAACCCCAAACAGGGGCTACTGCAGAGAAGAAAGACGAAAAAATGAGGAAAACAAGAATATCTAGATCGTAAATCTCAGTAATGTTTTCCGAAATGTTATTTACGGTTGAAATCGTTCGACCGTAAAACACATTATCAGTCATAAATATTATATATCCTTTCGAGAGGATGAAACTAGAATAAAACAAAGTGACTTCAATAACTAAGATGTAACTGTAAAGAAACAACACTTCCAATAACAAAATAAAATCCAACAATTATTATCCATTCAATAAGAATATATAAATATTATTTAAAAGACGACGTAATTATTTTATACTAGGTGTAGAGTTGATTCCTAAACTATATTGGTTGGTAACGCCATCATAATAACAGCAGTTGCGAACAAAATATATATGAATATTTTTTAAGAAATGTCTTATGATTTAACTAAATAGACATATTAAATGCAATATATTTGTCACGCAGTGTAAGTAGAAAAATATACTGTCAATTATTGTGGCACAGAGCTTCTTCGTCTCCTATTATGTACTTTATTGATTTTATATGCTTCTACAAGCCATTATTGTATAATTTATTTTATTGTTTCCCCCGTTTTTGTAATCCGTCAAATTGTTTAGTTCATGAATTTAAAGTATCAATTTAGCAAAGGTAAAGAGCGTAGACTGTTTAAATTAATCTGGGGCTATCTTAAGACTACTTTTGTCAAACTATCCAAATTTCTTAAAACAAAAAAAGCAGATGAGTACTTTTAATTACATCGATGCAAATAAATGTATATGTTTGTGCGCATGTGCGTAGAGGGTCGAAACTTATATAGAACCAACAATGGGCTACTTATGACCTACCAACGAATTTTATAAAAATTATAGATTTGTTTTTAAGATATATTGGTTCGCAAAACTTGAACGACAGGCAGGACACGGAACCAAAATATTTCCTAGTGTCAGAAAAATATTTCCTGTAATGGAATTTTTGGAATCGAAGGCTTAAAATATTTACGTTCTTCAGAATGATCAAATAGCTTTAGTTACCTTTAGAAAGCTCGGAAGTAAAAAAGACGAAATATTTTAAATTCAATTGAGTACCTATAATAAATTTCTACATTTTTATTTCATAGGAAATTTCAAAGTGGTTTAGCTCAGGCAGGACTGAAATATTTAAACATTTTTTTCTTTTTATTCCTCAATCACTAGTTAAAATTCAAAATAAAAAAACTAACCCAACAAACTAAATAAATTATTTTAACTTAATTTTAATTGATATAAAATAAAACATCAAAAACAAAAAAACCTCATCGTCTTTAAAAATAAATAGATTCATAATTATTAAAAGTATTATTAATATTAAAAAATATTAAAAGTAACATTATGTCATTAATAATTAGGGGAAAAAAGTATAATATATAAATTTAAAAATTAAATGGGGGTTAGCAAGGCGGCAAA
>KZ651559.1:432949-457656 GCA_001010745.2 Gerris buenoi
AGTTGGGTATCAAATGAAAGCTGCTGAAGAGTAGGACACAAATATATATTTGCTTTTTTAAAGTTTGCATTCCTTATTGGTTTATTACTGATAAAAAACATTGTGACCCCCCGGGGAATCGAACCCGGACTCTTGAGATCGAAGACCAGAAATCATAATTACATAATGGGTATGCTTACTCATCTACAAAACCCTAAAAAGTACTTGGGGCAAGTACTTCCCTGTGATTTTTAATAGCTATTCAAGTTTTAGAATCCAAATACAATATGCAGATTGGCCCTTTTGGCGCAACACCATCGATATATATATATATACTATGTATGTACCTATATATTATATACCTTAAAAATACTTCACTTTAGTTCAAATGGTTATATGTTATTAATATTAGTACAAATAGTCTGCCAATTGGTGTGGCACATTGCTTCGCGTCGTAATTCATATACCATATTGATCGTATGCTATTTTCAATCTATAATTGTACATTTTATATGACTCCCCCCACCCCTCCCCCAGGTTTTTACATATGTCAAACTGGTTTTGATTTTTACATTTATTAAAAAACCAATTTAGAAAAATTTAAAGAACGAGAGCCAAGACGGTTAAAATTAATCTGGGACTATCAGGAGGCTACTTTCGACAAATCACTCAAATTTAATAAATTTCAGATAGACTGCTTTTGAAAAGATAGGCGTAAATCAAGATGTTTGTGCGCATGTGGAAGCCACAATGGGCGCAAAAGATTGAAACTTTATTACTTATTAGCTAAATTTGACCTACCATTTAAATTTCATTAAAATCGGACGATTTATTTTTAAGATAAGTTGGTTAGCAAAAATTGAGCGACAGACACACACGGCACCAAAAATGTTCCCTAATGTCTGTAACAGATTTTTGTCTTGAAATTTTTGAAATCGGAGACATAAGTAATGTTCGTTCTTCCGAACATTCACATAGCTGCTACCTTCGGTAAAATCGGAAGCAAAAATAAAAAATATATTCAGTTATTTAAAATTTTAGTAGCGATTATTTCACAGATATATCTCAGTCAAGAAAACCAACTTATTCCTGTTGTGAGATCGTGTAATAACCTGTGACTTTTAATTAAACATTTTCATTATCTTAATTAAATTAAAGTAGAAAAATGTTAATGACTATAGGCAATGAATACTAAGTCTAAAAATGATCTCATTACATTAGTTTATATTATTAAAAAAATTGATCTTGTAATCTTTTTAACAGACCATTCCAGTTGAACACAAATTAACAATCGTACTAAGAAAAACCGACAATATTATATAAATAGGAGCGAAAAACTCCATTAACGTTAGTATAAAATCATAGTTAGGTATTAAAACAATTTAACATCAATTAAGGAATAGTTAAAAGTTCGAGAGCTAAGAAACAAATAATGAGAAGCTTATGTTTAATTAAGTTTTTCATAGAAACGTTACATAAAAGATAAGGTAGAAGTGGGAGAATAGAAGTCAAGATGACTTCTTCTAGAATACCGATTGGAGAAAATTTTCCACTCTTGGATGGGAAATGAATGGAAAAACGAATTTGATGGTCTATTAAAACTTGAAAGAGTGAAATGGAGAATAAGGCTGAGGTGCTTGAAAACAAAAGAGAGTAACAAGACCCCCCCCCTCCCCGAAGTAAAAATAGGGTCAAAGGTAAGTAAGCTATTAACTCCTTCTTCTACTCCTGTTTCCTTTATAGCGTATAAACCTCTCGTCCTAAAGGATGCATATACCGTCACTCGGTGAAAAGAAACATGGAAAATGAACGGCAAACTCAGGAAACTCCCAAGTGTTTTCTGTTTAGGAAAATTCAAGAGTACTGAAGTCGAAAAAATAAAGAGTAATTTTCTGAAGATAAAAATCTTAAAACAAACCTTTTTTTTGGTGTTTGAATTAAAATTGGATTTAAGCCCCCCGCAGACGACCGACTTTATGTCGGCCGACAAAAAGTCGGTCGTCTGTGGGGGCCTTAAAATTAATTATATTAAAATATAACACCAAACCTTGCCATTATCTCCACAAAGGGCTTTTTAGGGAACAGAGGAGGAATAGAGTGTCTTGTGTCCTACCTCAATCGTGTTAATGCTTGTTACCCGCAAGCATAACTCAAACTTAATAGAAAAGGATTTAAAGCTAAACCCGAAAACACATTAAAACACAGGCGACGCAGAGCAGGGCAGCACAGTTTATTTTTAACCGCAGAAATTATATTTCAAACCGAACGAATTGTGACTGAGAGCAGTGCAGCACAGTTTATTTACAGCCGCAGAAATATACGAAACCAGTCAGCACTTAGATATAAAACTGAATGAAGAGCTTTGTCAGGGTCTTTCTTCAACCCTAAACTTTAAGTTGCCAAGTTTCAGCGTTTTAAGTACTCCTGAAAACCTCATAAGGACTCAGTGTGTGTAATTGTTTCAGTTAAGGGTGGTTCAGTTGAACAAAATGTTCAAGTAAGTAAAACTGAATGAATAACATATTTCAAGAAAGAAACATGAAGGAGTGATGCATCTTCCTTCCTCATCTGTTTAGCTATTTGTGAGTTTCTGGTGTGCATGTGAGAATTTTTAATTTAGTCCTTATTTTCTAGAACGTGGACACTTTATCACAGTTCACTGTCTAACAACAGTGCGGTCGTTTTCCAGTTTCAGATTATATTAGAGTAGGCTCCACTATTAATTTTGTTTTTAGCATCCTCAACTGCTTAATATTAATTTAATTATTTAAATGAACTTAATCGTGTATATTAGGAATTTACACAAATCTACTGAAATCTTTGATAAAAAAGCTATACATATTCTATGTTTTTTTTAAATAAATATTCTTTTTATTAAATTTTTTTAGTCATATGCGTGCTTCAATGGCGTAGCTAGAGCATTAGGAAAACCAAAATAAAGGGGCCCCCATCGATATAGGTACATTAAATTTGGGGGCCCCGTGCACCGTGCGGGCCCATAGTTACGCCACTGGCTTAAACCCTTCTTATAGTAATAAAATTTTAACACTCGACATAGAAAATAAATTTAAACGTAGTACATTAACAGTGCATTACTCGAACATGAAAAAAGGGTTAGAAGATTGTAAAAATTTTAAAATATTCAAATATTTAAAATACAACAAATTATAATAAAAAAGCTCATTGAAAAAGAATTACCAATTTTACACATTAGTGTCAAGTAAAACTGAAAAAATAAGTTTCTACAATAATTTTATTTCCTAATAAAAGTTTATACATTATTTAAAAGGAAGATGTAAAGATGACTAAATCCACATTTATTCTTAAAAGTAATGAGTAAACTCGAATATTTAAAGTAAACTCGAATATTTAGAATAAAAGCTTAAAATGAATAAATTAATAGAAGCGAAACATTTTAAATTAATTTTACTTTCCATTCTTTATGTAGTAAAAGGATAAATTTCAGAGACAGATCCTCCATTAGGGAAGAAAGGGGTTTAAATATAATCTTAACAGAAGGTAATTCTTTTTAAATAAATTCCCACAGTACTTTATTATTCATAATTTCCTTATATACTGAATAATATAACAAACCCTCTCCGTTTGTTTTAATTTAAATATGTATATATATTTATCTACTTTTTTATTATATAATTAGTAATTAAATAACGAAAGGGTAAAGATCGCAATTAATTGTAATTTTCAATGTCAATATATATTATTATGCAAATATGTAGTTCCATTTTAAGTACAGATGGCTAGCCAGTGAATAAAGTTCAAGATTGGGACACGGTAACACCTACAAACTTTAACGAAGTCCAAACAGTCCAAAATCATGCTCTACGACTTATCACAGGGCCCATAAAGTCAACTTCAATTAGAGACTACGCTGGAGAAACAAGCAATGCTAGGTCTTATGGACAAGCGTCCGCTAACACAGTTTGTAAAGATATGTTGCTCAAAGTGACACCAAATGAGAAGGATAACTTCACAACCTTATCAAGGCTACTTCGATCGAACTTTATTAGACAGCAAGGAATGTACGATACGTTGGGTAAACCTGGAAGATTTAGTCCCTAGATATACTTGTATTAACGGCTCGGGGTTACTCCTTTCCACGATTTCTAACTATTATTATAAATGTATCACTTAACTACCCAAAACCTTCTGTTTTTAACTAGTTGAAATTTTACATGCCTGCTTTTATAGTATTTTAAAAGATTTAAGAAAGGTTTATTAAAATCAATAGGTTGAATTTAAGATACAATGAATCTAATTTTGATTCTGGTTCTTTGAACGTTTAGATCCGATTTAATATAGTTTCAATTTCTATCACTTCGGAGCAGTTCGCTGTTAGTTTTATCATTAGAGGAGTCACCTTTAAGGCTAGGCGCAGTATGGAGACAAAACAGTCAGCAAAAATTTTTACAATCTTCTAACCCTTTTTTCATGTTCGAGTAATGCACTGTTAATGTACTACGTTTAAATTTATTTTCTATGTCGAGTGTTAAAATTTTATTACTATAAGAAGGGTTTAAGCCAGTGGCGTAACTATGGGCCCGCACGGTGCACGGGGCCCCCAAATTTAATGTACCTATATCGATGGGGGCCCCTTTATTTTGGTTTTCCTAATGCTCTAGCTACGCCATTGAAGCACGCATATGACTAAAAAAATTTAATAAAAAGAATATTTATTTAAAAAAAACATAGAATATGTATAGCTTTTTTATCAAAGATTTCAGTAGATTTGTGTAAATTTCTAATATACACGATTAAGTTCATTTAAATAATTAAATTAATATTAAGCAGTTGAGGATGCTAAAAACAAAATTAATAGTGGAGCCTACTCTAATATAATCTGAAACTGGAAAACGACCGCACTGTTGTTAGACAGTGAACTGTGATAAAGTGTCCACGTTCTAGAAAATAAGGACTAAATTAAAAATTCTCACATGCACACCAGAAACTCACAAATAGCTAAACAGATGAGGAAGGAAGATGCATCACTCCTTCATGTTTCTTTCTTGAAATATGTTATTCATTCAGTTTTACTTACTTGAACATTTTGTTCAACTGAACCACCCTTAACTGAAACAATTACACACACTGAGTCCTTATGAGGTTTTCAGGAGTACTTAAAACGCTGAAACTTGGCAACTTAAAGTTTAGGGTTGAAGAAAGACCCTGACAAAGCTCTGCATTCAGTTTTATATCTAAGTGCTGACTGGTTTCGTATATTTCTGCGGCTGTAAATAAACTGTGCTGCACTGCTCTCAGTCACAATTCGTTCGGTTTGAAATATAATTTCTGCGGTTAAAAATAAACTGTGCTGCCCTGCTCTGCGTCGCCTGTGTTTTAATGTGTTTTCGGGTTTAGCTTTAAATCCTTTTCTATTAAGTTTGAGTTATGCTTGCGGGTAACAAGCATTAACACGATTGAGGTAGGACACAAGACACTCTATTCCTCCTCTGTTCCCTAAAAAGCCCTTTGTGGAGATAATGGCAAGGTTTGGTGTTATATTTTAATATAATTAATTTTAAGGCCCCCACAGACGACCGACTTTTTGTCGGCCGACATAAAGTCGGTCGTCTGCGGGGGGCTTAAATCCAATTTTAATTCAAACACCAAAAAAAAGGTTTGTTTTAAGATTTTTATCTTCAGAAAATTACTCTTTATTTTTTCGACTTCAGTACTCTTGAATTTTCCTAAACAGAAAACACTTGGGAGTTTCCTGAGTTTGCCGTTCATTTTCCATGTTTCTTTTCACCGAGTGACGGTATATGCATCCTTTAGGACGAGAGGTTTATACGCTATAAAGGAAACAGGAGTAGAAGAAGGAGTTAATAGCTTACTTACCTTTGACCCTATTTTTACTTCGGGGAGGGGGGGGGTCTTGTTACTCTCTTTTGTTTTCAAGCACCTCAGCCTTATTCTCCATTTCACTCTTTCAAGTTTTAATAGACCATCAAATTCGTTTTTCCATTCATTTCCCATCCAAGAGTGGAAAATTTTCTCCAATCGGTATTCTAGAAGAAGTCATCTTGACTTCTATTCTCCCACTTCTACCTTATCTTTTNAAAGGATGAGTTCGTTGGCCAGAATTTTTGGAGTCCATAAAGGGGTCAAAATTTGACCATATAGGGTCAAAAATAGCATAAAAACATGTTTTTTCCATTTTACCCCCCTTTTATAAGAAAATATCTTAAAAGTGTACATAATAACAATTACTGTACTCTTAAAGAGCTTTCCAACGATGTGCATCTTGAAGGGTAAATACTATTTTGACTTTTGTACCCCGTACACGTGTGTACCAAATTTTTTTTTTCTTTTTTACCCATCCAAATTCTAAACCAAAATTTTCCAATGTTATCAAAAGCTAATAATTCGCAGATTTCTTTGAAAATTCGCTCATTAAGTCATGGTGCATGAGTGGACTTTTTATAATATTTTGCCATGTTCTTTGCTTACTTTAATAGTTAACCTACTGTCAGTTTTAATTGTTAAGTAAGTTTTTGCTAAGTTCGAAACTTCTTCTTTGTTCTTAGGCACTGATGATGGCTTTTAAAGGCTGAAAACTGCTATCAAAGTATTTTTATTAAAGTCATTTATATTTACGTAGAACAACAGTTAGTGTTATTCCATAACATTATTTTTTGTTGGTTTTTTATAATTAAAAAAAGTAAATTTAAGTGAAAAAGTTTAAAATTACACCGCTTACATCCTCAAGTATACTGTATAATAATTTATTTAGTTTTAAAATTACAACTTAAATTAACTTATCTAAAATATTATTTTTAATTTAGAAAACAGTGAAGTGATAATATTAGCTTTGGAGAGTTATAAACGGGATAATTCAATTTGAAAATCCAAAATTTATTCGGAATAGCTGAAGTTAGGGAAAAACACGTTATCAAATTAATGGAATAAGCTTGCCCCTCTTTAATTAAAACCAAGTTAATGGAATAAATGTTTGGCACCACACGGTACTTGGGTAGTTTAATGCACAAAAAGATCGAATTATTGCGGGGAGAACATCCGTGGTGCTAACAAATACTGATAAAGCCATATTATCACTTGTAATTAACCTAATGTGGAAATGGAGAAGAACAAAGTAAATACGTATTTACAACAGCCCCCAACAATATTTCAGGCATGAAGTACAAGAGACTAC
The DNA here is from genome assembly GCA_001010745.2 of Gerris buenoi. Lineage (NCBI taxonomy): Eukaryota > Metazoa > Arthropoda > Insecta > Hemiptera > Gerridae > Gerris > Gerris buenoi. Next base: position 440,100 of record KZ651559.1, read on the forward strand.
TTAGAATTAATATGAAATACGTTGAACTAGAATTATTCGTATACAATCTTACTCCTTTTCAAAATAAATGACCTTAATCATTCAATTAAAATTATTTAATTAGGAAATTCTGATTCCAGAGATAACTAAGAGCGTCGTCGTCGCTTTAAAACTTAAAAGAAACTTAAGAAAACCTTTTTTAAGTTGACTTAATTTCGGATTAAAAGCCGAATATAATTAAAAATAATAATTTTCTTCTACCAATTTAATTTTAAAGGCCATAAAGTTTCCTCTTTTCTTCTAAGGTTTTTATAATACCTGGAGAAATAAATGACTAGAAAATATTATCAAGCTCAGGATATAAAATATTATCAGCTGCTTTGGAACTTCAGGAAAACCTGAACATTTGATTCTATAAGCAAAAAGCCTTAACTGAACTTTCGAAAAATTATAAAAAAAACTTGTAATAATCTTGCGACTTACTTAATTCTTAGACCCTCCGCACACGGAGCAACTCGAAACAAACTGATAACAAACTCAAATCACCAACCAATTGACTATGAGTTTCAATGGTTCTGTGTAATTAAATGGGACACCGCACACGGAGCAACTCATTACAAACTGGGTTTGCTTTCTGTCATCTCAAAAATGACTGGAGTTTCCAATTTGTAATGAGTTGCTACGTGTGCGGTGTCCCATTCAATTACACAGGTTGAAACTCATAGTCAAATAGTTGGTGATTTGAGTTTGTAATCAGTTTGTTTTAGTAGCTCCATGTGCGGAGGGCCTAATAGTTTTACTAATTCAAAAGTATTTTACAAAATATTTCCAATTTAAATGCTTATTTTAATTATAGCACTTATTTACTATTAAATTATATGAATTAAAGAAATCAAAGAGAAAAAAGAGGTTTACGAAGTGCCGACAGGAAAAGCTTCGAAATTAATGTATTTAGACGTTCTTATAACACCTTAAAAACTTAAGCAACTTTAGTTAAAAAGCAACAAATTGCCTACAAGGTGTAAAGAAGAAACAAATCGGGGAAGCGGTGGCGAATACAAAGTGGACCGTCCAAGATACAAGAAGAAATAGATGGCGAAAGTGAGCAGTAAAGAACTAGACGCTTAAGATTCCATCCTCTATATATTATTTGTGTAGAATGCGGTGTGTAAATCAAACACTCGAAAGGTAAAAATAGCGCAAACGGAACAGGCCTCGGCGCGGGATCAAAGCACTTAAAGCATTGATATAGACTCCATGTTAATTAAACATCCCATCTCACTAACACCATACTAACAGGAAATCCAGAGTCTCTATTTAAACTCCGTAGTGAAACAGGCCATTTGAAAATCAAACGCTCCATTACACTAGTATAAATAAAATTCCCCCGTCACTGCTTCAAAACACGAGATCAGTTTAAATAAAGTGGTTTCAGATAAAATTTAAGAGACGATTAAATGTTCAAACAAGCTTCGCATTTACTCATGAAGAAGTTAAACATTTAACTATCGATTAGAAAGCATTGTTTAAACGAAAATTCCAACACGAGTAGGAAAACATTTAAAACAAATAACTCTAATACATATTTGAACTATGAATAAAACAGATAAATAAAAATCATGTAAATAATAAAAACAACAAACAATAAAAATCGGTTCACAAAATGACATGTTATTTTTGTTTAAAAATAGAGTTACCCAGTGGGAGTTATTAAAACAAGGAAAAACATTACAATTTAAATAAACTTAACGTCTAAACGACAGTAAATAATTATTTACTATAGGCAGAGGAATTTGCTATACGTTTATTTTTTGTAATGAGCCAATGCACTATAGATATCAGAAGCAGGCTAAACGGAGGGCTGAGTGAAAACACTTATAAACAAATAATTCACTAAGTCCAATGGAATAATAATCAAAAGCATGGCATATAATTCAAGTTGCCTACAACAACAGATAGATGGTTATTTGTTTTAATGGGTTTAGTTATATTGCAATAATATAAGGAACTATAATCTCTCCTGGAAATATTATAGAGACAAAGTGATTTAAAAGATACATTAGTAATGGTATTAGCAAATAAAGTTAAGATAATTAGATTGTTTAGGTTGTTTTAGACGTATAACATAGGTACAATGCACGACCAGGGTAGATAGCAAGAAAAGGGAGAATCCAAAGACTATAGACTTAGTTCTCCAGGACGCGCAACTTAATTAGAGCGTAGACAAACAATAGAAACAAAAGCACAAACTTCCTTGGTCCCGAAGAGCCGGATGAAAATGGCGTCTAATATACTTAGAACTAAAGCAGCTCGGAGAAATAAATAGCGCTATAACTACACGAGAGATGTAGCAAACTTAATAATGCAATTAGCACCGAAACAGCGGCAGCTTCTTGCGGCCGAACAAACACGACTCCTTTGAAAGGCGGCGTTTATTTGGAAAATACTCAGGCAAGCTAAAACAAGAAATAGCCCGCGGGACTTGATACTTGACTTGACCCACGAGTATCGAAATACTCCAACAGAACCTATTAACTTCTAGCATTACAGATAGCCGCACTCGACAAATCCCTCCAGGCAATTTAACTTCAACGTCTACCAGCAAATAAACCATTAAAGATTATCTTATTTATAAACTAATAAATTCAATATATATATTGTTTTAATAATTGAACGAAATTAATAAAACTAAAACGAAGTACAGTTTTCACCAGATAGTTCTACTATAAAGAAAAAGGTCTAATTGAGGAACGATTGCAGTTCGATAAAAATCACTATTATTCGATCACAAGGATTGATTCTATTCCGATAAAAAGAGATCCGATAAAAAAAAAAAGAAAAAAAAGTTGGGCAGCCCTCGTGAATTATTATATTTATTTGATTTTGTATTTTCAGGAGGCCATGTTTGAAATACAGTTTTTAGATTATAAATGACAAAATTTCTTAAATTTTTAAACGTCGTATACGTAAATTACATATATTATGCTAGAAGTTCGCCTAAATATAACAGGACTACTAAAATACACTAATAACATTTAACATAACTTAAAAAAATTGCTTACTCTTACATGTTGCCCTACATCGACAGTACTCACTTAACTCGCCAATTTACAGTTTTTTCTCAGGCTCCCAAAAACATTCCGAAAAATTATGCACATTATTATTAATATTTCATGAATCCAGTGTAAAAACATTCAAAGAAGGGGCCGTTATAATATTCTCCCTAAGAGCACAATATTAAATATTTACAAGAATATGCAGATGTCCTGCATAAATATTCTTTGTCATAATTCCACAAGGCACCATGACTGGTCTTTCAAAGTAATCAACCATGAATATGTAACAGACTTAAGTATGAATATATATACATATATATATATATATATATATATAAATTTAAAAAAAAAAATAAATAAAAACATAAACCAATACCGGATTTTTTTCTCATAGAAATGATCACGGTGCGTATTAATCTATATATATAAAATCCAAATACCACTCACTGACTGACTCACTGACACATCACGATATCTCTGAAACTACTGGACCTAGGACCATGCAATTTTGTAGGTGTCTTCCTCTTACCTCCTAGGTGCTCGCTAAGAAATATTTTAAAAATCCGCCATTTTAAATCAAGATGGCGGCCATTTATATACAAAATTCGACAAGACGATATCTCCGGAACCAATTGCACTAGAACCTTGAAATTTAGAAGTTAGATTCCTTATATCAAATTAGTAACTTTAGATAAATGGTTAACCAATCGGGCATTTTGATTTAAGATGGCGGCCATACATATATAAAAATCAACGAATGTATGTTCTTTATACAAATCTACAGTTGTAGTCAGATCTTGATGTAAATTTGCATAATTGACCTACAAAGCAAGGGGAAAAACACTGACTTCATGAATTTTCGAAATTTAATTTTGGTACACAGGGGTACGGGGTACAAATGTCAAAGTAATGAATACGCTTCATGATGCATATCGTTGAAAAGCTCTTTAAGAGGACAGTAATTGTTGTTATGTACAGTTTTATCATATTTTCACTTAGGAGGGGGGTAAATTGAAAAATAAAGCTATATCTTATATAAAAGAAGAGTATCCGTATGAGGGTATGTCTTTTATCCTAATTTGATGAATATTTACACACTTTTTCTTCAAAACAAGGTGAAGGTCACTGCCTACATGAGATTACGAAATTACAATTTTGGTACACAGAGGTACGGGGTACAAGTAATGAATACCCTTCATATTCATGATGCATGTCGTTGCAATGCTCTATGAGAGTACAGTAATTGTTGTAATGTCTAAGGGGTACAAATGACAAAGTAATAGATACTCTTCATGATACAAATCGTTGAAAAGCTGTTTAAGAGAAAAGTAATTGTTGTTAAGTACAGTTTTGTCTTACTTTCATTTAGAAGGGGTATATGGATATAAAAGTCATCATAAGGGTGTACATATGTATAGTCTTTTATACAAATCTACAGTTTTAGTCCGATCTCGATGAAAATTTGCACACTTGACCTTCAAAGCAAAGGGGAGGTTACTGTTCACGAATTTTCGAACTATAAATTTTGGTTCAGAGGGGTACGGGGTACAAGTAATTAATACCCTCCATCTTCATGATGCATATCGTTGAAATGCTCTTTAAGAGTACACTAATTGTTTTTATGTACAGTTTTGTCTTATTTTCATTTAGAAGGGGGGTAAATTTAGGATATTTACAAATTAAATTATCAAAGAGGAGTGGGATATAAGTAGGAGGGATAGAATCTAGATATTCTCGCATAGTAAAATAATTTGTATGCTTTCCTGGTAGTTTATAAACTTATCAAATATAAAAACACTCCGTAGCGAAGCACGGGTATCCAGCTAGTAGATAATAAAACTTAGTAAATAAAAAGAAACAAATAAAATTCAAGCACGATGAACGTGCCTCTAACCATCTCTGAAATGTCAAAGAGTAATATATATGTAATGACTTATGACTATGACAAACTAAATCTTAAAAAGGGGCAATAATTACCAATCACTGTTAAAAATTCCGTCAGGAATAAGGCTCACTCTCGACTAATCAGGTACTCGTTATGAATAGAGTAATTAATGTTTCAGGTAATTAATAGATATATAAAAATAATAACTCAAGACGAATAGATAATGAGAAGAATAAATAATGTAAAGACAATTTGACTATGTACAGACAACAAGTAGATGATAGACAACTATTTTACGTATATAACTAGTCTATGTATTGACAACTACTTGATATCACTGACCACAGATAAGTTCAAATTTAAGCCTAAAACGTAGACAGGACTAGAAAATTTTAGTACAAGAAGTGGCTCAGGACCTCTAGTAAAAGCGTGAACAAGTTGCTCAAATACAAAGATGGAAGTTCGGCATTTTACTGGATATTGGGAAATTTATACCTTAACACGATGGTGGGGAAGTGTGTGAGCTCCTCAACGTCATATTTGACAGAAGAGGGGGGAGACGGATGATAAATAATTCAAGTCCCAGGTGGCCGAGTTCCAGGTGGCTTTGTGTTAAGGTTTACAACCCTACTAAACAAAATAAATTGGTTGTGCGTGAAGTCACGTAAAAAGGGTATTGTGAACATGAAATTAGTGAGTGTAAGGGGGGGAGGGGGTAAAAATTTGATGTGTTTTGACAATACGACATAAGTTTTATACTTACTTTTTCCACAAGTGTTATATATTTTTGAAATGTACTCTCCAATACCTTTCATTTGACACCCCACTCAAGACAGAAATTATCCGCCATTTTGGATTTGAACATCTGATAATTTAAAGTTTGCTATATTTTGCGATCTTTAAAACTGGAAATTTTCATAGTTTTATCTGATTTTATTAAAAAAAACCGTACCTACAGAGTGACTGACTGACACTGGAACGAAACTATAAAGGGTTTCTTTTTAGATAATTACCCTCGCGATAATTATCTAATTAGCGTTATTCTCTCGGTCACGCCTCAGGAATTAAAAAGTCTAATGGAAAGTCTAATGAAGTCTAATAAAAAGGACCATGGTTCCTTCGGCTTTGCCTCAAGAACCAACTTATTCGATCAGGAATAATGGCTTATTTTACTCTCAAGGTGCATAAATAACTATTACTCAATGATACGACTATTTTTTTCTTTGCTATCAGAGGAAACATAAGTTATTATCAGGACGAATAATTAGTAACATTTTCCTCATATTTGAAATGCACGTGGAAAAATTCCCATATTTTGTCATGATATATCGATATCGTTACATTAAAGAAATGTAATTATGAGTCACCTGAGAAAGGTTTTAGGAAAGCGAAAAGGGATGGCAATAAAGGATTGCGGGTGGAAATCTAATATTATATATCGATACTGGTTTGGACGTCAAAGAGCATGGCTGGAGAAAGGACAGTGTGATTAATTCTCATATCATCCACAGATAAAGGGGGGGGGGCAAACCACATGTTCGAACACGTCAAAGGAGAATTGGGTTACCCTTCAAATACTCTTGGTAATATTGCAAGGTAAAAATGTCAAAAAGGTAAGCACCAAATGACAGAAACCGATTTCATTGGTAATAAAGGATATGAGACTCTTACCTAAACCCTTTTAAAACGAAAAGTCGAAAACCTCCATCTTCAAACAAATATACTTATCTACGATTGATACGAAATATAAACATTGTATCTCTGTTTAGATGCGTAGAAAGTAGAAAGTGATTATTTACGTACTTGTATTTATTGCGCATGCGCGCTTCATAATTCCTCTTTTTTCCGCACTAGTGCGGTAATAATAAAAAATCTTTACCTTGTCGCACGATTAGCGAGTTTGTTGACATTTAACATAACTAATTTGCTGTTTGTTTAATTAAAGTAACTGTTTATATGAAGTTTTTAGTGAAAATAAATTATTGATTTATGTCATTGTGACGAAAATGAGGAGAACAATACGCCTCCCGAAATAATTAGTTCGGCACAAAATGCAACTAATGAATTAATGTCATCTTCATCAAAAGATAAATACGAACTTTCATACAGGAAGTTTATTATTATTATTATTTTTTTTTTTAATTTATTAGGAAAAACCAACAATCTTATTTAAAGTACGGTAAGCAACTCGTGCGGAAACTAAATTTTGCTTTGCTCGAGTGGTTTTACTACCCTCGCTGTCGCTTGGGTGCAACCTCCACAATCGCATGCAAAATGCTACTTTCCACACTAGACGCGTAATATTACTGTTATATAACTAAATAAAAATATTTATTACTTTATCTTTCAAACTTTTAAATTTTAGTAACTAGTAGTTCTACGAACAGTAGACCTCGCTCGTTAAAATAACAAATCGAGCTTTGAGCTTATAATTATAAAAACTATTTATCGTTAAAAAGGGCCAGGACGTGGCTTTTTTTTAGATAAACTTAGAACCATTTTAAAGTACGTTTTAAGGGCTATCCAACGATACCAAACACGACCGGCTTGCTTCCAGTTTTACCTTTTCTTAAACAGAAGTACACAACTTTGTACCCTTCATGTACCCAGTATAGTAATAAATTTCAGGTATTCCTTTCACGTACACTTTACTACTATAAAGTACTAAATACCATAATGAGTTTCAGCCCAATCGTAGAAAATGCAAAAACGGTACAGTACGAAGACTAAAAAGTAGTGTTTTTCGACCGATTTTTCCAAACCGGTACAATAAATACAAAAATAAGTAGAAATAAAAAATAAATTTCAATAAAATGGGTACAAAGGCAATAAAACCCACACACTTTTGAGTACAAATCTGCAATTTTTTATTTTTTTATTTTTAGAGTGCGCCCTACAACTACCGTGGCACTAAAAGTACCTCTGTACCCGAATCCACAAAGGTACAGGTACGAAAAGGGTCCCGTGCGTTCAAGTATTATTTAGAGCAACTTTTGACTGAAGGAAATTGTCGTGCTGATAAATCCCTCGACGCTATTAGCCCCACAGTGGGGTAACCTACCCCCTACCCGGCACTCTAAAAGTACAAAAGGGTACTAAAGTACCAACCTAGTATATTTTTTCGAAAATATTTTTTTACACATTTAGTACATTTTTAGAGGCCTTTCCAACAATACCTCTGTCGAATTGGTACGACGTCCCCTTCTAGTTGCGACTACTCAAGGAGGACGTCCTTCACATAGACGTAGCTCCCGAAGTAGGAATCGGAAATATAAAAACATAACGGATTCTTAAACACGACAATTTGACCTAAAGTTTGGTACCCTTTTGAACTCCGTCCGATTAAAATTGCGAATGGTACAGAAGGTCAAATTCGAAATTTCGGAAAAACACGATTTTCGTGTGTTTTTCGCCGAGGTACTCGACTTCCCCGTCTCAGAGGTACTAAAAAAAAAGGATTGCGCTTACCCCTTGAACATGACATTTTTAGAGCATACAAAGCGGAATAAAAGAGTACTTTTTTTTTCACCGTAAGTACCACCTATGTACCGTCTTGTACCTCGGAATTTAATGTAACATATCTCAAAAAGTAATTGTACCATCGAGTTTAAAAGCAAAACGCCAGGAGCAGCATTTCATAGGCTTTTAGGGCTCAAAAATCCAATAGCGTCGTATAAAAGCCCTAGGAGGAGATACGTGAACCATGTAGAAAAACGTTTGAAAAAAAGTGGTAAAAAGTGTTTTTTCGCTTTTAAGGGCCTGAAACGTGAAAATTTTAAAAATATTTTTTCATCACTTTTGTACACTTCCAAAGGGCTTTCCAACGATATACGACACCCCGTACCAAATATCTCCGGTTTTTTGATCGGCGAAAAAAAATATTTCCGATGTCGGCCCTAAGCGGGGGTGCACGTAAAAAAAAAGTTCTCGTTACCGGCTATGGACCTCTTCAGGGTCTACAAAAGCCTTGAAAAAAAATTTGAAATTTTCAATTATTTCAAAAGATATATGTAAAAACGTGTTAAAAAAACTCACTTTTTGACCGTAGACAATTTCCCGTTTAAATTAAACCCGTTTCCCTGAAAATTTCCCGGCATTAAGAATTTTTCCCTAAAAATACACTATAACCTTAACAATTTTCAGAAAACTGCATGCCTTTACGACAAACACACCCATCAGTACAAAAATCCAAATAACACTCTATTTTACCCTTTAGGGCCGATTTTCACCCTTAAGGAGTGGTTTAAAAGTGCCCTTACCCTATGTTTGGTCAAGCGATTTTTAAGGTTCCTAACCGATTTTGACATTACCAACTCGAAATTTTTCCGAAAATCAAGAGGCGGGGTATAATTATTTTTTTGTTTTTTGCAGTGGCGCCTTAAAATACAGTAAATGTTTACCCCCCCTCCCCCATCTGACGTACAATGAGTAGTTGCGCCCCCGCCCCACACCACAGCTCGGTCGGCCTGCGGCCTCCCTCGCAAAGACAGTCGATGTACATTTAGGAGACAGACAGACGAAATGCCAAACGGTCGAGTTAAAACAAAGACCTCGCTACGCTCGGTCAATAAAACGCGGAAAATAGAAATGTCATAATTGGCCGAACACAAGACAATTTCAACTCTATATAGGATTATTAGCATTAAAAATTTGGTTAAATTAAACAAATCTAATCGGAATTTATATTCCAGCATATATCTGAAAGCTGTATGATTTGGCATATCAAACAATAAGTAATTAAGATATTATTAAAAAAATGGGTACGGGGTACCTCGTAACTTTTCCTTACTTCAGAGGCCACTAAAGTGCATTGGACGTGGTCATTACTTGGATGGGTGACCGTTTTGAACTAACTGATTTATTATCATTCTTAAAAAAAACCTTATTTTTAAAACCTATATTTTATTTAAATATTTAAGTATGATTACTTTATTTATATGTAATTTACAATAAATGGTTATTATTATTATTATTATTATTTGAAGTTTGGTGTTATTTTGACAGATGTACACAAACTTTGACGTCATTAAAATTATCGCACTAATAAATAATTATACACGCTTATAATTTTTAAACTAATTAATGGGATTTCATTTATTTTTGTTTTTATATAAATGTTCCTAAATTTTTTCCGGTTCCAACGATATGCTATATATTAAAAACCTATTTATACTTTTGGTATTATTAACCGTCAAAGTTTCAAAATTCATAAATTGATTACTTCAAAATGGCGGCCAATACCAAAATGAAATTTGGTGGGCTTGTTTGTCACACAGAGAGGTAAATTTGTGCCAAATTACAATTCGATCAGGACTATTTTAAATAGATTTTTTTTTTAAATTTTTGCTGACTCGAACTAATTTTTTGACTTATGAATTTTATTTTATCCATCCGAATTAAAGATAAATTATTATTAATGGCTTCTTCTCTTTTTTAAAAATTTGAACTCCAGGGGGGGGGGGTTATATATGGGAAACAAATACAACGCTTATAGAACAAGGAACGAGTTAGATAATTGGAACCTGAGTTCTGCAGTCTACATTTAGATCTCCGACCACGTTGACATTAGCTATGCACCACTAGTACTTGTCACCATTAGTAATGCTCCAATGGCTCTGTAATTTAGATACCACCGACTGGGTCGAGAATAGCTTTATAGATGCTACATCACAACCCTAACTTGTGGCAGCAACTCCTTCACTCCTTGCCTGCACTAAAGAAGAAAGAATTCACCATTTAAAAATTCCACAGATGATTCACCTAATCAACATTTACAAAGAGTAAGGCAGTGACTAGGAATTTTTAAAAATGATTTTTATAAATTCATTTGATGCTAATGCAACTATAATGTAAGTATGATTATAGCGATGTCTCAAACTATATTTATGAGCACTATGATTATCACGAATGTTATCCTCACAATATAATTATTATGAGCACTATAATTATCACGGATATTATCCTCACATTATAATTATTATGAGCACTACAATTATCACAAATATTATCCTCACATTATAATTATTATGAGCACTATAATTATCACAAATATTACCCTCACACTATAATTATTACGAACATTATCCTCACACTATCATTATTATGAGCACAATAGTTATCACGAACATCATCCTCACACAATAATTAATATAAGCACTATAGTTATCACGAATATTATCCTCACACTATAATTAAAACGAACATTATCCACACACTATCATTATTATGAGCACTATAATTATCACGAATATTATCCTAACACCATAATTATTATGAGCACTATAATTATCACGAATATTATCCTCACACTATAATTATTATGAGCACTATAATTATTACGAATATTATCCTCACATTATAATCATTATGAGCACTATAGTTATCACAAATATTATCCTCAATATATTATATGAGCACTATAATTAACTAGAATATAAATATCACAAGTTATGCAACATAATTCACGCAAATTTAGGCAATTACATAGTCAGGATATAAAAGCGTAAACGGTTAAAAAGAATATTTTATAAAATATGTCAAAATAATCGACTTAGAACTCAGAACATTACACTACTCTGTTTCCAATATTTGAGATTTTTATTTTATACTCACATTAAAATATTATATTTTATAAAAGTTTAAAATAGAGAATGAATAGATTTAAAAAAAAAGACACAAAGACTTGAACGAATAAAAAAAATAAGAACTAGAAAGAATAAAAAAATGTTCAACAAAAATCTAGTTAAATATCAAGTATATTTTTCTTCTTCACTAGATAACCTTTTTAAATTCGATAAGCTTGAAGCTCTTAACCTTTTTAAGAAACTCTCTTTTAAAGATGCGTTAAACAAACTTTACAGTCGATATTAACAAGAAAAATCTAATTTCTTTAAGTCAACAAATTAATAGGTTTAGGAAACGGAAAAGATGTTTCTATTAGAAAGTAATTTGACATCTTCATTGAAAATTATAAATTGATATATTGAGAGAAACGAATCTATTAAGGTTATAACAAATCTAAATAAATATTTAATATAAGATGAAATAATTCAATTAAGATAGTGAAAATAGTCTTGATATCACACAGTTCTCTCCTCACCTTATTTTTATCCACCCCTACCCCCTCCCTCCTCGTGAATCAATTATTATTTTCAAAATCCCTAATTACTAATTGATCCTGACTACACTAAGAGAATTTTTAAATATTAACTTTTCAAGAATAGCAGAGGTTTTTCCCCATACTGTGACCCCCTGCATAATATAAATTTGAATAATAGCATTTCAAAGAGAATTATTTTAATAATGGGAATAGTATAAATAAGTGTACGGCCGCCATCTAGGAAATAAACTTTTAAAAAACAAAAAAGTTGAGAAAATCGTTTTACCGACGTTGTTTTCTCAACGAGAGGAGGCTAAATACCAAATTTCAAGATCCTAGTGTAACAGGTTCTAGAAATATCGTCATGTAAATATTTCATATAAATAGCCACCATTTTAATTCAAGATGGAGTATTGAAAATATATTTTTAACAAAAACCTAGAAGCAAAGAGCAACTAGAACTATCAAAAAGAATGGAATGTTTCAGTGAAACGGGTTTCGGAGATATCGTGAATTTATTTAATGTTATTAAAGACATATTTAATAAATGTTGCATATTAATGACCACCATCTTGAATTAAAAATTATTGTTCGAATAAGTATGTGGGCGCCATCTTAAAACAATATTTATACAGAATATGGAAGATAAAATGCAGAATCATTTAAAATTTAAGTTTTTTTTGTCAATGAAAGGAAGATAACTTCAAAATGTCAAGATTCTAGTGCTATTTTATTCCGGAAATATCATCATATCTTACTCGAGAAGTGATAAATAAATTATAACTCGAAATTTGGGGACGCCCATCCCAAAAAATAGAGGGGGAAAAATGTCTATTTTGTCACCCATTTAAATAAAAATATACCCATAACTAAATGTCCATTTTCAGGACAAATTCCAGTTGAGATTTTGATTAAAATTAATCAGATGAAGCTGAAAAATCGAAAAACTAGAAACAATCAATAACCTATAAAAAAAATTACCTAAATTAGATATTAATAGAATATAAATACAGTATAAATAATTAAAAAAGAAAGATTTATTCGATTTTGTTAAACTGAATTTTTAAAATTAGGAATTTCGTTAAAAATAAATAATTGAGTGTGTTTAATAAATTAGTAATAAAACTAAATATAGACCAAGTAAATTAAAATTACTTCCACAACAACAGTTATATGAATAATCAAATTGTGTAATCAAAATAAGAGCATTTTCGCCAATGTTAAAAGATTAGTTTTGTGGGTCTCTTAGTTTATAATAGCTAGTAAACTAATTGCATTAGGGGTGTTTTTTTCAAAATGTAATTTATAAAAACCCTCATAAGATGTTATTAAAACTAAAGCATAAAAAAATAAACCATGATAGAAAAAATAAATAAGTAATAAAATAACGGATTTCGTGCATATAAAATACATAGGAAAAAAAATTAGGATGTAGATTGGATACGGAAGTAAACTCGAAAGTAATCGAGATCAAATATCAAGATTAAAACACCTGGTACACCGGGGATTTAATACAGTAATAAATAATGTAAAGAAATGAAGCTCTAGCAGAGAAATGGATTTATGAGAACCATAGATCATCCCAGAGCGAAAGAAACAACGCCTACAGTTACAAATAATCCTAACTGAGAAATCCAACAGTCTTTAATTCTATCAACGTATTTAGTTGATATTAAAAATACAAAATAATTAATTTAATAACTAAAAAAAAAAACGAATTTGTATCTACACAAGAGAGAGATAGAAAGACAGGTGACTTAAATAAAAACAATATATTTTTAGCAAAACGTATAAATAAGAAGGATTTATGTTGCGAAACAGTTTTGTACATAATAATGTTTATAAAAAAAAAATAAAAAAATTATTCTAAAAAATATTTCACTCCAATGATTTATTTCTGTTTTTTAATTCAATTTAAAATTAAAGAACAAAAAAAAAAACAACAACAAAGCAACAATTTTGGACACCGAAAAAGTTTGTACCACTCGTGTAGTAAAAGAGGTGGTCAACAAAAAGGTTAGATTTTTTTTTCTTTTTCTTTTCTTTTCAAAGTTATTCGACCTTTTTTTTCTTTGAAAAATTAATAATAGGATGAATGAAAAAATAATAATAAAGTAGAGCGGGGTAAAAGCTCTTGTTAAGTACTCAAACCGCTTTTTTTTCTAAAAGGCTTGGGTAAATATTCAAAAGGATTCCATAACTTTTTCAAAGTTGGAACATAATACTGGCTTCAACTTTTTTTTTTTCGAATTCCCTTAACACCGGAAAATAATATTAAAAATTAATAATTGCACGCGAGTAAAGACAGAAGGCGTTGAAGATGAATGCATTACTTGAAAAAAATAATAAAAGACAGGAGGTTTAAAATAAAGATAAGGATTTTTTTTTCTTCTCAAGTTTATGACATCGTAAAGTCCCCAAGACTAAATGAAGGTTGTTGAAATTGGGTAAGGAGGAAGTCTTGCTAATTAGCAAGAAGGGAGAGAGAATACTTCTCAAAGCGTTCATTAAACCAACACCCGGAATTAAGACTTAGCCTTGCTCCAGAATCCTAGCGCTTCTCTAGACCAAAACTTGCCCATGTAATTGAATAAAATATTAAACGCAACTTAGAAAGGCAACAAATAGACAGGAGAGAGAGAGAGAGAGAGAGCAATTATAATTTAGTTGAGAAGAAATAANTTTTTTTTTTTTTTTTTTTTTTGAAAACGATAATTGAATTCGGATCGAGTAAACATTAAAGAAAAAACTTTTTAATTTGTTCGATGCCGAATAATAATTGAAGCGAATAACAAAACTTTTCATCCAATTAATAATTGAATTAAATGATTCAAAACTTAGTTTGTCTTTTTGCCTCAAAAATTTAAAAATACTTATTCAATAAACTTTTCAAATTTAAATTAAAAGTTTTTACCAACGACATCATACTTTATTATTAATATTAACTTATAACTACTACATGCAGGGGGCAGAAAATGTAAAAATAGCCACTAGTGTATATTTACAAACATACAATACTTAGGTTGATGAATATAAATATCAATAAAATAAATCTATTTTAAATTTTAATGGTTTAAAGGCAGAGTGGTATAAGTCAATATTTAAAAGTTGTTTATTTAGATATATATGTATAATACATGTATGTTGTATATATCTGCGATTACTTATGTATATATACATCCATATATATATTACATATTTGTATAAATGTAATTGTAATTATATAGTAGGTATATTTGATATATAAGAGTAATTGTATATACATATATATGTGTGTGAAGATTTTGGATGTTGACTTATACCACTCTGCCTTTAACCATTCTTTTATCATTTCATAAAATAAAATTTAAACAGACCAAAAATGATCCCTGATATCAGAAACAGATGTCTGCCTAGGGATTTTTAAATTATTTTTCGATGAAGTGTTTGTGAGCCTAAAACATTTCGTTGTTCAGAACAATAAAAATGACCGTTATCTCAAGGAACCTCGGAAGAAAAAACTTAAATGTATAAATTACGTAAAGAAAATCTAAAAGAATCAACAAATACAAGACTGATTATAAATATTATAGGATTTTGTAATTAATGTAGAAAGCTTTGAATTCTCACTAATCAGGGCGCTTGTGCGGTAATACCCCCGTCAGACGAGATGATTAATAATAAAACTGAAATTATTAATGCAAATTTCCCTTGTTTTGTGGTAGCACGATGAAAACCTAAACTCAACGGGGTTAAAACACGACAATTCCCCCTTAGCACAAATATCCACACCCTTATAATATATTTAACATAAATTATAATAGGAATTAAGCGAAACTTTCTTAATTATCCTCTAATGGATTATTGAACAATGCTATTAAGAAAAAACTTCTTATAATAGAATTTAATTAGGGGCTGATTAAATATGTAGATGAATAAGATATTTAAATAAAAACATTTAATAATTCTTCTTAGTAATGTTGTGTGTATAGAAATGTTGTTCATTGTAATAATGTGTTTCTTCATAGTAATTAATTTTATATTTAGTATTTTTTTTATATAAATATTATAGCTTATAAGTTTTAAACTGAAGTTTAAGTTCGTCACTTACATATTCAAATAATCCATTTCATCAATTTTTTTTTAACACTTAAGCGTTCAAACTAATAGTTGTATTAGCAACCATTGTCAGTTAAAAATGCATCATACAAATTTGGTAAATTTTATATTTGTATAATTAGAAGGAAAAAAATCATTATTTTTTCTATTAAAAAATGATAAATGTCTTAATATTAAAATTGATATTACAGGGTGTTCAATTAATTAAAAACTTTAAAAACATGAACAAGATCAAACTACCATTACGTCATCTTTGACAGAATCGAAAAATATTATTTAGAAATGCGGTTCAGAATTGCAAAAAAAAAGAAGAAAATTTGTATTATTTTTCCTAAAAATAAAATAAAATACTTACACATCATATAACAAGCTAATAATATAAGAAAATAAATTATTTTGTTTATTTTAACTATAAGTAATTAATCATTATAAATATGCACCTACATAGAAAACATTTAGAGAAAATAAATGTTTGTTGATTTTATAGTTTGTTTTCTTTTGAAAAGTCATAAAATAAATTCAACTTATCTTGCGTTTTATTTTTAGAAATGTGTACATTTTGAGTGCAGGTTGCAGGGTAAGACATTTTTAATGCAATAAATCTAATTTAAAAACATGCAGGACACCTTTATAAACTCAACTTTTTTAAATTTTTTATTTTTTTTATTTTTTTTTTTACACCTCAAAGTTAAGTCGATTCAGGGACAACACCCATAATAAGTATTTTTCGTAGGAAGAATCTAGTATCTTAAATATTTAGTTATATTGTTTTCTCCACTAAAATGTAACCAATCAACTTTTAAAAACTTTATAGGTAAGAGGATAGCACGTAGGGAAGAGTGGTTGACTCTAAATCAATCAGGTTAAGCAGCATCGGGTGTGTCAGCAGCAGGGGGGTGTCTAAACTGGTCAGTAGTTTAGATAGGTGACCACTGACTACAGGCCACACAGCTGTAGGTTCAATTCCCGGAAACTACAACGACATTGGAATTATTGACTTAACAACGAAAATTAAAAAACAGCCTGAAGAAGCCCAAGGTGTAAGGGCGAAATATAGCGAGGTTGAAAAGAAGATATTTATGTCTTAAGTCTTAAATTATTATCACCCAACTAATAAAACCCTAAAGAGACCCCCCCAAAAAAAACATATTAATATTATAAGGTTTTTATTTCATTTGAATTAGTAAAAAAGGGTTCAAAACTACTTTATAAAAAAAAGAAATTGACGTTGGTACAATATACATATTAGTAACAAATTACTAAATTATTAAATTGAATTAAATGATTTTTCACTAAGTCTAAAAATTAACAGATATATTTAAAAATTAAGAACTTTATAGTGACATTTTCCACATAGGTTTTGATTTTAGACAATTGAATCCAAAGGGTTATGATAAAAATTTAACCCCCTAAAAAAAATAAATAAATAAATAAATTTTT
>KZ651559.1:470813-488417 GCA_001010745.2 Gerris buenoi
GGGTTTTGGGTATATTTTGATTTTTTCCCCCTATAAGGAATGCAAAATTTGAAAAAGCATATATATATTTGTGTCCTACTCTTCAGCAGCTTTCATTTGTTTACCAGTGTTCCAAATTTCAGCACATTCGCTTGAACGGATCGGGCCCTATGAACCAAAGAGCGACGGACGGACGGACACATCACCCTCGGCATAAGGGTTTTGAGAAGTATCTACAAAACCCTAAAAATACAAATAGCAATTTGATCTGATTAACTGGGAATCCAATGTGGCGGATAATTCATGGCATGCGAAAGAAGGTTATTATTTTCAAAAATTTTTAGAGGAATATCAAATGAAAGGTATTAAAGAGTATTACAAAAAAAATATATATATATAAAACGCTCAGGAAAAATCATATTATTTTCTATGCCATTTTGTTAAAAATCTATCAACATGTTGTCTCTCCACTCTCCTCTTATATAATAACTAAGTTTACTACGATTTTATTAGTTTGCTTTCTTGTTTGTTTGTTTGTCGAGTACAAATCTTGCAATCGATTTTTAACTAACTTCCCGAGTAGCTAGACATTTGAAACATTTAGAATAGCTCAGAACACGATGGGAATTCATTATTTTAATACTTTTAGCCATCTTTCAGTAGAATTTAATTCGTTTTCAGCAAATTACGCTGTATGGAAAGTTAGTTCGGAAAAAGTCCACGTTATTTTATTTGTTTTGACATGTCCCATATTTACAATCTTCATTTTGACAGGTTTCAAATTTATGATTTATGACTGAAAATTTAAAAAAGTAGTATATAAAAAGTTCTTTTTATCGTGCATTATTAGGTTTGTTCCAACCACACTTCAAACTGTACGACGCATGCGCATTAGCGAAAAACGATCAAGTGCGGTCCGATGCGCATGCGTCGGACAGTTCCAAACCAGTTTGAAGTGTGGTTGGAACAAACCTATTATATGTTTATGATACCAACGAAACGCTTTTCATGTGAGACTTAACGCATTTTATTTTTTCTTCTCATGACCTATGTGAACCGATCTGTATAAAATATTACCTATTCCAGTGTTTTGAAAGTTAACTACTCCTAAATTGAATTTAATTTAACTAAAAGTATGTTCGACACAATTAGGTTTAAAAAATTGGATACATGTATATTTTTCATTAGAATTTATATTTTCTATGAAAGAGGTCGTCTTGAAGAATATAAAGTCCAACATATCGATCTCTCAACACAAAGTAGCTTTAGTAAGAAGGTTCAATGTAAATACAAATTGAATTTGTAATTAGCATATTTTAAATACAAGCGGTTTTCACAACAATGTAGAAGCTTACGCACGAGATCATTCCTTATTGTATTAATGAATATTAGAATTTAAAATTACAGGACCTAAATGTTTCAACAGAATATATTCATGTTAAGACGAGAGACTTGATGGTGGACAGCGTCATGAAACGTCCTAAACAAACATGGCCGAAGCACCAAAACCGAGAGACCTAACGCTATTAGTGGCGTCCTCGTCCTACGGGAGGAAATTAGACCGGAGAGACCGACGAGGGTAGGTCACCTAAAACAATTAGACTTCTTAATTAGACCGAGCTCGGTGGGTAGAAACGGTGTCCCGGCAAAACCGTCTATTAAATACTCTTACAGCATAGACTTAAACTTTCTAATTAACTTAAAAACCACGGGGTCAAAACATTATTACTAATAAAGGAATGAGGAGAAGAACCCTGTAAAACAAAGTGTCCCTCTAAAAAAATTAATATTAACCAGACCGAAAGCGAAACTAATTATAACAGTACTACCTACATTAAAAAAAATTAAACATTTTTTTAAAATAAAGGTATTAAGGAAAGTTGTGCAAAAAAATAAAGCTCTTTCTTAACAAAAAAAATTAATAAGTTTAAATCTCTGTAATGTAATCAAAGCAATCAGGCGTGTAATTAAAAAAAAATGGAAGAACTTAAATTAATTATTTAAAAGCAAAGGGGTAAAACCTTTAAAGTAGAATTTACACGTAAATAAGGGATTTTGAAGGGGGCACTGGTAGAGATACTAAAGTTGTAAGTAAGGTACTTTCGAAACNAGTTGGTTGTTTTGACTGAGATTTTGTGGTACCACTTCATAATTATGACTAGAGAGGTTAATAAAATGTAACACAACAATATTGTTTAAAAATTGTGGTGACAATATTGTTGTGTTACATTTTATTAACCTCTAGTCATAATTAGATACCCTGTTATAACTGACAATGGCAGTCGGTTCATTAGGGAGTTAGGAGCGTTTAACTCGTTCCAAAATTACAAGACATCCAAACCTTGATGGTTTGTGGAGATTTAGTGTCACTATCCACCTCCGGCAACGCCAATTAACCCCGAATGAAACCGGAGGACGCCAAACAGCCGTTCAAGAACGATAAATTGTCGTGAAAATCTTCTTTTGTAGGTGGATGATAATAGAATTAGATTGAATATCATGCATTAAACAAGTAATTCAGTAATTAAATAAAATTTTATTTATAATTTTGATTTTAAACAAAGACTTAATTCAAATTGGTTTTAAAAACTAGAGGTTCTGTAGCTCATTTAAGTTATTATAGCATTAAGATTTTACAGAAGAACTTACCTATATTGATAAAAAATTAAAGGATATATATATATATAGAGAGAGAGAGAAACGCAATTTAATGTTGTTAGTCATAATTAGTTACTAATAAATATAACTTAGACTGAACAGCGTGGATTTTGTTACAATAATAAACGGTACTTCTTATGATTGTTACTCCCCTGTTTGTTTTTGTGTTTTTAGAATATAAATGACTGACTAAAAAACTATTAAGACAAAGAGACTATTAGTCCAATGTACTTTGGGACAAAGGAATATCACACTTCAGTTTTTATAAGGGGACTAACAGTCTAAAGAAGAACATTACGCACACCTTCTTTAGCTTGATACTCCCCTCTGAGTTTTTTATAAGGAGAGTAATAATCTAAAGAAGTGCCTAATAAACTAATACAAACTTAAATTTTAATCAGTATGAACACTGATATGAAATAAAACTTACATTTTTGTACAATTAAATAAATTTGATAATAATAAGTTGCAAAATTACATCGATAATGTACGTGATAGGATGCGGGGAAGCTATGGGCCACACTTATTGTTAGACTATTTTAGACAATACTCATACATTATTGAGCCATCCACAGAGCACACACATTTGAGCCATTCTAATTATCCACATTTAATTTCTACCCCGTTATAATGCTTGCCCATGACAATTACCGCTTAAATTGATAATAGCATAATGAATGGGTTCTATCAATAAAATATAAATAAATTAAAATAAAAGCTTTCTAGAAAAATAATATATATAAATATATCCCTAAACAAAAAAAACAACCATATTACCATGTCGACCCTTAAATCAATTATTTAAGGATTTAAACTAAAAAATAATTGACTATTCAAAAAACATTATTTTAACCACATTATTCTGATCATCTAAAAGCATCAATTTTCAAACTCAAAATCTAATTTCCTTTAATAGTTATTTCATACTGTATTTTTCTCTATTAAAGAAGAGCAATGATAACTAAGTTAACATCATTCAATCAAATTTAAATATATTCAAGTAATTTCATTATAACTAAAATTATTAATTGGTCTAAATTATAAATATTTTATTATTTGCAATATTTTATTTAAAAACAATTTCATTTGATCATTGAAAGTTAACATCAATTCAAAAGCATTTGGGATTATATTATTTCTTAAACTAGAGGAATAATAGTTGGTTGTTTTGACTGAGATTTTGTGGTACCACTTCATAATTATGACTAGAGCGGTTAATNCACTAATTACTGTACTCTTAAAGTGCTTTTCAACGATCAACGATATTATGCATCATGGAGGGTAGTCATTAATTTGACCCGTATTCATTACTTGTACCTCGTTCCCCTGTGTTCAAAAATTTAAATTTCGAAAATTCACGTAGACAGTGAGTTTCCCCTTGCTTTGACATTTTCATGGAATCAGACAAAAACTGTAGATTTGTATATAGAACATATATACGTTGACTTTTATACATATATATATATATATATATATATATATGTATAAAAGTCAACGTATATATGTTCTATATACAAATCTACAGTTTTTGTCTGATTCCATGAAAATGTCAAAGCAAGGGGAAACTCACTGTCTACGTGAATTTTCGAAATTTAAATTTTTGAACACAGGGGAACGAGGTACAAGTAACATGATGCATAATATCGTTGATCGTTGAAAAGCACTTTAAGAGTACAGTAATTAGTGTAGAGTTTTGCCATATTTTCATTTACGAGGGGGGTCAATTTGAGATATATGAAAATTATCTTATAAGAGAGGAAGGGGTATAGAAATAAGTGGAAGGGATAGAATCTAGATATTCTCGCATAGTAAAATAATTTTAATGTTCATAAACTTATTAAATGAAAATAATACTCCGTAGCGAAGCACGGGTATCCAGCTAGCATATATATAAAGATGTAATGGGAAATGTAATAATACTTCTTGGAAGTGAAAGTTGTTACACAAAAGCAATTTAACTTAAAGAGACAAAAAAGACTTCCACCCAAAATAAACTTTAGAGAATTCTACACTGTCGGAATGGGACTTTTTATAAAAAAAAGAAAAAAAAAATACTCAAGAGATTAAAAAGTTATGCTTGAAAACGGTTGAGAGGGATCAGAGAGAAAGGGTAAAAACAAAGGATCTGTTTCACAGATATTGAATGTGGCACGTTGAATGGGAATCGAGGGGGATGGGCTAGACCCGAAATTTTTCAAAAAGAATCAAGTGATTTTTCGTCGAGTCGTATTTTACAAAGAAAGTACATCTGTATATATATATTTTTAGTTTTTTCGAGCGACGTAGGTAACAGAAGAATTGTAATCATTCTGAAGTACAAGTATATTTGATAAACAAAAAATCCAAAAACAGAAATCCATCGCAGGGTGCCTGTTTAATTTCAATTTTTACGGGACCATTCGTCCATTTATAGGGTGGAATGTGCTGCACAATTTGGTAGAGATATTTATTAAAGCATAACTTCAATGTATAAAAAAGTAACCATCAATTAATAAAAGTTATAAACATGGAAAAGCAACAATGATTTACATCTGCTGCTACATTTAGTTTTATTCTCAAATAAAAATTATCCTAGGGTTCAAACAAGACTGATTTACTTTATGCCATCTGGCATCAATATAAAACTCGTCAGTTTAAGATAAATTAAAAATTAAATTAAATGCAAAAAATTAAACCATCCCTTATCAAAATTAAATTAAAAATTTAATTTAATAAAATTCAAAATAACAAGTGAAAGTAACAATTAAATATTTACAATTCAAAATACCGTGCACTAAAAAACTAAAACATCGTAAAAAATAAAACGAAGCAGAAGAAATGTTAGTCTTAAAACAAATTACCATCTCGAAGACTGAAGTGGATGTAATAAGTAAAACTAGAAAAAGGCAAAACGGAAGTTAAAACAGCCATTGGGGTAGGTTGTAAAGTAATGAAGCGTAGGTATAGAAAGATGTCGGTAACTACCTGTAAGAATTAGTAAAGAAACAGAAATATATTTATAATAAATAAGGCAAATAGTCTGCCAATTACTGTGGCACATATCTTCCTCTATACCTAATGTGTTTATACATTTCCACCTATTATTGTCAGATTTATTTTATTCTCGACCCATTTTATTATCTGACGAAATAGATTTGATTTATTACATGAATTAAAGTATCAATTTATTTTTACGTTTTTGGTAGTACTCATACTACGGAACATTTAAATTTTAATTTAAATCAAATTATAATTATTATTAACTACGGGAAACATACAGAGAAAAATAGACTCCCGGCTATTTATCCCGCGGCGCTGGAGTCTATTTTTCTCTGTATGTTTTCCGTAGTTAATAACAATTATAATTTGATTTAAAGTATCAATTTAGTAAAATTTAAAGAGTGCAGAGTGTTGAAATTAATCTGAAGCTATCTGAGGACTACTTTCGACAAACCATCCGAATTTCATAAAAATCAGATGAGTACTTTCGAAGATATTGATTTATAAGAAATGTAAGTTTGTGCGCATGTGGGTCGATCTTACGTTACCTTCGGTAAGCTCGGAAGCAAAATGGGGTTAAAAAGATTAAGAAAATCACTAACTTCAACATTTTTAAACTTTTAATCTAGGTAGACTCTTTTAGGTAGATAACAATTATAATGTTTATATGAAGTGTTAAAATCAGGTCCATGCCAGTGAACACTTTCCTCACAAAATAGAACTAAGATACAAGTTCAAGACTTTCTCTAAACAAAAGATGACTTAATACATTCCCGCTGTTCAATACCTGGCATTGAATTCATGAGTTGTATTTCAAGAGCGCGTAGTTTTTCAAGGAGAGAGAAACACAGCGATACACTTAAATGTGAAGTGAGAGTGGGGTACAATGCTCTCTTTAAATACCCAGCTATTAGATGTAATCCCTTCCCGAAAAGGTAAAGGGATGGTTGGAAGGAATTGACGAGAAGGGATAGAGGACTTCTTTTAAAAGTCTATTATTTTGCATGGGAGAAAGGCTGTATGGTTCGTGACTCCCTATGTAAAGGAGAGTGAACGAAACAGAAGATAATGAAGGAAGGAAGATAAGGTTAGTCGAGAGATGATTTATAGGATTCAACCGGTGTTCGATATCTTACGACAGAGAGTCAAAATACCCAACTCTATTCCGTACCATGCAAAGCAACTTTATTGCATTAAATGTACATATATAGCTATTTCTAGGCTCTCTGTAGAGGAAGCGGGCAATCCAGTTAAGAGCTATGTAGTTTACATGGTTACCCTATACTTGCTTTCCGACGTGGGTAGATAGGTCACGAAGTCTTCAACCACCTTTCTTCCTATCCGAATCTGTTTAATTTTGAATTATGTTAACAAAGAAGAAAGAAAAAAATAGGTTTTTTTTAAAAAAAAAAGAAAAGAAAAGAAAAGAAAACAACTTTTAATGTGGTATTAATAAGAAGAAACCACAGCCGTTATTATAAATCCTTTAAATTTTAATAATTATTGAACGAAATTAAGTCATTGATTGGTTTCAGAGACTTATAAACATTATCACGTATTAACATTAGGGATAATAAACATTTGTGCGTTAGTCTCACAACATAACTGGCGTAAAATTGACCGATTTTAACAATAATTCTGCACATATGTTAATCTCAACATTAGTGACAACTTTATTGTTTTTTAAATTTCACACAGCATTTTAAAGAAGGTATCTAATATGGTGAACGACTACACACGAAGTTTTTTGTCGGGACATGTTATACATCAATTTAAACACGTCTACTTGTAGAAAAAGAATAAGTAACAATTGTTATCAAAATTTCCATTTTATCCCAGCATTTTAAGAACAATTAAGGGGAGAGGAAGATAAATTAGTGGTTAAACACCATGTGTCACATACCATCTAAAAGCACTTTTGAGGTAGATTTAGAATATGTAAGTTTGATATAATTTAAGTTGAATATGTAATTTATACATGTCCGGGAAACTAATAAATTTCATAATTATAAAAAGATTTTGAGTTAAATTTCCATTTATAGTATACACCAAGACATCTATAAGTATAAGAGATAATTTCCTTTATTAAACAATTTCTATTAAAAAGAAACGCTTTTATAAAGAAAAGTTGAATGCACAACAAAGTCTTTATACTTTTAACATTATCACAATCTCAACCACCCCTTGGGGTTATTCACGCCTCCCCCCCCCCACAGTCCCTAGGGAGGGGGGTTCGCCCGGGAGTTTGTGCATATCTTCTCCTAAAAGAACCATATATTCATTAAAATCTGGATTTTTAAAGAAATTAAAGCCGTTTGAATAACTTAAAGCAGAAAATTAAAAAAAAAAAAAATAATAAAATAAAAAAAATACATATAGTATAAAAAGAAACAGAAGAACATATTATATAGGTAAATGAAATTCAAAAGAAACAGATAAAACCGGAAAATTAAATTAAAAAAGAAACCAATAATTAAAAAAACACTTATAATTTTGTATCTTCTAATGGTCAACCCCTCATTTAAAATTTTTAAACAACAATGTATTATTTAATTTAAGGAAATTACACAATAATTTATAATACAACTATATATTATTTATTTTAAGGAGATTACGCAGTAATGTAAAATAAATGTGTTGCATACTCATACTCATGGTATAATATGAATATACTTGCAGGAAATAAAAACCTGCTTTTATAAAAGCATAAAATAAATTTCCCTTATGTTTCAATTTTACTTCTAGAATCTAATTTGGGGTGGTTAATTTAGTTTGTAGAAATATAATTTTCAATATCGCATTATAAATATTTATCATTTAAATAAGTCTATTAGAGTGTTTTTTATCTGAAATTTTACTGAATAATATTTGATTAAAAAATGATTTAAAGGAAAAGCATTAATAATTCATAAAAGAAAAATCGTTCAGAGACAAATCAAACTTTCTCATATAAGAGTTCACAATTACTTGGCCCAAAGTTTTCCATTTATTAGTTTTCGTTGGTACATTTAATTATAATTGAACGTATTATCAAAGTATGGATTTCATAAAAATAACATCTCGGCGGGGAATAGAAATCGGCATCTCTCCCTCCGCGTTTAAAGCTATTTTCTCAGGAACTAGATTTTTCCCGGAAAAATAGTTTATAAGAGTTTTTGGGGGATAGCGCCCCCAAATTTGGAGCTAAAATCGATTTCTCGATTCCGCCTCGTGGTATGATTTTTCTAAAGATGTATGCCAAATTTCGTCAAAATCTGCCCAGTAGTTTAGGCTCCAGGCGTCTTTAAGACAGACGACAGACAGACATTTTTTTAAAAACCACCTAGGTATTTGGATTTAGGGGACCTCAAAACGTTTAAATCCCATCAAAATCACGAAATCATATTTTCGTGCCATCACAATACTTTCTCTTTATATGAGAAAAGTAAAAACTTATTTAAACATTATCAAATTTAAATGTCCCTTGAAAACAATTAAAATAGAATTTGATTTGAACACATTGGGGGAAAAAATTGTCTCTTAGAAGTAAAGACAAAGGAAAAAGTTTAAAAAAAGGGTGAGTAGAGTGTTGAATAAAGGTTGAAGGGGCTGAGATTTATGTTATGGCTAAAGTAAAGGTTCTACGAGAACCCTTGCTAGGGTCAATGGATAGACAACCGAGGACCACTCAAGGATCCACTCTAACACGATCTGAGGCCCTTTACGAACAACAAAACAACTGGGAGGGGAGAAAACCTTCCGCAAAAAGAGTTAACGAAAATACACCACTGCTTAAGGCAACTAAATCAGTGTAAGTTAAGGGCTTCAGATACAAGTCACGGCCGGGGAATAAATCTAAACAAGCCATCAAGTCAAAACCAAAGTAGTGCAAATAAGCAAACTCTAAACATCTTATTGAAGAATTTTTTTTTTTAAATCCAACAAAACAAGAAAAATAAATAAATAAATAAAATGAAAAAATATAAAAGAATCATAGTAAATCTCAGTTTACCACATCAGTGCAGAAAAGAAGATACGAATTTTACACAATATGTATTATTTAAAGAAAATTAAATAGAACCCTTTATATTCCGTCTTGAAGAACATTTAAATAGTAACCCTTTTAATCTTACTGGAGCAAAGCATCAGGGCTCTATAATATGTTCGAGTAAGAGGGCCTATAGCTCGGATTCCATAAAGATTTTACTTTAAGTACTAGATTAATAATATATATACATGATATATGTATATATGTATAGCGAGATAGAATGAGAGAAAGAGAATTTATGTGCATTTGCAGATAATACAAAAATTGCGTCCTACACAGAGGAAAGGGAAATTTTCAAGATTGTAAGCAAAAATTAATAAAGAAAATAACAATTCTCTAACTTTTACTTCGGATTATTAATAATAGCTAATGTTATAAATATATCAAATGGGCGTCATTTCAAAATACATACTAATCTGTTTAAAATATATGTCAGTTTATCTAATTTAAAAAAAAAAAATGCAATAAGATATGTTATAACTATAAATAACATTTTGTATAAAACACTCCAATAATGTTTATTATCATGTTAACGATAATATATTATAGACAAGATTAATGAAAAAAGAGGTGGATTAATTTATATCAAACGGGAAAACAAGACCCATTAATGCGAATACAGTTTCACCCGGTTATTTATTAAAATGAGGATGTCCAAGTAAAAAAAAGAATAATCTCTTGGGCTGGTCATTTATTTTAATAATGGGTGGTAATAAAAACAGAGAAAGAGTTAGTGTGATGGTTGAAACACATCAACGAAACAATATCCCTACTGTAATAAATTAAGTCATTTAATATCATAAAATTATAATAATAAACTATAAATTATAAGTATAATCAAAATTGAGTTAGAACTTAGAAATAAGCCGGTGTAACAAAGCTCCTGTCCTTAACTTTGAGAATAAGAATCCTCAAACAGATAAAAATTTTCAGTATTAAATGCAAATAAGGTCGAAAATTAATCCCGCATATTTCCAGCTAAATCCCTTTTGACTTAGGACTTAACTAGGAGGCAAAATCCTTCTTAGCATAAAATGGTCGATCAAAATTAATCCATTTAGTAAAGCCCTTGAATATTCTTTAAAAAATTAAAAACTTTAAGATTAAAACTATAAATATTTAATAAATGAAAAAAAAAATCAGATCAGATTGTAAGGGTCAAACCGCTCTTTCATAAATCACTCTTAAACCCAACCCCCTTTACCACTTTTTTAAATCCTTTATATTAACTTCACTTTTGTGCCTGGGTTTTTTGGCAGGCTAGTTAACCCTCTTCTACTTATCCGATCGAGCTGAAACTCGGCACATAGACTCTCTACCAATACAAAAACATTTTAACAAATTAATTAATTAATTAATATTAATTAATTAATTAATTAGTTTTATTAATTATTTAAAAGGATAGGAAAATAAAAAAATGTTTTAATTGCTACTTTATCGTGTACGTTTCGGAAAAAAAATAGTTTCCTCAAAGATAAATTATTAATTTCTGAATTTAGATTTAGTAATCCTTAATTTGTCTTATT
Source organism: Gerris buenoi (assembly GCA_001010745.2). NCBI lineage: Eukaryota > Metazoa > Arthropoda > Insecta > Hemiptera > Gerridae > Gerris > Gerris buenoi. Next base: position 481,983 of record KZ651559.1, read on the forward strand.
TTAAGTAGGCATCAAATTTAAAAGGTTTTTATTGTTTTAATAATGTAATTTGTTATTATAATATTAGAAGTTATTGAGTAGATTAGAATTGCTAAAAAAGAAGTTAGAAGTAAATATGGATGACGCCTTCTTAGAGAGCGTCTTATAAGTTTAGAGAAACCATTCAGTGTTGTAGGAATATGGAATAGAAAATAAAAATCATGGCGTCGTTTGTCTTTCTACAATTCTTTCAATTCTGATTTTATTTTTTTAAAAAAGTATATTTCTTTAGTAATCTTTAATTCTTTCAGCTTTCTCTTCCATGGTAACTATTTCGATGATTATAACTAAGTTTAAATGGTGTTCATTTCCGATTTATCTGTAGTGTTACTCAGAAAAAAAGTAGAAATTGAGATAAAATAAAATAAAAATGGAATAAAAATGGTGTGGGGTGGAGAGGAGGGGGGTATCTAACTTTTTCGGATCGAACATTTTCACCGATACCCCACCACTACGTGGGGTTTTATATGCGTTCCAAATGACCATAGTAACCATCTCACCATAATAACTTTGAAAATAACTTTTATCATTTTATATTAATCTTTTACATTAGTTTGATTCTAAAAATTATTTCCTTTATTTTAAAAGTAGTTTAAATTTTTTAAAACGTTTATAAACATGTTTAATTCTAGTTGTATATGAAAGGAAAGTGGTGTTGAATGTGACGTCATGTTGTGACGTCACATTTTCAACAGCTAGTCGCACTGCAGAGCTATCCCTCCCCTGAACGTGCCTGCCCCCCTAAAACCGACCGTCCAAGGTCCCTGAGAATTCACGCCATAAGCAGTCAAGCCCTTAACGGGGTAACAGCGGCCGATCATCTCCCTTAAAACTTACCCGCAGACACTAAGTAAGTCTAACTTTAACTTTATACAAGTATTAGCCTTTTTAAACTTAAGAATTTCATTAACTTGGTACTTCACAATGTCAATGTTACCGACTTACATACAATTCAAAATTAAAATCTTGAATTTTTTTAAAAAAAATTTAACCACATTTTCTCTCTAAAATCTAACCATGAATTATAACTTCAAAAAGGTTCCTTAGGTTCTTCAATGAACTTAATTTATGCAATTGCGATACTTTTTAACCCTTNAATTTTTTTTTTTTTTTTTATTTAATCCAAAGTTTGAAGGGAATACACAATCACATTTATCTGTTAGTTCGTGCGCAGAACTATTTCAAAACTAATCTCGTCCATTGAACATCACAACTCAACATCTTTATAGACTTACTCAAGAACGATTCAATTCTAGAAATAAAATAAAAATAAGATACATGTCACACTAAAGCGCTAGCTTGTAGTGTTGAGAAAATAGCTGTTAAATGATTTTTCTTTTCTTTGCTTCAATATAAAGGTGTATTCATTTTTATTTATTTATTTATTTTTTATCTAGAGACAGACAGATAAGAACTTTAAAGATTTAATCAAATGTAACAAAGGAAATTTCTATTGATTACTTTAAAAAAAAAAAAACTTACGTTTGTATTTACTACTCTACTTCTCAAATAGATAAGAAGTTTATGATTAAATAAAATTTAACAAAAGATATTTCTTTTAGACGACTTTAAAAAAAAATCGTTTAAAACTTATATCTCTAAATAGTAAATACAAAAACGTATTTTTGTATTTACTATTCACAGAAATAAGTTTTTAAACTATTAAAAAAAAAAAAAAAAAAAAAAAAGCATTCTCAACTTCTCAACAACAACACAAATTATAGCCGACACTATTTTATTTCAAATTATTCTAAATATTTCAGGTATGAACGTACACTTCAAGAGAGTAATAATAAAATATAAATTTTAATACAAAGGTCTGAAGAGAAATGCAGTCACGACAGTCAAATTTATTTATCAGCACAACATTGCAGAATCTGGAGAATGCAAGCATTATTCAAAACATATACATTTATTCAGGAGATATTTTCGTACTTTCACATGAGCTAGCTCAATTGTAAACAACCAACATCAATAAACAAGAATATTAAGTGGGATAAATTTAGAATTATAATTCAATATAACATAATACTAAGAGTATCATTTCACTTTGATAGTATCATTCAATTATTGTTTTTGTAATGAAATATTGTTGGCAATATTATTTTTTCAACACTTTAAAGCAACGTTGAGGTTTTAAAAGGTTAAACTTTTTTTTTAATGAGATCAAAAATTACGCCAAAGAAAATATTAAAAATACGATGTGGTGCAACAATATAAAATGATGAATGTGAATTTTGTGTTTCTTCATAATTCGCACTGTTTTTTAAAAAATGCAGGATACAGGAAGTTCGAGGGATGATAATTTATTTATAAGAATATTTACTTTTTCGTGAACGAAAACCGCTAAGAAAATCGATTATGTTGGAGGTGTTGTAAGCTAATATATTAATTCCAATCAATATTTATGGTTCAGAATTATAAAATATAGGTGAAAATGTAGATCACATTTCTCACCAAAAAAAGGGATATTTATCGGTTATTTTCCCTTGGTAAAAAATAATTGGTTGTTGTTACTTGTGTCGAGTTAAAAACTGAGGGAGTAAATGTGAATAGGAATTTAGAACCCTTTTACAATAGAGAAATATTATTTAATTAATATAGAAACTCTTGGGAGGAAAGTAAATTTAAATGTCGGACGAATGAAAGTACTGGCAAGAGACTATATTGAACGACGGTTTATGCAAACTATCAGGACAGTGAGAGGGGGGGGGAGCTGTAGCTGTAGTTAGCTGGAGAAGGGAGAGTATCAAAATATAGCTGTATTCTAGTAAGCCACGTTAGATAGGAGGCTAAGCCCTCGCCGACAATCTATGACCCTTTACTGGAGCATATATCTCATCTTAGGGCGAGTCCCAGTGTAAACCTATGCATACTCACACTGTAATGTGTTCATACACGTTTAATACTAACACGCGAATACTCTCGACAGTTACAGCTAGACCTCAGTGTAAGCGTGCACACAGACAAACACATATTTCCCTAATAACTGCCGCCCCGGCAACCCCCTACCCTCGTCGCCCCACTTTTTAATTAAAAGCCGTCCTCTTCCTAAATTGCTCTTGGGGTCCACAAAATCAGAGAACAACCCGCAAAAACCTCGTACACTAAACATATACTCTTAACCCCGTATAATATAAAACCAAGAATAACCCTCTTTAGCTATCCTATTTAAAAATTAATACTGTAATTTAAAGCGTCAAGAGTAAGTCAATACGTAAATGAATATCATTGTTATTTGTTTTAAAAATGAGCTTATTTTGGAAGCAACCAATATTTCGGTTTGTTTTGATAAGGATTTTTTGTATACTTGATTCGCACCTATACTTTTAAATCGTTCCTATTCTCCACTTTTTTTAAATTATAAAACTTATGATCTCTGAAATAAAACTCTACAACATCTACTTTTAAATAAAAAATGAATGAATTAATAAATAAATTATTTAAATACGTGTAATACAATTGTTCATAAACTACAGTGTTCTGATAAAAGGATAAAAAAAATGCCACTATTCATAATAATAATAAATTAATTAAAAAGTCAGATAATATAACTTAGATAATATAACCTTATTCTATAGTGATTACATTTGTTCATTAGACTCTGGTTATGTTTTGAAATAAAGTAGAGGTTAGGTGAATGAATAATGACGTAAAGCCAACTCGAGCTTTTAGTTTGTAATTTCTAAGATGGAAGACAACTTGTAATCTAAAGTAGAGAGTTGCATCGTTAAATAATTACTTTAGAAATTAGACCTACTATCAGGAACTTTTCAATTAACCGAGAAGCGTTTTCTCATGGAAATTTCGGTCGAAGTTTTGGAAATATAATATAGTTTAGGAGTACGCCGTCAGTCTTAACTTTAGAAGGAGAGGCGGGTTGAGTTTTTTTTTAAAAAAAAGTTAACAATAAACCAATTTAGAGGTGGCATTGTTGAACTCCCAAACTAGTTAGGGTTCCGACAAGATGCGGGGTTAAGGGAACGGGAGACGAGTGAACAACACTTGACGTTACGCTACCCACCCCCGAACTTGTCCCACCGAATTTCTCGGTGCTTTGGGAAAACCCACGGAATATAAGGGAGCTAGAGGGAACATTGATACTTTACTGCACTCTACCACACGACGACAAGGCCGCAAGATAACCCCGAGATTAATTAGCATCGACAACTCCCTCCGAGCAGAACAAAGGAGACGGGATTTGGATCGATGGCTCGGCAGGAGGTTCTCTGAAACCGGGAGACGGTGAATAAAGACGAGACAATAGACGGATACGCCTCGGATCGGATAGTCTCTGACGGCAGCGCCACCGTCGCTTTGCCTAACACCCGCCTTGCCGATGTCTTGCTTCATTATATGCTAACGAGCTTCACTTCATAACAGTCACAACACATTTCTATCCATCTGATAATCAACTCCATCACTTTACAGACGAGCCGAGCCACCTTCCAGCGCTAATCTCGAGCCCTAATTCTAAGTACCCATTCAGAGACAATTTAACCGAGCAATTACCATTCAGTCCAACAACGGTAATGAAAATCCTAACCGTCCTGAAATAACAGGCAAAAGTAAATACACATAAATATATAAGTGAACCCAGTTAAAACTCTATTTTACAACCTAAAATAGGTCCATGAAAGTAAAAATTGCATGCTAATAGATTTTCTGTACACGAGTATAGACAATTAATTTAACCCTAAAATTAATACGTATATAATATATAATAATGTTGGAATTTAATCCAGACATTTTATAATAATTAAGACTAATACAATTAATTAAACACTGAAGGCATTATCTAAGGTTTTTTAATAGGTATTACAAACATATTGTATTTCATATAATAGATAAAACACCCACAAATGCTACAAGATTATCACTCCCGAAGATTAAGCGCAAGTGGAGTAGATATCAATAGAATAATGAACAACGGACTCCTTTTTTTGTCTTCCATGTGACTCCACTTAGGGTTTTCCTTTACATTTTACCGGCACTGATGATGGCCGAGAGACCGAAAGCTATATAGTTTTGAGAAATAAACATTATTCTGTGGAGAGGCATTCCAGTTGTTCATCATTAGTCTATTATCACTCCTCCTTTAGTCCTTTTATTACGTCCCAATAAATACATAATTAAGTAATAACAGGACACGGCGTCGACCACTTTACTATCTACTGGATGTGATAATAAGTGTAAAACATATCTCACCTCTCTGGGATTTGAACTCACAAGATATTAAGTCAGAGTTGGTTTCCGGTGGAGTTATTCTAACCATTCTACCACGCCGTTAACCCAAAACTACTTACTGGTAACTCATAAATCCAACAATAGCATAAAACAGCTGATTGATTTAAGATGTAACTGATGAATAAACCTTATTAACTGAATAATACAATAATAAAAATACAAAAAAAAACTATAAGTAAAGAGCTACCACCATAAAAACCAACTTTAACAGATATAGAGATTCATGGAATTGTAAAAGTATGGACACTTTTAGGTTTTAAGAATGCTTTTAGGAGAACTAAAAACACCGTAATCGCAAAAGAAGCTTAAGAGCCAAGTACAGGAGATAAATATAAATCTTGTTAGGACTTTTGGAGGTTGAAGGGGGAAAAAAAGAAAATCTTGGAAAAGGCATAAAATAAGAAGTGACTGAAGTGAGTAAAGAAGCGAGGGATGTGGTGGTTAGGTTGTTGTTATCCCTGGTAAATCCTATCGGGAAAAAGAATGGATTTAGGATAGGTGGATAAAAGCACAACGTGTGGATAGAAGCTCTGTGAGTGGCAACAATCCACACTAAGGCTTACCAACCATTTTTTTACCCCCCGAAATAGAAAAACTCACCTCTAAAACTTTCGCATAACAAATGGTGAATTTCCACTTTCAAAGGGAAGTTAATGAAAACTTCGGGGTAATGACTTTTTCTTCTGAATCGAGGTTGGGCTAAGAAACCGAGAGAAGAGCATTATGTAAGATAAATCGACCGAAAAACACATTTTCAAAAAAACAAGAGGCAGTTAAAACTTTGGTACGGTCGGAGCAAAATCAAAATAAAATAATCACGACTTTGCAGAAGTGCCTATAAGGCTCTTTTAACAGTTAGTATTTTTGTTCTAAACACAACGACTATAAAACAGAGTCAAAATGCTTCTTTTAAAGTTGTAAACACGGTCATTTAACCTAATATAATAATAGTAATTGATAGTTAACGAGGAATATAAAATAATTATAATCTTCTAACATAAGTTCTTAATAAGAAATGTTAAAATTCTATCCAACTTTTCAAACTTCAATTTTGTATTTTCTATATATGTATAGAAATCGTCAGGGCCGTACCTAGGTGCATCTGCGTACATGGCGAACCGGTGAAAGTGCGCCCTACCGGAGGGGGGG
>KZ651560.1:53809-81164 GCA_001010745.2 Gerris buenoi
ACGATTTTTATTAAAAAAAAAATCTAAAATGTAGTCTATTTAGATAGGAATCTAACCACATAAGTATTTCTCCAGGAAAAAATCTGGTTCCTAGGAAAATAGCAATAAATAAAATACAAAGGGTAAGAGGTCAGGGAGTTATTTTTATGGTAAATTTTAAAGTGTTCAATAATAATTAAAAACTTGAATCCACAAATAATTGGGAAACACAGAGAATATTGGACAGTTTTCTATTAAAGTTAAGCTAGAGTTTATATTCTGAAAAGGTGATATTATAAATAAGTGTTTTTATGCTGCATTTAAGAGAAATACCTCACCAACATCATTTTTAATTCTCATCATGTTTTTTTTTTCTTTTCTTTCTGCAAAAAAAGAATACAAATACTTAATTATATAAACTAGTTAAGCCTGCCAGCCTGTTTTGTCTTCAATATTAGAAAAATAAGTAGAAGTAATAAAAAAAAAATATAGTTTTACAAAGCATAAGTAGTAATAACAATAAGATTTACATAATGAATGCATTTGTATAATAATGGCCTTTGCCAAGGTGATAGAATCGAGCCATAAAAAACCCTTTACTATGAAGAGATCAATCCAGCTGATCATTCCAAATATTGGTGCTAGGTAAACTAGAATTAATATTTCTTAATCGAGATCTTAGATGAAACAATCATCCTATAAGGGTGATATTCAAATCAGTTATGAAATTAACAGATATGATACAATCATAAACTATAATAAACTTCTGACTGATCAATTTTCTATAATTGTTAGTAATACTTTAAGTATAATCATGGAAAGTGGGGAGGAGTAACCTAATAATCTAGATTCAATAGAAGTACATAACAATGTAATAAAAAATATTATTAATTTATTATAAAAATAATATTTAACGATAAAAATCATTTTTGAAAAGGGTACAAACACCTATTTAAGTGAAAATTATTTAGGTAAACTTCATATAATATATTAATTGGATTAGTTTACATAATAATTACTCTTTATTCAGATTATCTTTATTTATCTATATACATTAATTTAACTGTATCATACTTGTCAATAAAAAATATTTTTGACTCATGAAAATAAAACAGATTTACGAAGTCTCACCCTTAGAGGAGATATATGTACAAACAAATTAATAAAATAACAGTAAACAATAATGTCAGAAGTTTATAAAAAATACAGTAATCTAAAATGTCTTTTTCCTTTTTTTATACACAACTGATTTCTGGCATTTGATAAATCAGTAAATGAAAGGTATAATCCTGTAGGGAACCTTATTAGAATAGTAGCTCCAAGCAGTAGAATGTGTCTGCTTACAGTGCTGCTCTACTGTTTGAATACGTACGATGTGTTCAATAGTAACCATGGCTGGTAAAATAAGAGCAGGCCAGTGTAAGTATACCAATGGTACGAGTGACCAGTACATAATAATGCAACCGAGGTAGTTGGGATGCCTCAGAAATCCCCACAAACCTCCAGCCAACAGATTTCTACCTTCCCTGCTCACTACCACATCGCTATCTGTTGAACAAATAAAACAAGTATGTACTACTAAATGCATAATTAATAGAGGAGCATAGTAGTCCACAATGAAGGTAATCAAGTACAGGTAGTAATAACAAACACTACTACTAGTTTAATTAATGTTTTACATTTTTTGTTACTTAATGCCTTCATTATGAATAAATACTATAAACTCTCAATCAATAAGAAATAATACTCATTACTTACTACAAAGGGGTAGGTAGAGTAGTAAACAAGTATTTTTAAAATTTAAATCATTTATACTATTAACAAATAAATGTATTAGTCAGACTGATTTAATCATTTGCTAATGCTTAACATTATTTATTGCTTCAGATAAACATTTACTCACTAGCATAAAGAATGGGCTGTCTCCTAAAAGCAGCTTTCTGGTGGTTGCCAATTCTATAGATCAAGTATCCGATAGTAAATAAAACACAGGTAAGAGCAATCATGTACCTGTTGTCAGAAACCCTGCAACGATGAAACACCATTTGTTAAACATGAATATTAAAATATTATTCACAAAACATAGAATTAACATACATTTAACACAATTAATAAGAAGTTAAGATTTATATAGTTTTATTCTCATTTTAAGTAAGGTCAATGCAACAGACTGACCAACAAATCTTCCGCCAAAAAGGAATACTTTTAAAATATAATAATAATGTTTTAGAAGTTGCTATAAAAATCAACAAATTGAAAACATAAATGGTCAAAATGTAACGTACTTGTTGTAGTAGAGGTAAGAAGCAGAAGTAGCAAATAAAAAGGGGAAAGAGGCAAAGAGTGATGTAGTAATGTATCCAATAGGCTCTTGCTGCATGTAGTGCGAGGATACAGAGTCAGATTCAAAGAGAAAAGCATCTGAGACGAAGAAGATCTGCAGGAAGCAAACAATAAGCAGTGAGTAGCTGAACTGCGTGTAGTTAACCTTTCTTTCTACTTCGGCTAGTGATACTACCAAATGATACACCATCTGCAACACAGTTAAAAATTTAGATTATGTTAGGTTTTATTTTAAATTCTAGGACCAATTATCAAACTTATCCATATGCAGAAATAAATTCGGAAAGCTCTACAAAGAAATGTTTCATAGCTGAAAGCACTAGTAAGAATTAATCTTTAGTGCTAAAGTGGTAGCTGTATTTTCAAGAGTAGCTTAACCAAAGGTCTCTTTAACAAAATAACATTTTATTGAAGAGTAACCATTTGTCAGATAACATGCTAAGACCTGTTATTGAATAACAGTTCATATTATAACAGCTTAGATAACAGAAAAGGTCATCAGTTATTTTTTAACACAACAGAATCAACAACATAAGAAGTAACAAGTTGCAATGAACTGTTATATATACATATATGTTATAATGAAATACTTTCCTACTGATACTGTTATAGTTTCTGAAACTTTTATTATATTTATATTCACGTACGTCATATCAATGCAACTATTTTGGGCTTATTTAATTCATTTTTTATAGATACCTTGTATGTGTAGATACCTTGTATGAATCTTTAATTATAAAACTTATTTATTACCCAACTCTTAAGTTTTTTCGACTGTCACCATCGAAAACTTAAAAATATAACAATTTAAACCAATTGGCTTTCATATAATTAAATATAAATGACTTGTTTTACAAAAAAACTCACCGATGACAAGAGTGATACTCTAAATACAAGCATCTTGAAATCAATAGGGCCAAGCCTTGCTGATCCAGATTTACCAAAGACAAACTCCACAATGAAGTTAGATCTGACAGCATGAGAGTCCGGACGAGAAGTGAAGTATACAGCTATTCCAAGCACCAATGCAAGAGCAAAACTAGGAGCAAGCAGAAGTGGTACTTTCTCTAACAGCAATGTAAGCGGAAGCTTGAAATAACGAGCACCAAGCACTCCAGCGATTGTAAGCAACCAATTAAGGACACCTACACAATAGTAATAGCATTAAAAAAACATTAGAAAGTCCATGATTATAATATTAATGCTTGTAATGTCAACTTATTTTAGGCTGAATAAAAAAAACTTCTGCAACAGCCGCTGATTATTTTTTCCCAGTATTGGGTCATAGTCCAGTCAATATAGGTTTTTTCTTTGCAATAATTTTAAGCCACGATTTTTTTTTCACAGAGAGCTTTGATATGTCATTGCAATTAATACCTGAAAAGTCCCCAACTTTTTTATGTACGCTTCCCTCTTTTTTAGAGGGGGGAGGAGGGGGGTAAAATTTAAAGGACTTTAGCTAAGCAAGTGGGGTATAATTTTTTATGCATTTCTTTACGCTGAATCGATTAAAACAAGAATCAAGTCGATACAACCTATAGTTTGGAAGATATAAAGGGTTTTATGTATAAAGAAAATCAATTATTTTAATGTACACCTCCTAGGGTTATCACTAGAAATTAATTTTCGATTTTTTCTCCTGGGACCTTCCTAAAAGTTTCCAATTGTCAAAAAAAAATCTTGTCTTATTACATTAAAATATTTGAGTTTTTTATACATAAAACCCCTTATATCTTCTAAACTATAGGGTCGTATCGACTTGATTCTTGTTTTAATCGATTCAGCGTAAAGAAATGCATAGATAAGGATACCCCACTTGCTTAGCTAAAGTCCTTTAAATTTTACCCCCCTCCTTCCTCCCTCTAAAAAAGAGGGAAGTGTACATAAAAAAGTTGGGGACTTTTCAGGTATTAATTGCAATGACATAACAAAGCTCTCTGTGAAAAAAAAACGTGGCTTAAAATTATTCCGAAGGAACACCCTTTTTTTTGCCTAATTTTACTGGACTATCAAGTGTATGATAGGTTCTGTTTTAAGATCCATTAGAAAGATAACTTCTCAAGATTTTTACAACCAGGAAAATTATTGTAATAGGGGATACAATTTTTTGTCAGAAAACTATTGAATGAGCATAAAAGTATTAAACAGTCATAAAAAAAAAAATTTTTACATAAATAATGCAGAACTAAATTATGAAAAAGTTCAAAAGGATTAACTGGTACCATCTTTTTAATTAAACTGTATAATATTTCAAGTATCAATGCAATAAAATCGGTTTTAGTTCCTTTTACAAAAGTTATCATTTAAAATAAACTAAACTTAGTCAGCCTAAAAAAATGCTTTTATGGATCTGCTTTTATAAAGGTTTAAAAGTAAAAAAATTAAAATCCTAGAAGATCTGGTTAAATTATATTTTAAACATGCAATAAAAATCCAGAAAAAAGTGAATAATGGTTTATTTTTTTGGCTTCCAGTCTAAGAAAACTAAAAATAGAACAAAAATCCCTGCCAAGATAATTTCTTAATAACTTGCTCAGTCCAACTTTTAAATACAATATTGAATTCCAAAATAGACCATTTATAAGTTTATTTTTATTTCCTGATCATTTAATGATAATAACCTAAGCATTATTATTATAAATATAATCTTATTCTATACACAAAAAAAAAAAATAAATAAAATGATTACTTATGAAGTAATCTTTCTTTTTAATCACATGAAATCTTTCTTAACGTGCAAGAATTGAAACTTACCATTACACCTGAATGTACTGAGAGGTCTGTGAGAAGCAGGATAACCAGTTACAGGCTTGAATAAAGGTATCAGAGATACCAGAGTCTGTAAAACAATGAAACCAAGGAACAGGAGACTCGTTTCCAAATCCAAATAACTTTTCCAAGACGACCACGGAATCTTCACATTAGGTTTGCAATTTTCCTAAAAAAAAAAATAAATAAATAAAATAAATATNTTTTAAATCAAATTACTATTAAAATTATAGCTCACCCATTCAGTAGAAAATATTTATGTTGAATACAAACACAAAAAGAATTTAAGATCGTACTAAAGTAAAGGTAGTCACGAAATTATACAGGCAGCTGAGAAACAAAACGTAAAAAGGTGACAGGCTTAATGGCCTGACAGTAAGGCATGGATGAACAGATTGAAAACCTTTGACTTCCTCTGAAATCAACCAACCATTAAACCAACAACTAACTGATTTCAACTCAGCTGCTCATCTTACCCAGTCCAATACCCTCTTACTCAACAAGTACGTCAATTAGATATAATTAACTTATTTTATTCCTTGAATAATAATTTTCAAATGAATGATGTATTCATAGGTATGTATGTAGTTGTTCAATAGGTTTAAATTAATATTAATAACTGTAGGTATAAAAATACCTTAAATAATAATTATAATAAAAAATCTGTAAAATTAAATTACCCTTGCTAACATTTAGTATAAAAATGTAAGTAATTGCTTAAGCCAAAAATTCTATTTCTTAGAATAGGACACATTCTAGTTTTGTTCTCTGAAAACAGCCAGGATTTTAAATAGATACATACCAGAAGATAAGTAGGCAGATGATCGTTGAGAAGAGGCTCTCGACATGGGAGAGTCTCTTAAAACTGAAATCCTCTTGATTACATCATTTGAGACCTCTTTGCTCAACTTAGGTGGGCTCTTGTTCTCGAACGACTTGTTCCTTGCAGGGGATTTTGTTCTGGCAGGGGATCTTGTTCTAGCAGGAGACTTTTTCCTGGCAGGTGATTTATTCCGATTTGGGGAACTTGAACGAACTACCTTCGGCCTTCCTGGTGATTTAGCAGGAGACCTAGCAGGAGATTTCTTTCTCGGAGCTTTTTCTTCAGGTGTTTTCTTATTACTGCTTCCAGATATAATTCTTGAAGGAGATTTGTTGCGTGAAGGTGACTTGGAGGTCGATTTAGCCTTCCTCATTTGCTTCGTTAGTGCTCTGGCTTCGCGTTCAGACATTTTCCTGCAAAAATAAAAACGTATAATAATTTATCAGTTTTTCAAAACGCATCATTTAAACTAAATGCACTAACCATAGAATTATTCTCAACTTGGCAGTGTCACATAACTGGAATTATCGATATTTGCCAGTTGCATGGCTTGTTAGTGTCCCTTTGACAAAGGAATACCATCTCTCCTGCGGATGGCTGAGAGATAAATAGAGGATATTCTCTCATTCATTAGTCTAGAAAAATAAACATAGGTACTCTCTCCTAAGCTTGATTTATATAAGATCAAGATGTTATAACTTAAAAGCTAAGAGTAACCATTTTTACTCCCGGCAGAAGGTTAATAATAAGTATTACAAATGCCCTACATAATATACTGCTAGTTTGAATATCTTAAACTCTGACATATATACTTCATTTAAAACATACCTTCCAAAAATACAAAAACCCAAGTAGCTCTATGCAATAAACACATTATTATTTATTGCATGTAGAAAGACCACAACTGAAAGCTATTTCTTACTATACTTAGAAATATTTACTGTATTTTGTTTTATTACCTTTGTGCAGGAAAATGTTGTTACTAAAGCAATCAATGGAACAACTGCAACGACAAGAAGAGCAAAGAACGTTTTAATTATTGCAGCACCTTTGTGTCCTGTGATCAGTGGAACTGTTTCAATATTGTTTAACAGGTTTTCTGACTTGTTCTGAAATAAATAAAATTATAATAATAAAATGTAAGTTATTTCTAGATTATTATTTACTAAACCCGATCAATATATTGGCAATATAATATTTATTAGTCAATACTTTAGAGCAGTGGTTCCCAACCTTTTGTGTCTAGGGACCCACCTTTGGTTGTTAAAATATTTCACGACCCACGGTACAGTAAATAGCATAATAACATCCTAAGAGTAAATTAATAAAATTTGACATTGTAAATATGTTGTTTTTTTATGCTTCATTTAACACAAAATCCTTTTTAAAAAAAATAGGTATTTCGATCGCCTTAGTTTTATGTTAAACGGTTTTAAAATTTTTTTGTGTTAAACGGTTTTAAAAAGTTTTTCGTGTTAAACGGTTATTTTTTGGGTTAAAATAAGAAGTAAAAACAAGGAAATAATAATAAATAAATAGGAATAATAAATAATAATAATAATAAATAGGAAGTAAAATAACACAAAAAGTATAACATTTTTTTTTCTTTTCCCACTTTTAAGTTTAAAAAAATACAATATATTATACAGTAAAGGTTTACCGAGTGATCATTTAGAGGCTTGGCAACGGCTCGTTTGATTTCAGAAACCCTCTCTTCAAATCTAGAAACCCTGTTCCTTATTATTCTCTCCTTGGTTGGACTCTCTTCCTCTTCACTCTCAGTAGGCTCTGATAACAAAAATAGGCAAAATAAATAATGTTATATGGACTATTGAAAAATAGTTTAATTAATTTTAAGATCAATGTGAAAGTATATATCTAGTAACAGGACAAATAATTGTTTTGTTTTTTTAAATACCACTTAACAAATTGTAGAGTCAAAAATAATTGATATTAATTTATTCCTCAAAATAAACATAAGGGACCTTAAATTCACTGCAAGCAGGATTTGATCGATCAAATTAAAATACACTTTACAGATTACATAAACCATTTAATTTCCCATGCAAAAGTAATCATAAAAATTAGAATTTTACTCTTAAATTAGTATTATAATTTTTTTTTTTTTTAAATCAAATTACTATTAAAATTATAGCTCACCCATTCAGTAGAAAATCTTTATGTTGAATACAAACACAAAAAGAATTTAAGATCGTACTAAAGTAAAGGTAGTCACGAAATTATACAGGCAGCTGAGAAACAAAACGTAAAAAGGTGACAGGCTTAATGGCCTGACAGTAAGGCATGGATGAACAGATTGAAAACCTTTGACTTCCTCTGAAATCAACCAACCATTAAACCAACAACTAACTGATTTCAACTCAGCTGCTCATCTTACCCAGTCCAATACCCTCTTACTCAACAAGTACGTCAATTAGATATAATTAACTTATTTTATTCCTTGAATAATAATTTTCAAATGAATGATGTATTCATAGGTATGTATGTAGTTGTTCAATAGGTTTAAATTAATATTAATAACTGTAGGTATAAAAATACCTTAAATAATAATTATAATAAAAAATCTGTAAAATTAAATTACCCTTGCTAACATTTAGTATAAAAATGTAAGTAATTGCTTAAGCCAAAAATTCTATTTCTTAGAATAGGACACATTCTAGTTTTGTTCTCTGAAAACAGCCAGGATTTTAAATAGATACATACCAGAAGATAAGTAGGCAGATGATCGTTGAGAAGAGGCTCTCGACATGGGAGAGTCTCTTAAAACTGAAATCCTCTTGATTACATCATTTGAGACCTCTTTGCTCAACTTAGGTGGGCTCTTGTTCTCGAACGACTTGTTCCTTGCAGGGGATTTTGTTCTGGCAGGGGATCTTGTTCTAGCAGGAGACTTTTTCCTGGCAGGTGATTTATTCCGATTTGGGGAACTTGAACGAACTACCTTCGGCCTTCCTGGTGATTTAGCAGGAGACCTGGCAGGAGATTTCTTTCTCGGAGCTTTTTCTTCAGGTGTTTTCTTATTACTGCTTCCAGATATAATTCTTGAAGGAGATTTGTTGCGTGAAGGTGACTTGGAGGTCGATTTAGCCTTCCTCATTTGCTTCGTTAGTGCTCTGGCTTCGCGTTCAGACATTTTCCTGCAAAAATAAAAACGTATAATAATTTATCAGTTTTTCAAAACGCATCATTTAAACTAAATGCACTAACCATAGAATTATTCTCAACTTGGCAGTGTCACATAACTGGAATTATCGATATTTGCCAGTTGCATGGCTTGTTAGTGTCCCTTTGACAAAGGAATACCATCTCTCCTGCGGATGGCTGAGAGATAAATAGAGGATATTCTCTCATTCATTAGTCTAGAAAAATAAACATAGGTACTCTCTCCTAAGCTTGATTTATATAAGATCAAGATGTTATAACTTAAAAGCTAAGAGTAACCATTTTTACTCTAACATAAAATATAGAATAACCTTAACAAAAGAGGTTAACCAACAAATTTAATGAAGAGCATAAAATTTTATAAAGAGTACTTACTACTAATAGTAAACAATTTCATCCGTAATAGAAACCCTAAGAATAAAATAATCCCTCCAACGAATTTAAAATTTGTCTTCAATATCCTAACACTCAATAAATTAGGCAGTAATAAAAATGTAAACAAATTAAGTGATATGAAAACATCCGAAAGGCACAGTGCTATAAAAGTAACTTACATTCGTTCTAGAGCTATTCAACGCCTTAAATATCAACAACCATACAAGAACGAAGGAAATGCTATAAGTATATCTATGAGATTATACATACTGACCGGGCATTATGTAACGCCAAGAAAATATTCATTTGGTTTTATGGCCAACAATACTAATATATAACAAAATAAGTAGAGCAAATGAGAAAAGTAGGATAAGTTAAGTCAAAAATTACAATAACTAAGCATTAGAATTATAGTTAAAAAGGACAACTAACAGTCACATATACATTTAACTAATTCTTATCAATAAGTGCACAACTACCAAATAAAATAAATAAGGGTCCTAATAAAGAAATGCTTTGTTACCTTTTTCAGCATAAAAATAATAAAACACTTAAATAGACCTAAATAGATTTCAGAAACAAATATTCGTCTGCTAGTTTCAATTTCAAAACAAACACACGCAAGAAAGAAGCGTCACTTTTAAACGTAAGTTGAAAGGTTATGAACCGACAATCGGCAATGTAGGAAAAAATAAATACGGAAACGTGGATCCACACGAAGATTTAAATCTATTTTAATAGCTAAATTTAAAGAATAAAAAATTGGCACACTGTACCTGGAAAAAAAAGTTGTATCAAAGCGGAGTACGACGAAAATAACGGACAGAACTACACACGACGCTACTTCGGCGGGCAACGGAACAAAACAAACATGGAGGCGTGCTTTGCGGGGTTGTTGTCGTGAATGGCGCCATTAAATTTCCTAAAAACATTCATCAATTGTCAATTTTATTTTACATTTCTAATTATGACTGTGTTTTTTTAAAGGATTATTAGAATGCAGAAATAAAATATTAAAAAGTTTTAAGGGTTTTAAATTACTATATTTTCCAAAATAAATTTAAAATTAAAAAAAAATAACTTTGACCCTCAACCGAAAACCGTTGGACAAAAAATTGATTGGCCTCAACCGAAACAAATTAATTATTCCCAAATAACTAACTTCTAATTTATATTTTGTATCAAATAAGTAGCAAGTTTATGAGAATTTTCTGCAGGGGATAAAGAAAAATTAATGCATTTTATTACATTTTAAGAATTAATGGCTCTGGATTTATAGTATTAAATACCTATTAAAGGCTCTAACTCCCCCCCCCCCCTTTCTTCTTTCGCAACAATAAATGTTAGACTACGATTACTACGATATACGCTGGTTGCTGGTTATTTATTTTTTTTAAATACATACCAGAATACTTTTTAATTATGAAATATACATTAATTGAAACCCTGAATACATTATTTATCAAACGAAAATATTAACTGCTAAATTCACCTCACAAGTATTGTAGTTTGTAGTGTTGTGGAATGGATGGTATGTATAGATTTTCAATCTTTATTTAGATGTCTCCAAATTATTGTTTTTAATAGATGTTTACTAGGTGGTACCCTTGGTTGTCTTATGATGTGGGTTTTTGAGATGTCAAATCCAAAAAAGTTCTAGTACACAGTCACAATACATAGTACACGTGTATTAATTTATTTTAGCGGTTTAAATTAGTTTTAATTTTAGTTTCATGACTATTTAATATATTTACTTGTTTAGTGGTAAGTGAAAATTATAAATTAAGCTGGAAGCAAATTGTTCATGTTATAATTGTTTGACTTAGTGCTCTGTTTATGTTGTTTTTTAGTATTATTAATATGTATGTATGCTTTATTTTTATTTAGTATGAATAATATATCCCAGAAGTTTATCTCTTTACATGCATATTTGCTTATATTTGTATATGGAAGGGAGCCTATGACATTAATTTGTATTTAGACCCAAAAACAGTGGCCACTGCTAATACGTTTCGGAGGTTCCATACGTTTATCATACTTTTAAGAATTATTTAGTTATATTCCCCGATAAAAGTCCCCTGACAAAGTATACTACTTTTTTCGTTTAAGTGTCTTACTTTATTACTTCAAGTCAAATCTTATTCTTGCTTTTTAAATAACTATCATAGTGCTTATGATCAAACCCTAATCTAAGGTATAAATTACAACTTTGATTCTTCTAATCCAGGCTTAACCCTTGATCTTAATGATTCTGGATTTAACTTAAGCATATTATGGTCATCCTCAAAATGATTGTAATCTAGGAAGGAAAAGGATGCAATAAATCATGTTTTATGCTTTGTTAATTGGTCTAGCAAGGCCTTGGTTTTAATCCTCTAAATAATCCCTCACATATGTTGCCAATAAAGTATTTACTGACTAGAGTCAAGTCTGTTAATTTATTAGTGATTTGTCAAATAGCATCAAAAGTTTTTCATTTTTCACTTAATATGTTTGAGGTGCAATAATAATTCATGAGCAGTCTATTTCCTTATTGTGGGGGAGATTCATAGGTGTGTTGCAAATAATAGATTTAAGCTTATGCTACCCCTTGTGTCACTCATTAGCTTGTTTACTCACAAAAACTTACTTTAATTTGTAAATATTCCTTTGTCTTAATAGTTAATTAGACTAAGTGACCTATGGATGGGTAACCAAGTAAGCTAGTACTAACAGTGTTAATTTTACTTAAGCAGATTCTCTCAATCATTTATTAATTTCTCAATCAATTTTTCCACCCTATAGGGTGGTCTACCTTGCCCACTGTAGGATGGGTTTAGAAAAGTGGGTGGGGCCTCACTCGAATGTACTGTTTTGACAGAGGGGCTTAATCCCTCAAATGTATAAATCATGTCAAGCGATTCTGTATCATCTCCATCAAATTAACAAATAATTTTAGAAAGTTTAGTAAAGTAGTAAGAAGTAAAGTCAAGCAGCTTTTATTGAATAATCCAATATTGTATAATTTATGACAGATCTTTTTTGATAAAGTTGTATGGTCATCATCAGTATATATATAATTATAAATGACTAATTATGACCAATTTAAATGGTAAACACCTGTGTAATGTATTAAAATATTTACCATGAACCAAGAGGTTAAATACCCATTGATGGGTTCCTCTAAAGAAAAACAAACAACTTTGAAAATTGAATTATTCTTCATGATTGATAATTGAAATTAGATATCTGACCTTTAAAAAAACTTATCTCAGGTAATATATTAGTAAACAGTGTTCTTTAATTTTCAATCCCTTTTTTATCAGAGTGCTTAGACATCCAATTATAAAGATCTTAATGGAAGTTGTGACATTGCACGGAACTTGTTTTAAAACTAAAAAGATAGAAATTCTTTTAAATTACTAAACGACTCACAATAAGGAGCTTGTAACCTCTTGTTAAGAAACTATCAATATTCCAAAGATTTGCTATCTTAGGCTGTGCTAATACCAGCGTTTTACTCTTCTTTTTTTTTATGTGTTTTTTACACAGCTGGTGAGTAGGTCTTTCATCTGATTCTAGCGAGTGTGTCTTAAGATTTCAATGATATTTCAAATCAAAATAAACTGTTTAATTTTATTTTTTTAGTTTTATTCTATTTAATTAAGTTCCTTGGCATCTTATTAGAAAATATTGATTTAATATAATAGGATAAATAAATATTTTTATTTCTTATGAATGTGCCAAATTTCTTATTAACAAATAAAATTTTATTTATTTGATTTAGTGTTTGAGCCAAGGGATGAATTCAATATATTGGTTGGATGGAATAGCACTGCTTGTGTTGTGCGGTGTTAGTGTAGTTTACTGTCAGCATCTGCCTCCAGGAGTGAATCCTCAACACTACCAGCAGCAGCAATATGTTCAGCAGCCACAACATCCTCATGTACAACAACAACATGTGCAACACCCTCCCCAGGTGAACCCTGGGCAGTACCAGCAACAGCAGTATCAGCAACAACAACATATTCCTCAACAGCAGCATGTTCCTCAGCAGCAACATGTCCCTCAGCAACAAGTACACCAAGTTCATCAACAACATCATGACCATCACGGACCTCCACAAGTCCTAAATGTAGGCAATCTTCAGCAAGAAAAAGAGTTAGTTTCATCAATTTATTTAAACACACTACTTTTAATAATTCTCTTCAGCTTTACCTTAATCAAGTGGTAATTTGAATTTCTGAAATTCCAAAATTAATAACTTGTGAGGGTAGGGGGGTGGGGGGGGGTCACCAAATCTCCCTAGGATTCGAACCTTCACCAGGTACTGTCAATCAACTTTTGCTATAGTACAGTCCCAAGAAACTGCTGGGGTAGTAAAAATAATACTATTTATTTTTAAAAAATATCTTATTATTTTGAATTATACTAAAACTGATAAAAGGGGGCCTGGATGGTTTAGAGGCTAGAGTGCTTGCCATGCGATAACGCAAGTTATGCAGTATCAAATGGGGTCATAAGATGGATGGGTGACCGCTTCTGACCACAGCTCTGGGTTCGATTCCCGCACTGAGCCCCCAGCTCATTGTCCACCCAGCATTGTTTAAACAAATGGGAAGCCCCTCGAAAGAGTAGTGCCACCAGGTTTCGACCTGGAAACCATGATGATGACACTCCTGGTTGTATATGACCAGGAGGGGAGTCATAGTTAACGATCACATCTTCACACAAGTATGAAGATTTTGGTCCCTAATCCGGGTTTGTTCGATGGGCCCACTTAAGTGGCCTGCGTCTTTGGGTTTAAAAGCCCCCCAAGAAAAATTAATAAAAAAAACTGATTAAAAGTGAAATAACATTCGCCTTCCAGGGATAAACCTCCTCCTAGTTTATCTAAGGCAACTTGGTTTCAATATAACCATTAACCATCCACGAATAAGCAAGAATTGTTAAGCACACCTAAGTTAAGAATTGACAGTATATTGCTATTAACATTGGTTTTGTAAGTTTACAAACCACACAGCTACACAAATCCTCTAATATCCTGTGACATATTTTTTACTCACACCAAGCTTATACTTTCATAACCTTAATGCACCACCACTGAGAAATTTTTTTCGTAAGTTAGCCCAATACCATTTCAATTGTTTTACTTTTTCAGACATATTGCCGAGCACTTGGCAGTTCCAATGGATACAAGTAAAATGTCTGAACAGGAACTTCAATTCCATTACTTCAAGATGCACGATGCTGATAATAATAACAAGCTAGATGGTTGTGAACTTATCAAATCACTTATTCATTGGCATGGTGAGTACATTCTAAAATTAAATCAATTTTTTAATACAATAATGGACTACAGCGCAGTTAGCTGACATTTTAAGAAACTAATATTATCCACTATATAACATATTTGTTCAGTTGGAACTAACTAAATTTGATTTTGCAAATAAGGAATTAACTGAGATAGGAACATTCTTAGTCCACTAGGTTATCCGCAAAATTACTTTTAATGATTTACAATTATTTTAATTTTTTTATTTTCAAATGATACATTTTTATGTTAGTAACTGTCTAGCACCACTTTGTTTTATTCTTGTGTGGCTTTTTTTTGTGCGTTTATTTGTAATAGTAGAATATGTTTTTATATTTATAAAGAATTGATAAGTTTTTGCAAATGCTAAATAAAGATTTAATTTACTTGGATTGTATATCAGAAAATTTCAACAACTTCAAAAAAGTGTTTATAAATTGTATAAAATCAATATTATTATCAACAAATTTATGTAGATAATCTGCATACAGTGCATGCTGCTGTATGTAATCTAATCACAGTTAATATTATCAACCACTACCTGTGGTAAACAAAATAGCTTAGATTGTGCCCACGTATTAAATCCTAATTTTTTCCGTTTATTGATATCAATATTTTGTTTACTCTGTCAATGTCGAGATTGTTAGCATTTTACTTTGTTATCATTTTCGGGGAAATAATTGGAGCTGTGGCAATGCTGTTTTCAGTGAATATCCTTTTTATTCCTTTAAATTTTCTCAGTTAACCTCCCTCTAACCCTCTACTTTTACTTACTCTGGTGGTAACTTTTGCTTACTATTATCAGTAAGTTAATGTTATCACTTTGTCTGGGTCCCAAAATGATAAAATTAAGCAGCATGCACTGTACTAGTTAGGATGGATATCATAGCTTAATGTGAAACCTCATAAGTAAAAAAACTGAATTAGGATTAAGTAAAAAATACAATGCAGGCTAAATATGGCTTGGAGTAAATTTGTAATAATATGCTAGGAGGGCTGGAGTGTGCCTAAAAAGGTATAGATATAAAGTGGCCAAACGTTAAGCAGCNGGAAAAAAGACAGTGGATTGATACTTTTATTACCTTAAACATATAACAGACCTGATGATGTCCCTCTTGAGACTACAATATAGCCATTTTTCAGAAATAAAATAACTTCAGCTACTTTTCTTTTCGCCCCCTTCACAATCCAACTTGAAAAAGCATAATTAATTATAGGGGAACACTAAGAAAAAGCATAATTAATTATAGGGGACCACTAAGAAAAAGCATAATTAATTATTGGGGACCACTAAGAAAAAGCATAATTAATTATAGGGTACCACTAAATATAAATAATAACATTTATTTATCCCCATCCCTTAATAATAATAACATTATTTGGTTTTAGTGTTATTTTATCTCTATTACATTTTCTCAATAAATTTACTTGGCTGTGTCTAAGAGTAAAATTTCCAATATTAGATAAGTTTTAATTAATTTAAATTTTAAATATTGTTATTATTTTTTATGATTTGATTACTTACTCTATTGGTATGAATGCCTACTTCTTGTTATATGGTTACATTTAAGGGATGAGCTTTTGTTTTTGTTTTTGCACTTGTTGTGTGTTGACGTTGTGTGTGTTTGTGTTTGTTTGCCGTGTGTTTGGATGGTGATGGTATAGAGCAGGGCCACACAGATCCCTCAACCGGAGCCAAGGCTCCTGCCCAGGAGAAGCTGTTCAAAGATGATGAACTCATGTCTCTCATAGACCCCATACTTCAGATGGATGATTTGAACGCCGATGGATTCATTGACTATCCGGAATTTGTAAAGGCTCAACAGAAGGCTGCATCTCAACCAGCCAAATAGATTATCTTTCATCGAGATGTTGATGACTAAATAATCATATTTTCTCTTGGTAAGACATAATCATTTTTACAAATTTAATGTATAATAGAAGTTAAATAATCTAAAAGTCCTTTATGAGTAATGTATATCAAATTTGACAACTATATTACTTTGTTACTGATGTTTCCCTCTCTTGGAATTAATATAATTGCACTGATATCTGCAAAAATTCCATTTGATACTAATATACTATGAAGTAGGACTTTAAATGAGTTGTTTCATCCAGACCCTCATAATGTGAACAGAATTTCTTAATTAATGCTCTAGTTTATTATACCACTTTGAATCATGGATATGGGAATAATTTAAATAAAAAAACATTATGCAAATCTCAGTTGTTAGGTTTCCAAGTACAAAATCTGTTTATAAATGAGCAGTGAAAGACTCTAATTAATCTGTTTTTTTGCCATAAATATCTAATAAAATTGTTCAGTGCAACTAGAAAAACAAACTATAAAACTTTATGCACCAAATTACTGACTAGGGTTAATTAACGGCGTTAAAATAATGCTATTGAAGTGGAGGTGTGAAAATTGACAAAAATTAAAATCAGTTGCTTATATCATTAAATAGAAAAAGAGGTGACCAGTTTGCCTTACAGGTAGATTGTGTTACAGATCGATTAATTTTATTTATTTAAAGTAAAATTGATTGCGTTTAAGTGGATTGTTGGGAGTCCTGGGTTCCCCGTTGGGGAAAACAGTTAATATTCAATTTCTCAAGTTAAGCAGCATCAGGTGTGGTCAGTAGTTGGAGAGGTGTTCACCCAGATCATATTGCTCTGGGTGCATTTCTCGGACCAGGCCCCCTGCTCTATGTTTACCCAATTGTTTCAAATGAATAGCTGCTCGAAAGAGTAGTGCCACCAGGTTTCGGCCTGGATACCATGATCGCCACTCTTGGTTGATATAATAAATATCGAAATGTGAGACATGGTAAACGACCATACATTCTACACAAATGTGGAGACTTTAATTTCTAACCCAGGTTTGTTCAATAGACACCTAAGGCCTGTTTCACACCGAAAGAATCAATAAATCACTAAATCAATGAAAATAAATCACGTATTTATTATAGAAAACCCCTTCACACTTCACAATCAATTAATCTCTGAATCAATGAACATTTGATTTATCAAAATTCGGGGTTGGGTTTTTGTATTAAAATGTAAAGAATCTCCGTTTTTGCCTTCACACCGGCAAAATCAACTTGAATCATTNTATATATATATAAACACTTTATTTACAAAATATAAACAAGTGAGGCTGGCCTTATATTAAGGTTTGCTTTCACACACAGCGTACTTATCAATCTAATGACAACATTTTAAATTAATAATAAGCTAAATTAAAATGAAAATATGAATACATAATTACTTAGCCAGTGTTTTCCATTTATTAGTTTTTTTTGTTTTCCTTGGTACATTTAATTATTAGTGAACATTTTATCAAAATGTAGCATAAAAATTACTTCTCCTCGGCGGGGAATCGTACCCAGCCTTTCTCCATCTGAATTTACAGCTATTTTCACACGAACTAGATTTTTCCCAAGAAAACTGCGCATATTGTTAGATTCGTATTTAAATTGTCTACATTTTAGAATTTTTTAATCAAAATCGTTGGAACTGTTTTTGATAAATATTTGGTTTTTTTTTCAAGTCTTTGGGGGTGGCACTCCCAAATATGAAGCTAAAATTAATTTCTCGATTCCCCCTTAGGGTATGATTTTTCATGCATCTATGTCAAATTTGACGACTATATCACTTTTTTACTGATTTTCCCCTCTCTTGGAATTAATATAATTGTATAGTATTACTGCTAAACTATTCCTAAGTAATTTCATTTAATTTTTTATGAGAATTTTAAGACCCAATCAAATGAATGTTGTTGAGCACTCTTTTTTGAACGAAGAATAAATATGGTGTCTACATTTACTTATAAACATTTTTATACATACTATAAACGTATGTGCAAAATTTGAATCAACAGATAAGCATCTAAGAATTATACTACTCTAGCCTTCACCCCACAACCCACGCAGAGCTACTTAGAAATCAGTGGATTTTGCCTAAATTATTAATTTTCCAAAGCCTTCATAGAAATGAATCAGGACTACAATATATATGCCCTAAAGTCTCGTTAATCTGGACCCAGCTATTCCCAAATTTTTAAAATTCGGAATTTTAAAATTTGAGGTATCAATAACGTCAGAGAAAATCATTAGCCTGCGTAGCTTAGTTGATTAGAGCACTATACTGGAAATATAGAGGCCCGTGGTTCAAATTCCGGCGCTGGAGTCTGCTTTTCTCTGTCTGTTTCCCGTAGTTAATAATAATTATAATTTGATTTAAATTAAAAATAAATTATTATATTAACGTATTTCATCGAGCCAGTTTTGCACATATGAATATGGATCTTCCCTGGGGCCATAAAAATAAACTGACAGGAAATAAGTTAAAGTCAATTTTGCTTTTTGTAATATATCAAATATGAAATAAAAAAGTATTCAATTAGTAGATTGTTCCTTTTAGTATAAATTATTCTTGACTAGAGCTTGATGTGGATAATTCCTTAACAATCCTCTCAGTACATTCAACAATACTCTTGACATTTTAATTAGTTTTTCATTCTTATAAGTGTGTAAATGCAACTAGGGGTAGGGGTGTGCTCAAGATATTGTTGCTATGGCAATTCAATATCTTGAGCCTGCAGGTTGCTACCTGTTGTTTGACCTTGCATCGTGGGAGGAGCCAGGCATAACTCCTCCCCATCTGTTTATTGATTGTTTCCAGCTGGCATGTAATGTTGTACCCCACTCTCACTTTTTTCTCCTCTCCCTTACCAGTCTTACTAAAACCAAGGCCACATCTTATCAATCAGTTTAATATTCATTTTCCAACACATTACTATTAAACTGGTCCCAAAATATGTTACAATAAAAATATTTATTTATGTTTACTTATTTAGGGCATATTATTCTTGTTATGATAATATTTTAAAATGTAAATAAGTCAAATCTACTTGACATATGGAAATATTTAATTATTCTATTATTTTCGTATTGACCTTTGGATATTTAAGCAGCATTAATGTAGAATAAAGGTTAATTTTTTATCAATAGTCTCATGTTTTATATATCAGACCTGAGCTAAATTATTTTTAGTTGTTGTTGAGGGCACCTTAATTTCTTTGTAAAGTGGCACATTTTTATTTTTAATTAGTTTGATAAGACTTTTGTTTTGTTGTGAGAGGAATTCAGATAATATTCATATTCTAAGAGCCTTCATTTTGAATTGATGTCCATATAGTTTATCTCATATTGATCTTCGCTATCATTAAGTGCCCATTATTGTTTCATGTCATTTAAATAATTTAGTTTGTGGTTTGGGTTCAGTACT
Organism: Gerris buenoi; assembly: GCA_001010745.2. Lineage (NCBI taxonomy): Eukaryota > Metazoa > Arthropoda > Insecta > Hemiptera > Gerridae > Gerris > Gerris buenoi. Next base: position 73,864 of record KZ651560.1, read on the forward strand.
GACGCTGTAAGTGAAGAACAATATGAAGCTGTTATATCTATTAGTCTTGTGTGCTTCTTGCATTCAAATTGTCCAGCTTCAAGACAACCTTCCTCTAGTTGTAAATACTTGGTTTTTTACTAATGCCACGGCCAAGGCATGGGAAGTACTTAACACTGAAGGCAAAACAGCAATCGATGCGGTTGAATCAGGCTGTAGTGTGTGTGAAGATGAGCAGTGTGACGGTACAGTGGGATTTGGAGGTAGCCCTGATGAAAACGGAGAGACAACTTTGGATGCTATGATATTTGACGGTAATTCTATGAATATGGGTGCTGTCGGGGGCATAAGGAAAGTGAAACACGCCGTTTCAACTGCTAGATTAGTCATGGAGCGCACAGGTCATTCTATCCTGGTCGGAAGTTTGGCTTCTCAATTTGCTCAGAAGATGGGACTTCCTGTCGAGTCTTTATCTACAAATCATTCGATGGACTTGTGGAAAAAATGGAAAGATGGAAATTGTCAACCGAATTTCTGGATGAATGTTTCCCCCGATCCGAAAAGTAATTGTGGGCCTTACAAACTAAATAAAATAACTCAAGAACATTTGGACAAATCAGGTCTCTATGACACAATCACCATGGTTGTTATTGATAAGAATGGTCATGTTGTTGCTGGCAGTTCTTCAAATGGAGCCATACATAAGATTCCCGGACGAGTGGGTGATGCTCCTCTTCCTGGAGCAGGTGCTTATGCTGATAGCAACGTTGGGGCTGCTGTTGCAACAGGTGATGGTGATGTCATGATGAGATTCTTACCAACATTCCTCATGGTCGAACTTATGAGATCAGGAAAATCACCCAAGTATGCTGCTACTGAAGCAATCACAAGAATAGCTGATTATTATCCTAATTTCAGTGGAGCTGTGATTGCTGTTAGGAAAGATGGAAAGTTTCATGCTGCTTGTCACGGAATGACAGAATTCCCATTCTCTGTCGCTTCAGTAAGAGCACCAGAAGTAACGATTCATAAAGCAAAATGTCAAAACTACACTACACCTCACAACCCTTCAAGATTAGTTGACGAGTTCAAATAATAATTATTTCATTAGGTCAATTTTATATTATTTCTATTAAGGACTGTTCTCTTAGTAAAAAAAAATAATTAAGGCTTGAATCCACTTGGTCTCATTGTTATTGCATTAAATTTAGGAATAATATGTTTGCTTTCTGTTACAAATTGTCTTTTTTTAATTTATATCTTTTTCGTTTAATTAGTTAATCAATGATGATTAAAATAAAGTAAAATCAAATTTTGTTTAATCTGTAACTTATCTTTACATTTCTTTCCATTAAATATTCTTTAAATACATGGGGTATTGTTTAATTATTTGCGTGTTTGAAAACCTTGAACATCATTATCAGACTCCAAAACAATAATTTTGGTAATTGATAATATTAAAGAAACTGTGTTTGTAGAACAAATTATTAGCTCCCTAGTGTTTCTCTTTAAATAAAATAATATTTAAAGCTCCAATTTATTTTTAAGATTGTATTCCTTCCAAAATATATGGAGGAAAATTTAATCCTTTAAGATGAAAGCTCTTCTAATAATTTCATCCCATGATTTATATTATTGAAATTTTTGAAGGGTATTACAAAAAAATATTAATACTATCTATCCTTGAAGTTTAGTTTATAGATTTTTTAAATAATTTTTTGGCTATTGGTAGGAAATGTGGTTTCTTCTCAATCCATTTATAGTTGGACCTTTTTTCACACTATTCTTTCAGTTGGTCTATTTCAGTCCCAACCTATATTTAGATGTGGCACACTTGTCAAACTAATGACAAATATTAGTCTTTTATCGTATTATACTCTTTACAAATACTATTAACTCTTGTCAGCTTGGTAAAATAAAAAAAATAAAAAACGTGGAAGCCAATGAGAGCTCTGGATTTTGAATAGGTATTTAAAACTAGGGAAATAAAAATGTCATTGGCCCCACCCTTCCTACATGCTTAGTGGCTCTATTTCTTCCTTATATAGGTTGGTCAATATCAGTGACCAAAATTAATACCAATTGTANAACTGTGGAAGGAGAATACAACAATAAAATGACCCCTAAATTATTACTGGGTGTTAAATTTTACAGTTATCTAGATTAGATTAGAACCCGGAAATCCAATAACCCTGATAATCCGAACAATTTTTATTAACGTAGGGGGAAGGTGAGAAAATGAAAGAATGTGTGGGTAAGTATATGTAGTAATATAAAACAGGAATGATTGATGAAATTTAATCTAATTTAGCTGAAAATTGAAACCGAAAGTAAACAATCCCCATCAAAACACTTTCATTGTTGACAAGGCTATCCATGAAATTTCGTACTAAACAATGGACTGACTGTGTGCTCTATTTGATAAATATAATTACTATATTGCTTCTTTTCCGCAGGGCTATAGCCTGGGGTAGCTTGGTTTCCCTTATAACAAACCTCCATCTATCTCTCCTCTTCATCTTTTTCAAACAGTTTTTGACTCCTTTTCTTCACCTTCTATCCTTGGTCTGGCTCTTGCAGTTCAGTAGGACCCAGGTAATCCGGTCACGAGTCAATCCAGAACCCCCGATAATCTGGACAATCCTCCATCGAGAATGCAAGAGCTCAACAATAAAAATTATATTTAAAATCACTTATCCCTCACTGGCCCTCAAAATCTGTGTGAAATACCTCACTGGCCCTGTGCAAAATAACAACTTGGGAAATGTAAAAGAGATTGTGTTCAGTATAGCTAAAAAAAACTCATAGAAATTTACATATCTATGTTCATTCACATACCTATCTAATTATATATTTTGTTCATGCTGTAAATTTAAATTATCCGTACATAATGTTAATACAAATACAATTCTTATACATACATTTTTTTTATAAAGGTTTTACATTATTTTTTTAAACCAGCATTATCCGAAAATCCCACTAACCGGATTAACACTGTCCTACTGTATTTAGAATGATTATTTAATTAATATATTATTAAGTGAGTATCATTTTACTACACTACATTTCTAAATATAGCTACATTTGTATAGGCTTAGTTTTGTAGTTGCTATCATTAAAAAAGGCATGCTGCAGAAATTTACTCTTATTAAATCAAAAATTGTATAACATTTTACTTTACTTTTTTACTACTTCTCCCAATGTATTTTTCTTTGATACTGCCGAAAAATATCCCTGCCTTTGATTTTTATGGGTAAACAATTACAATTTCATTTGCAAATGAGTAAACTAAAATGGTAGTTCTTTAAAATGTTACTCCCCTGTTTTTTTTTTTTAGTATATAAATGGATACAATTATTTATAAATTCCTTTGTCTAAATAACTATTAAGACAAAGGGATGTTTAGTCCCATGTACTTTGGGACAAAGGTACCTATATCATACTTCTGTTTTTGTAAGGGTCTAAAGTAGAAGTAAGGGAGTAAAAGTCTAAAGAAGAATATTCTTTACATGCTCTTTAGATTGTTACTCCATTCTGTTTTTATAAGGGGAGTAACAAGTCCTCTGAGTCCAAAAAAGTGTAAATTTGGAGTGCTGTCCACCAATACCTGTGAGAAAAAATTCTCAAATACGGTTCCAACGGTTTTGATTTTGTAAAATTCTCTTTTATTAGTCCATTTAAATAAAAATGTAACCATGTTTTCTCAGGAATATCTAATATCTGAGATATTGATGAAATTTAATCTAATTTAGCTGAAAATTGAAACCGAAAGTAAACAATCCCCATCAAAACACTTTTTAAATATGTTTAATTACAAATTTAAAAATAAAAAATAGGAATAGGGATTTATATCCATCTTATATGAGAAAGTTTTTTTTAAAGTTTGTCTGACTGATTTTTTAGCTACTTTATGATCATACCTTTTCTGCGTTTTTTAATTTTATAAAGCCTTGTTCATACAATGGCACAATGACATGTTTGACACTTAGNAATAATAAAAAAATAAAAATAGGAATAGGGATTTATATCCATCTTATATGAGAAATTTTGTCTGATTGATTTTTTAGCTACTTTATGATCATACCTTTTTTGTGTTTTTTAATGTTATAAAGCCTCGTTCACACGATGTCACTAATGTCGCGACATTTAATGCCGTAACATCTACTGTTCATACGATGACACTTAGTGACACTAATGTCACGGCATTGAATGTCACGACATTTAGTGTCATCGTGTGAACAAGGCTTAAATCTAAGATTGAATAATGTTATTATATTTTTAAGCTGAAAATATAATATATATTATTTTATAGTTTAAACAGTTAACAATGTCAACATTTTATTTCATTTTTCTTTGGCAGGTGATAAGAGGATTAAAAAATAAAACTGACACACATATTTTCATGGATTCAGAGCTCTCTAAAATAAATAATGAGAAGGCCCGTATGATGTTGAATTGAGTACTCCAGTTTTCCAATTACAAAATATGTGTATGGCTAAATGAAAAAAATAATAATAATAAACTGGTCATTAAAGAATGAAAGATAAAACTTGACTTTAAAAAATTGTCCTAGAGTTCATTATTATATTGACATCAAATACTTCTTTATCTGTTTTTTGTCTTTAAATTTTTGCTTATAGACATTCCTTAATGTAATTACCTATTTTATAAATTGTAGAAGTGAAAAATGTAATTTTTATAAGTAAAAAATTAATTGTATTAATTGTGACCAATTTATGTCATTCTTAATTTTGTATTTATTTATTTTATTATGATTTGTTGATAATATAAAAAAATATACATTTAAATAATTGTATCTTTTATTTTGAACTAGTAGATCTTTCAAATGTACATTTTTTTTATTTGACTATTATTAAGATATTTATATATATATAGTTTTTTTCAGTATAACTGGTTGTACATTTTACTAAAAAAAAATAAGAAAAATTATTTCTAGTTAAAGTATAATGTAATTATGAAATGTAAATATGAATTTTATTATTTTTTATGTTCAATTCTTTACTTCAGTTAATCTAATAATGAATTAATGTTTACAACTCTTAACCATTAATGAGTGGTGAACAAGAATGTATGTAATACTCAAGTACAATGGTATATATTAATTATTGGTAAATGAATTTTGTATTCCTGACATTTAATAAACAGTATCCTAAAATTTGTGATAATTCCAAAATACTAAATGAAAATCCAATTAAAACCCGTGCTATTAATGGTAAGTTTATTTAGATAGTTTTTTTCTGTAACATTGTATTTTATTTGGACACGGACACATCTGGTTTTTGTTGTATTTAAATAATTTTTTTAAAAAATTTGATTATTTCATTCCTAAATATTTAGAAAATAAGCCTTAGAGCGTTTATACACACTCCAATCATGGTCTCTTGTACATTGTGTCCAATTTTTGTCAGGGATCTCCATAATTTTTTTAACGTGATTAAATTGTATGTATACAACTGCAATTCTAAAAAGCGAAGTGTAGCCGCACTGGATATTTTATTGGTCCGGTTTAGCAATCTGCTCTATAATTCAATATGCAGGTTAGCCTTTTTGGCAGATCCTGATCAATATAAAACAATATAATATTGAATGTGTCCTACTCCAACATACGACAATTATTGTTGTGTGTAAAAACAATCTTTCGGTTTTATTTTTTTTTATTATTATTATTATTTATTGGATCATAAAATGTTTTCCTCTTCCTAATATTGGAATTTAAAAAGTTTTTATTTTTTTATTGTGTTTTGTTTTTTTTTATTTACTTTTTTTATGGTGATGGTCATCAGGGATAATAAAAGACTGTACAAAACTTTTGTAATATTTTTCTGATAATATATATTAATATCTGTGTCTTTCAACTGTGGCTTTTTGTCCAGTTTTGTTGGCTTTTTTTGTTCATTCTCACTTTGTGCTTGAATAATTTTGTTGGACAGGATTTTTTTGTTAAAAAAAATTTGTTTAAGGTAAAAAAATGTAACAGCACAAGTTTTAGGTAAACATTATTTGGAAAAATAATTTTTAAATATTCAAAGATAATTAAAGATATCTATTATTTAATTTTTTATCCTGAGAGCTATTTATTTCCTACACATTTTTATTGTGTCTATTTATTCCTACATTTTAATTAATTTCTCGATGAAAGAAACTGTGGAAGGAGAATACAACAATAAAATGACCCCTAAATTATTACTGGGTGTTAAATTTTACAGTTATCTAGATTAGATTAGAACCCGGAAATCCAATAACCCTGATAATCCGAACAATTTTTATTAACGTAGGGGGAAGGTGAGAAAATGAAAGAATGTGTGGGTAAGTATATGTAGTAATATAAAACAGGAATGTATTTCTATGATATGTTAATGTGTAATTGCATACAAATAAATAATAGTTCATGCACGTAGTGAACTTCTATGAAAGTTCTGTTTCATGTAATTCCAGGTAGTGGTGATAAAAAGAAGAAAAATCTACCTTTTTCATTGAAAAAGGTTTGACGATGTTCTAACTTATTTATCTTTATTCTTGATCTCCTTTTTTTTAACAGAAATACCTCTTATCATAAGGTAGGAATGTATCTATAAACTATACCAGGAACAATGTTATACATTTTATCAGGGGTGCAGAATATGTTTGACTACCCCAAATTTCCCCAAAACATACTTTTTTTCATTAAAATTTCCCCAATCGACCTTTGCGTTGTTAACCAGAAAACAGCCTATCCTTATTATAACGTTTACTTAGTAATTCTGCTGATGGTCTAGGTTACGTAGTTTGTTTCTTCTTCCTTGCCATTCTCAAAACGCACAATTCACCTGTTGTTTACTTTTGAAAGTTGACAGTGTGCACTTAAATATACCTGCTATAATTATATAATGCTATAATAATTACATGTATTATTATAGTAGTGTGGCACGCGGTACTCAGGTAATCACTTCAGAGATATCTGATAAAAATAAATTATTTCACACACTGTCTATAAAGCGATAATTTAAAATATATAGGTAGGTAACTACCTATACCTAATTAAAGAAAATATTTATAACTTAGTATTTCGCCACTTATATATTTAATAAAAACAATAAACCAAATGAAAAATAGACTGCCAATTAGTGTGGCACATAGCTTCCTCGCATCCTATTATATACTTTTTTGTTATATTAACATTAAAATGATTGTTATATTACTTTATTGTTATATTGTTTTATTGCCTAAAAAACTATTCATAGTTTTAGCGATCTTTAACACTTCATAGCGGTGTCACTGTTGGTTTTACTAAAACTTGTATTTGAAAAAAATGTTTGTCTTAT
>KZ651560.1:81699-93552 GCA_001010745.2 Gerris buenoi
TATTCTTGTGTATTCTACTGCCTAATCTTCAAATGCCAGGTTTTTGATTATTTTAAACCCTCTAAATGCACTTTACTTAGCACTATTCAATATTTATAGCTGCCTATTGGAGTTTATATATTAGGAATAAATGCATATTTAAGTGCATATATTAAAATAAGTGCATATATTTGAGATAAGTGCATATATTCGGGATAAGTGCATATTTTAGTACATATATTTTAGGAATAAGTTGCATATATTATGTGCATACTTCGCAATTTTCAAATGCATATATTGAGGTTTTTAAGTGCATATCGATCCGAACTCTACTTATAAGATAATCTTAACAATTCATAAATCAGAACAGGCCCTAGTTCTGCCATTTTTCCCTACCAAAATTTCCCCAGCCCTCCCCCGAACCTTGTTCGGGCGTTCGGACATATTCTGCACCCCTGCATTTTATTAGACCATAAAAACAGAAGCCTCGATAATCTTTAACAATTCACAAATCAGAACAGGCCCTGGTCTCAATTAGTGTGGATTTCCGGGGATCAATTTGTTTAGGAAGTAACATATTGAAGGCAACCCTTCCAATAATAAATATGAGGCTAAATATAATAAGCTGTAGCATGTAGAAGCAACCGTAGTAAGACCAAAGGAAAAGGGCACTGATGCTTGTGATTAAATTTCAGATCCTACTTAGTGAGCTATTTATTATAACCAGAGACGGGACGTTTGTGACTTTTATTCTTCCATTTCATGACCTTTATTCTATGACTTTTATTATGCTGTTTTATGACCTTTATTTTAGAAAAACGGTTGTTTTATGACGTTTTAGAAAAAAGTATGACGTTTATTTTCACTGTGAAAATTTAGCGTTATTTTGGAGGGTAACAGTTCAAAAGAATGATTTCAATATTTCATAAATACAGAATTATATTTACAATGTATAATAATAATTAGCAGAATGATTCAATGTTGAAAAAAAATCATATGTTGTTCTACACTATCCAGCGTTAAATTGAAATTGGTTCTTTTGTCCGTCAGTAGAATTTTAAACTTGGAAAAAGACCATTCGACGTCAGCAGATGAGCTGGGAGCAAATTTCATGCATGACACTTCATTTGATTTTCACCCCTCAGGCAATTTTAGAACTTCTTCGCCCTTCAGTCGGGCAGCTATGGGCGTGTTCCCACCCATAATTCAAATTTTGATGTTTTTTGACAAAATGACATGAAAAATTTATCACTTTCAACACGTGTTATATATTTTTGAAATCTACTACTCAATACCTTTCATTATATACCTCACTCAAAATTAAAAAAAAAATTGTTCCCCGTGACAGGAATTAGCCACCATCTTGGATTCCCAGTTATTCAGATCGCATTGCTATTCTTATTTTTCTATGGCCTAGCAGAACGCACATTTTGCATATTTTTTCATATTTTTAGAAACATCGGAAATATAGTTTNAAAAAAAAAAAAAAAAAAAAAAAAAAAAAACTTTTCCTACTATTAGTAGTGAGGAAAAGTAAAAATCGCATGATGGTGTTATCTGCCATTTTGAATTTGAACAGCTGATTAATTTGAGTTTGCAATATTTTTCCTTTGTGCGCGTCAAAACGATCTTTAATATTGAAACGTTTCATTTTTCTATCTCTTTTGATTCAAATTAATGCTATTGGTACTGTACAGACTGACAGATAGACAGACACATGAACGAGACTATAAGGGTTTTTTTTTAATTTTTTGTTTTACAAGTAACAAACAAGTAACACGAGTAAGAATTCAAATGAGCAATTAAACATTCTAATCCCTTACCATGAATATATACAAAATCTTAAGTTCTGGAACAGTTCATCAGGAAACTGCCCAACCCAATGGTTTTTCTACTGCTTTTACTGGCTGTTTGTAGAATCTATCTTGACCTTCCTGGATTCTAATTGGAAGATTTGTTCCAAGAAGGAGCCGAACAGGAGCCCTAGTTTGGAATTGGGGATGACCCACCGGTGCCTCTCTAGTTAGGTATGCATTACCGCATTAGTTAAGTCCGAAAGTGATCAGGGAATTAGGAGCCCAGGCCTTTAAGCTAAGCTGGTGTAAGGGTTTTTTTGTTTGAACTGCACTTTTACCTGGAACCGGAACACGAATGTTCAATAAAATTTGTTTTAACAAAAGAAAACAAAAACTTTTTGCCAAATATTTGAAAAAAAAAGGCCATTCTATGACGTTTATTCCAAAAAAAAAACCTATTTTATGAGGTTTGTGACTTTTTCCCATCTCTGGTTATAACGTAGTTCTGTGATTCATTTGCTTATCAGGGTAAAGTTACAGTTTACAAAGCAAAGTTACAAAATTTTTTTTTTTTTTTTTGTAACTTTAAAATGAATGCACTGTCATAATTTTTGTGTTAACTTAATGATAACTTTAAAATTATTAAAACAATTTACGTCTGGTGTTATAAAACCTTTACAAGAGACAAAAGCTTAAAATTTGAGATTCTTGATGTGATTGTAATAAATCAGAATAATTGGAAATAGCCACTGAAAAGGTCTAGTTTTTTTCCCCACGTGCAGCAATCTCTATTTAGCAAAGACTTTACTTTTACCAAAGAAGCCAGTGTGACCGGTGTGACTTGCCATGTTTGCTCGGCCTTCCGTCAATTTAATTGACGGCAGTACAAGGCCTGTAGGTTTGATTCTGCATCAATATTATTTCAAATTTGTGATATGAAACAACAGGTAGATAAATAATTTTATCCAGCAAAAGATCAATATTAGAAAAAAAAAAGTTTTCCAATTAAAATAAAAATTAAAGTTCTGTTACTGAAATGTTTGTTTAGCAAGTATAATTCTCGTTTTAAAATATATTGAAAGAAATGTATCAAAGTTATAGGACATTATTATTCTTCATTAAGGTTAGCATTGTAATTCTATGTACATTTTGCACTTTTCTCTTGGTAAGAACATGCAATTTGATGTAAGTCTTGTGGAGTACATAACCTTACATAAATCTCAAATTAATCTTTATGAGAAAATTAAGGTAAATATAATATAATAAATAATAAGACTTATGAATATCATACAAGCCTTTAAAAATCCAACTGTTAGTAAACAATAAGCTTTCACGTATTTAATTTAGAGGTTATTCTTAGAGAATTTTATATTACTTGATTTGATATATTAGTTAGATCTTTTGGCCTCTCAAAATTAGAAATTAGAGGAATTTTACTGTCAGCTGGAGGCATTACAAGAGTGAGTATTAGTTTAGTATTCACATTGAAACGCAGTGGCGTAGCGTGGTTTGAAGCACCCTGGAGCAGTAGAGACTCAAGCCCCCCCCCCCCCAAAAAAAAAACATCTAATTGGACCGTTCACGGCTGCGTAAATAATGTTCTGATTTAGGTCTATACTTTATGAGAATTTCAGTAATTCTTAGTGGCCGTGGAAACAATTTGCACATTGACAATTTAAATGCAGCCTTACAACATTAATCATGGTTGTTTTACTAAAAATATACCAATAGTTTTATATAGTTTGCCAATACTTTATACCTATAGTTTTATTATAAGTGTTGTCGTAATTATTACTATACATATTATGTTATTTGTTATATAAGAGTATTTCCATTTTATTAAGTATCTATTTGGTTGTCATATTTAATTTAAGACGTAAGAGTTAGTTCTAAACACTTAAAGTTGCTTTGATTAATTATAAACTTCTCTAGACGTGTAAAGATCGACGCGTTTCACTAATCTTTATATTATTGGCATTAATCACTCAACGGAACACTAATTCACTGATCGATATTAGAGCATATAAAATCAGTACAGTATTATTATTACTCATAGTCGGATATTTTCAATCTAAAATACGTCCCAAACCAATTTTTTTAAGATGTCTGCAATTTTTTCCCCCTCAAGAAGGATGCGCCCCTTAGATCCTTGCGCCCTGGAGCGACTGCTCCATTCGCTCCCTTAGCGCTATGCCACTGTTGAAACGGCAAAATTAATGCTAAGATAATTTTATTATGTAGAGAGAGTAGTTATATTTATGTAGACCTTTTTATTTATTTTATTTAATTTTTTTGTTGTTTTTTCATATCCTTAACTATTTCCTTTCCTAACGTGCCATTTTTTTACATTAATATAGTTAATGCTCTTATTAATTTTTTTCATTTCCTTTGTTAATAAAAAAAAGGCAGGAGTGGGGATTGTTTGTGAACTGGATATAGGAGTTCGCAAACAGTATGGAATGACATGCAACTGTAGTGTTAGTCAGGCCTTAGAAATCTGTCTTAAGGCTCTGTGCATCAGCGCCAACTGACACTCGCATTGCAGATCTATACGTAAGATTTTGGTGGTGATTAGACAAACAGTTTTGATTCTTAGTTACTTAAGAAGTCTGTGTAGTGTGAACAGCGCAGTCATAAGTGTGCATCAAAGTGAAGCTCCAGTGGTACAACAGCTGGACTCCTTCTTACCTCAGATAAGCATTAAGGACAGAATAATTTTAGAGAAAGGTAATATGATTTAGTTATAAAAATTAATCTATTCAATGAATTTCTGAAGAGATTTTCAGGCAAATAAAGCCTACAAACCAGAGTCATAAATGGGGTGGAACTTTGGAAATATACTTCTTTTTTAAAATTTAATTAAGTTGTCTATGGACTTTTTTATTTTTATTAATTGTAGAGTATTATTATTATTATTTTATTTTTTTTAATGCATTTTTCTCTTAAAAGTATAATTTAGTTAATTATATAAAGGACTTCTACATTATTATTTTATAATATTAGTTACAGAACCTCAAGATTCTCTTCTTTTATGAGAATTTTCTGTAATTTTATTTTAGGCAAAGCCTACATCACATAAGTGTATATCTTTTATCGATGGCACAGTCCCTACTCAATTTTTTTTTCTAACCTAACCCTTCCCGATTAGCTTGCCCCATCCTATTATCCTATTACTTCTTGCCTTTTGTTTGGGGGTAATAATATTATTAAAGGTAATAATATAAAAAAGGACATTTCAGATAAAATTTGTAAAAAATGTATATTTTTGCCTTTAGGAGAGGGAGATGTACAATCTGTGTCTGATGAAGATCTAGAGGCTCTCATTGACAATGTACTGAAAGCTGCAGATAAAGACAATGATGGTTATGTGACTTATGCAGAATTCAAAGTGTATGAGATTAATCATTAATCAAAAATACATAAGATAATTACTGCCACAGATATTTGTTCTTTTTAAATAAGTCATTTGTACAAATTTTCTCTTGTATTAAAATAATCCACTTCTTCCTGCATTTTAATTAGAAATTTTAGTGTTGCAGATATTATTTTCCTAAGTAATTAAATCAACTATTGATGTCACTGAAAAACTAAATACTAAGTATTCTTCAAGGGATTATATACTGTAAGATACCTGACTTTTAAAGACATTTATGGTATTGTGTTAATTGGACCTCAGGGTTGAAATAATTATTTTGTATTAAGAAGTTTATCCACAATAGCAGAAAAATACAGCCTTAGCAAAGAACATTTTTGATTTTCTTTTTACTTTACACATCCCCAACATTTATAGATCAAGTTAAAAGTGTACAACTGTGCACACACCCTGTATATATAAAATGTTAAATAAATTAATGATTTATTTATAAGTATAATGTTTGTATTTTTGATTGTATAATAAATAATTATAAATGGAAAGTCTTTATCTTTAATTAATCTTTTATTGTAATCCTCGTATTATAAACCTCATTTTCATAATGGTATTTTAAGATACTAGAATAATAAAATATGAAGTTAAGTGAACGAAGGTGTCATTGAAATTTCCTTTCACCCTGTAAAAGGGTTTCTACTAAATGTAAAAAAAAAAAAAAACATATCAGCTTAAAACATTCTTCTCCCACCTGTGTGAAGGAAGGAATAAAAAATAACCTGAAGCAACAAACAAATGTAAAACACTGGACTGGACGAAGAAATTACAGTGAAAACTGTTTAACACGAAAACGCTTAACATGAAAAATAGGTAAACAACAAATGATACTGCTGCCCCGAAAAAATACTAGCTATTTTCAAAACCTTTTTTCAAACATGAAAAATCGCTTCTCGGAAAGAACAAAATACATACACCTTATTTAAGCCGGCAAGAATGTAGAGGGGTCTGAAATAAAAATGAGACTCTGTACAGACACCAAAAGGAGAGCGGGTAAGACAAGATCATAATGTTTATCTAAACAACCACCCTCTTGTGACACCAATTTCTGTTTAACAACATAGAAAAATATATCGCCCCCTCAGTTTCATGTTAAAAGGCTTTCACCGTATACATATATAGGGTGTTCCGGGTCAGGACCGACAAACTTTGGGATGTGATACAGTTAATTTGGAGTAAAAAAAGTTCTATAAACTATGGTCCTATTCTCATTTGTTTCATTGTTCTAGCTATCTTATTTTTAATTTTTTTTAGTAAAACACGACTTTGACTTAATAAGTTGGCAATATCATTGGAACTAATAAAGCTAGATTGGTAAATGATATACCACCTGATAGAGCATGCAATTAAAGATAAATATCATTCCATCTATTAAATTTCATTTTTAGTCACAAGTTAATTTGTTACAACTTGAAAATAATAAAATTTAATTAAAAAAAGAAAATGTTACAGCTCATAATACTGTATTGTAATAGATAGCTGGACGCAAAACACCTTAAGTTGGTGTACTTTTAAATTTAAAATATTGCAACTCAAAGTATCCGAAATAGTGAAGAAATTCCAAAAAAACATGTCCTACTGCCAGCCGAAATAGGGTTGGGAGAATGGGAATTGCCCTGAAACTTTACCCAGACTTCCGGCAACATTGAGCTTAACACATCTTCAATGTTTTTTTATAACACTGAAAAACTCCTTCCGCTTACCTACAAAGACCCCCCCTCAACCATATGGTAATTTATTCTATCAAAACTATAATACCAGACAAGATCACTACCAAGATGACTTTTTTTAAGACCCTATTTCAAACAGCCATTGCGTGGCTTACACACCCAATCTTTTTTAAAGTTATAGATATGAAATTTAAAGTAGAAGAATGTAGTTTTCAAACCCCATATCTCTATCTACTGCAGAAGCTGAGCTACAAGTGTTCAAAAAAGTGCTTTTTTTTTGCCCACCCTGAATTTATGAGCCATTAAGTCCTTGGCAACGGGCTTAATTTTATGTTTAACAAAAGTAAATTAATTTAGATTCCTATTTAGACTTCAAAACAAACATTAATTTTTATTTGGAACAAATGTGGTTGCCTTTGCTTAGCAATAACAAATCATTTTGAGGGGAGTCGTCACTGACATGACTTTAATTGATTATATAAATCAGGGGTTCCCAACGGGGCGGACCCCTTGGGGGTCTATGGAAATTTAAAAGGGGTCTACAGTATTTCAGGGGTCTATTGGGGGTTGTTGATAAATTAAGTGGAAATTAAATCATTTCTTAAGTCTTCAACTTTTATAAATAATGCCGGTGGATTAAAAGCCTCTTACAATATTTCTTTGTTAATTACAAAAGCCGGATATCTACATTCCACTGGTTAAAAAATAATTTCGCCCACCAGTAATAAAAGAAGTAATAAAAACTGTTATGGTAATGAACCCTGAACCAGTTTTAACAAGTATTTTATAATATTTTAAAAAGTATTTTTCAGCCAACTGTTACAAATGTACACTGCAGCAGGTGAACATATATTTGTTTTGAAAATTTACACCGAACACATAAAAAAGTTAAAAGAAGACATGTTGCTGTAGTGATTATACGATGATGGGTAATTTCAAGCCAAATATAAAACAAAAATAATAATAATAAAAAATCACACAATGACCAAATTTATAAAAATTCAACTATTATCCGATTACAATATCGATATATCTGAAATCAAGTTTATATCCGTTATATGTAATTTTATATAAACCACTTTTTCTTATTTGTTGTCCAAGTTCTTAGCACATATTGTTGTCTAAAATTTTTAAGTGCAATTATTAGTATTCTGATAATTTTTTATGCTGTATATTAATGGACAAATGCAAGGGGGTCTATGAAGAAAATCATTTTTTAAAAGGGGTCGATGAAGGAAAAAGGTTGGGATCCCCTGATATAAATGATACTTGCTAATTCAAGAGGCTAATTCCCCAGGTGTTCACTCACCCCTAACAAATCTCTCCTCATGTCCATCTTATAAGTACATGTTCCATAGGACTATTTAGTTTTATTTCATCCACTAATACAAACATTTTAAATCTCTTCCTGAAAAATATTTTATTAAGGAAGTTGAAAGAGTAAATGTTGAACACTTCTTTTTGTAATCATAAAATGAATAAAAAACACGCATAAATAATTCAACCCAGACAAAATTAAAATATTAAATTTCTTTTATTACTCCAAACAAAATACACTTCTTTATATTTATTATCACAATATATATTTATAAATATACATAATTTTTTTAAATTTTATTTTAAACATTATTAATTATTAACAATTTTGGTATAAGACGAAGAAAGTAAGTAGCAAGTTAAAACGCACATCGAAATATAGAGGGAAGAAGAAGCATTATAAATTAAACTAACCAGATATAAATTTGACAGAAAATACTAAGAGAGTTTTAAAAATAGTCAAGAATGGCACAATAAGACAATCACAAAATATGATCCACATATCTATTGTACAAGTATACATTTTAGGATAATTGTAATAATGATACCTTAAAATTCAGTACATAAAATTTTCATAATTTATTATTTAGATAATTGTAACGAGTACGATTAGAGAAAAACTCATATAAATATGCATATAAAGTCGTATGGAAAAGGGAAAAATAATTATATGGTGCTACAAGACAAAATAATAACTGATATTTTATTATTTACTTCAATGGGAAAAGTTTTTTTTTTATGCATGCAAAATACATATAGAAGTAAAAAGCTAGAATTTAGAGGTAGTTACAGGTTGGATGATAAACTATACAACTTTGTGCGTGGTAGATAGAAATAAGTTTAATGTCATATACTCGACAGTTAACTCCTTGTCGCTATTATATATGATTTAATTACATCATAATTCTATTTAAATATGAATAAACATTTTTCCAAATAAAATCTCCTCATTTATTTATTTATTATTTTTACCTTTTCAATTAATGTTTTATTGTCTCCTACTAAGCAAATTATTATTTTTTAAATTAGGTATTATTACAACAATTAATAAGGAATAAAAGAAAATAATTAAGAAATTATTAACAAATAGTTCATGAAATGAATAATAATACAAAATAGGTACAATACACAGAACCTCAATCTCTTAGGCAACAAACAGTACTGAGTTTTATAATTCATTATTGTTAGTCAAACTTAAGTAGTTAAGTTTTGGTTTTTTCTTTTAATCAATATCTTAAGTTTGATTTCTTATACTGAAACCTTTTATATCACTGCTCTAAAGGGAGAAGAAAATAGCCCATCATTAACAGCTCTTGTTTTTAAGTAAATTAAATTTAAAAAATAAATTACAAAGTTATTAAAAATGTAAATAAATAATAAAGATAAATTAATATAATGCAAAAATTACTCATGCCTTTGGACCCAAAATTATAATAGATAACTAAAAAAAATACCAAATTCATGAACTAAAAGCATAAAAAATATAATTTCTCAAAATTATAAAATAAATTAATAATCTAGTTTTTTTTATAATTTGACACTTAACGGGATTTTTTTTTCTAAACATGTTAAAAATAAAAATTAATATTTAAATTCAATTTTATAAAAAAAAAACTTAGCCATAAGTCTTTCACTTAAGGTCTAACACATCCAGTTTGTGTCAAACAAATCTGGTAAGAAGGTAACACAATTGAAATTAAAAATTAATAAAAATAATAATTTATAACCAACCATGTACAATACTTAAACTAAGTTTAAAATTTACATTATCATCCTAATAATAATTACATTACAACTACAAAAATGTTTAAATAATTTTAAAAACATTATTTAAGAAACAATAATAAGTAATGGAATTTTTATTAATTGGCAAGTTTTTTTGTTTCCTATTTCTTAATTACATAAATTTTTTATTATTTTTTTTTCATTTTTAATAAACAAAATAAAACATTTGTACCATATACTAAACAATATATTCTAATAGGTGATATATTAAAACACATAGTACACATAAAAATAATTACATTCTATTAAAAATATGATCCTTTTTTTCCAAAACATGTAATTAGACAAAGTTTTACTTGATAATTTACCTTTTAAGTAAAATGAAAGATATTTAGAAATATATAACTAATTAATTAAAAAATTGGCCAAGTAAGTCGGAGAAACGGTAAGGAAACAGAAGCTGGCTAGCATATCTAAATTTCAAAACTAGTTTAAAAATATTTCTCCTGACGAAAGTCATATGCTCCAATGCACATGAATTCTATAAGAATAAATACTCTGTAGGTATGAACGCAAATTTTTTTTGGAATTAAAAATGAAAATAGCATGGGAAATGACAGTGCCCTTATAATATTTACTCAAATTTAAAGTGATAGGTCCTCCGTACTACTACTGTGTAATTTTCATCATTTCATGCTGAGATAGAGGGAGAGGTTACAAATAAGTGTCATCTCTAAAGGTCTGGCTTGCTGCTATTTTGGGATTTAAAAATAAATTTTAAAACATTAAAAAGAGCTCTTAGAGAGATTTTCAGAAATATACAGTGAGGTGTAGGTCATCTGCTTTGCTATTCTTGGCCACAATCATTTTGAGGGGTTAGAGAGATAGAGAATCTGACTTTTTTAAAGTAATTACATAATAACAAGTAATAGGAGCTTAATAAAATCCTAATATGAGTAGAGGCTCATGTTTGAAAGATTAAATGATCCTACGTTAGGACAGTGGACAGAATGGAGAAGTTATGATATAGTAGAATGGAGAGGTTATGAAGGATCTTGTCAGAGGCTACAGACAAATGTCTGCAGTAAATGTGAATATTGATAAATAAGTTACAATTTTTCCTCCCATTACAAGAGCCACTTTAGAAAAATTTAGAAACAAGATTTGTATTAACTATTAACGTTTTGGAACCAGAAAATAAATTTTGTAAAAACTTGGGAATAACTATTATCCATTCAATCTACTTCAATTTTTAATGGAGGGAAACCTAAACAAAAGGCCAAAAATAAGAGAAAATTTGAACCTTGAAAATTTTTTGGATAAAAAAGAAAGAAAATTCAGGTAAAACTTTGTCATTGGCAGGTCATTGTAGAAGCACCAGGGTCAATATTCACACAAAATATAAAAATAAACAATAACAAAAAAATTCATTAAACTAATATATACTCTGGTAAGCGTAACGAAATTTCCTAAAAAAAAAAAAAATAATAATAATAATATATATTATTATTATCATTATTTGAATTTCGACAGATGTTAACAAACATTGACGTCGTCGAAATTATCGTACTAATAAGTAATTATATTCGCTTATAACTCGAACTAATTAATGGAATTTCATCGGGTTTTAGTTATATATGTTCCTTAATTTTTTCCGTTTCCAACATGCCTTCAACGAACCATCAATTAACCGTCAAAGTTTCAAAATTCAAAAATTGATAACTTCAAAATGGCGGCCAATATCAAAATAAAATTTGGTGGGCTTGTTTGTCATACAGAGAGGGTAGGTACATTCGTGCCAAATTGCAACTCGATCAAGACCATTTTTTAATTTTTACGATTTTAAAATATTTGCCAGGTAAGGACTAATTTTTCTGCCAAGTTTCAACTATCTAGGTTAAATATCTTGGGCGCTACGATGATAACAAACACACATACATAC
>KZ651560.1:95660-112196 GCA_001010745.2 Gerris buenoi
TTACATTAATTTTTCTTTTTTTACCATCAATATTTCATAATCCCGATTTAGTGAACTACTCGATATATCATACTTTTTCTTCGACCCCTTGAAGATACGATATATCGGGATTCTACTGTATATAGATAATTAGTGACTTTGCAGCCCTCTCCAACAAATTAACCATAAATATGAAAAACAAATTAGTTTTCAACAAAATATTATTGGAACATTGGTTATTTAAAATCAATATATATTTTCTAACAAACCTTGACAGTAATAGAATCCTGGAGGTGAAGCCTTAGAGTTGATAACTTGTGTCTATTCTGTATCCAGCTGTGTTGTAGGATATTATGAGCAGTAGGTCTTCGACTAGGATCTACATGAAGCATCTTACGAACCAGGTCCTGCCAAATATACAAACCACAACTTCAGTCATTGTAGAATATTTTAAATAAAAACCTATTTTCTACATTCACTATTATTCAATTGTTTCCTTTTTCTCTTTTTACTTTCTTATATTTTAAGTATTTATGTATATAACTTGTGTCCCAAGACAGAGTATCAGTGAAATATCATCTTATTTTTGGTTTTTTCGAAAAAAACATAAAAAAAAGTAACATTCCTTCTAAAAAAAACCTGATTGTTCTAAGACCTCTAAAAAGAATAATCTTTTCTTAATTTTGTGTACAGGATGTTAAGGGATGAAAATTACAAAATTGTCTAATTTTTATAAGTACAAACTTAAAATATTACACTGTCTCAAATGTACATTTTTGAATGTACAATTAATAAAACTTCTAAATAAGTAGAAAAGTAAGAAAATTTAAAAACAATGTTTATTTTAATAAATGACAAATTTATCTAAGACTTATACTAATAGAACACTCATAAAGAAAAAAATAATACAAAAAATTGCTCATTAATTTTACATTTGATTATTCCTCTCTCACAAACATAGAAATTACCTTGAAAAAATTAATAATTAGTGTTACCTTTGGCTCATTTGATATGGTCCCCCAGTTGCCAGAATCAAGATCAAGTTTGCATTCACCTATCCTTTGAAGTATGTCAGATGGTGTATCTGATGGGCTGTTAGCAAATGGAGTACGCCTAAAAGTAAAATTAACATTTACTCTTCAAAATTCAGGAATACTTACAACATAAAAATACCTACTTATAAGTGTAGAATACTTATAGTTGGCTACAAATAAAAAAGAGAAGAAATTAGCTTAAGCAAATTTATTTTTGTTAGAGGACTAATCATTCTTTTTTAATCCGTTGTTACCAACCACAGAAAAAATAACTATTTACAATGATCCTGAAGATAACAAATCATACTTTTTAAAGTTTGTTTTAATTTTTATAACATCAAAAAAGGGAGGCATCCTTAACAAAATTACATGTAAAAATTATGAAGGTCAATAATCTAGTGTTAAGGAAATGTGATCCAGAGACTGTTTAGACCTTCTTAACACTCATTGGCTGTGAGCACTGCTATTGGAAGTTATAATTCTTATGATTATATTATTTACCGATTCCTAAAGATAGTTACTCTACAATTAATGGGAATAATAATTATAAAAAGTAACATACTTTTTAAACATAATTAAAAATTAAAAGTAAAAAATTTACCCAGCAAGGAGAGTGTAAAGGAGAACACCTAGTGACCAAATATCGCATGCTGCATCATAACCTTGCCTTTTAAGTACTTCAGGGGCAACAAAATTTGCTGTGTAGCATGGCGTCATAAGGAGACCATTCTCTGCTCTAAGCTGCTTAGCAAAACCAAAATCACAAAGTCTCAGAGACTCAGGATTAGCTGATTCTGATGCATAGAGCAAATTTGAAGGTTTTAAGTCTCTGTGAACAACCTGTATCAAAATATGAATTAAACTTAATAAACATTTAAAAGAAAAAAAAAAAAAAAAAACGAGTTTTNAAAACGTATGCTAGATTTAATCAAAATTGGATCACTTACATCAGATTCAAGTAGTTAAGGTGTCAGAACAGACGGTAGGCAATACTTTTATTGTTACAACATTTATGGGACTCATAGGGTCATTAAATTTTGTAAAGCAATTAAAAATATCCGATGTAATTTTTTTAATGAGAAACTAGCTGAGTACCTGTGCTTTGCTACGGAGTGTTTTTTTAATTTGATAAGTTTATAAACTACCATCAGAAACATTTAAATTATATTACTATGCAAGAATATCTAGACTCTATCCCTCCCTCTTATACCTCATCATCTTTGATAAGATAATTTGCAAGTATCCAAATTTACCCCCCTCCTACATGTAAATATGATTAAACTGTACATAACAAAAATTACTGTGCTCTTAAAGAACTTTTCAACTATATGCATAATAAAGGATATTCATTACTTTGACCCTGTATTCATTACTTGTACCCCGTACCCCAAATTTAAATTTCCAAAATTCATGTAGACAATGATTTTTCCCTTGCTTTGAAGGTCAAGTGTGCAAATTTTCATCAATATCGGACTAAAACTGTACATATTTGTA
The DNA here is from genome assembly GCA_001010745.2 of Gerris buenoi. NCBI lineage: Eukaryota > Metazoa > Arthropoda > Insecta > Hemiptera > Gerridae > Gerris > Gerris buenoi. The sequence continues at coordinate 98,168 of KZ651560.1, forward strand.
TAAAGAACATACACACATACGTTGACTTTTATATATAAATGGCCGCCATTTTGAATCGAAATGCCCAATCAGCTAACCATTTTTATCAAAAGTTACTAATTTCATAAAAGGAAGCTAACTTCTAAATTTCAAGGTTCTAGTGCAATTGATTCCGGAGATATCGTCTTGTTGAATTTTGGATATAAATTGCCACCATCTTGAATCAGGATGGCGGATTTTAAAAATATTTCTTAGTGAGCACCTAGGAGGTAAGAGGAACACACCTACAAAATTTTATGGTCATTGGTTCAGTGGTTTCAGAGATATCATGATGTGTCAATGAGAGAGTGAGTGAGTCAGTGAGTGTATTTGGATTTTATAAATATAGATTCCCAAATTATTTTTAAAATATTGAGTACTTTCTTAAATTAGTTAAATTTATTGTTTAATAGTAAATAATTAAATATTGGTTGTGATTGTTCAAAAATATGACTTTGATAATCTTTATCTTTTACCCTTTCATAAAGTTATACATACAACAAATCTTTATAATGAAACTAAGCAATGTACTAGAAAAAAATGTATTCAAAGATGTAAATCCCAAAGGAACTTCCACATACTGTGAAAAACGTAAACACAATTGCACTTAACATGAAAAATTGGTTAACACAAAATAATACTGCGGTCCTGACAAAATATAAAATAATATATATATTTTTTCTTACAACATGAAACAAAAATTGCTTAACACGAAAATACTTAGCTTCTTGGAACAAACAAAATACAAGCACCTTATTTAAGCCGGCGAGAATAAAGAGGGTCTGAAAAAAAAATGAGACACCCAGACGAGAGACCTCAGCTTTGAAATACTAACACTAAAGGGAGAGCTGGTGAGACGAGACGATAATGTTTATCTAAACACACTTGTGACACTGGTTTCTGTTTAATTCTGTGAATTACACTTATCTGTAACCGACTTTTCTTTCTTACTGGGAATTATTGCTTGCATATTTTAAAGATTATAAAGATATATTTTATCAGTTAAATTTGAATTCAGTGATGGATGTGTAGTGTGGGTAAATTAAGTGTAAAAATCCAAAATCATTGAATTTTGTGGTTTTTTTTTATTTTAACTAAAAAAATTTTTAAGTGTTCAATTGTAGAGAAATTAAGACAAATATAAACTGCTAAAAATTTAAAATTATTAATTTTTTTAATTTGTTTTATTATAATGCATACATAATATACACATGTATGTACACATTGTATAATAATTTAAATTTGACATCGAAAAAATATTAGTGTTTTTTTTTATGCATCATTTAACATAAAAAGAAAATCTTATAACATGAACAAATATTTCAGTCCTCTTAGTTTCACTGTACTTTATTATTTGTCATGTTAGTAAAGTTACTTTAGAAAGAAAGTTTAATTTTATTAAATAAGAATAAAAAAGGCTTTCTTTCATGTGTGCTCTCATTATATCGGGCATACTCATCTCCAATGTGTGTGTGAAAGTTTTTTTTTTTTTTTTTTTTTTTTTAAAGTCCACTTTTTACAAAAATTCATTGATTGTTTAAATGATCATTGTGTTGTACATACAGTAAAACCTCACTTACACAACCCTCAACAACACGACAACCTCAATTACAAGTGCAATTTTCAAATTCCCTTGAGATTGCCATAACACATAATGTTAAATTAACCTCTATAACGCGACTAGTATTATCCAAACAACCTCAATAACACAGATTTTTACTAATTCACAACATAACACAGAACCTCTATGACAAGTCGTTTTGAGAAGTCAACCTCTATAATGCGACTCTATACAGGAATGGGTCGACCTAGAACAAGTCTAGATTTGAAAACCACACCCATTAACCTCGATAACACGACTGATAGCCAAAATAACCTTGATAACACGACCCTCAAAAAAAAGAGCACCTCAATAACAAGACTGATTCCCTTATCCCCTTGAGACAATTGTTATCGAGGCTCTACTGTATTTCCAAAAGATGTCAAATTGCTTACCCCGTGTTGGTGAAGATCCCTGACTGTAGACACAACAGTGTACATGATGTAGGATGCTTCTCTCTCGGAGATCGCCTTCAGTCTTAATATTCTATCAAGTAACTCTCCACCTCTCATTAACTCCATAACCAGGTACACTGACTCGTTGTCCTCATACACCTAGTCACACATAATACAACAATTACATTTAATCAATTTTCTATATTAAATATACATCCAACAAATTATAAGGGTAATATATTATATTTTTGTTTATTTATTCACATTCTGATCAAAAGCATAGGTATTACAGATATTATTTACCAGTTTATGATGTGTAATCCTATGTAATGTGTATTTAATTTTATTGGGTCAAAGTTCCAACTCAATACATTAACCCATTCAGCGCGGATGAATCCACTGTGGATTTATGCCGGTCTAAGGCTGGTGACGGATGAATCCACAGTGGATCCAAGCCCCTTCCTTTCACCCCTCAGTAGCTCTATTCTCCGTGCCTTGAGTAGAACCATCTTGCAAGGCTCCGTCAGGCCCGCTGACGTTTGTATCCACAGGTGATCCAATTTTTTTATTTTTAAATTAACTTTTAAAGGTTCTATTCAGTCACTAAGGTAGGTTCATGAATTAGATTACGCATTCAATGGGTTAATTAAGTACAAGTTACAAAAAAGTAATAATATGTGTAAAGCACACATAACTAAATTTTATTAAAAATTTACAAAAGTAAAATTATTTATAATTTATAATAATAATTTACGGCAACATATAGATGCATAGTTCAAATTTAAGATGCATGTATTTTTGATAAGGAATAAATATATTCAGGTTTTTTCCTACTTATAAGATGGGAATGGAAGGGTGAATTCCTAAGGGACTATTGGAAATCAAGTTATGCATACATCAGAAAAACCCTACACAGACTGAATAATAACCATTCTTCAACAGTCTGCCTTTCCTTCTTTCTAAAAGAACAGTTGAAAGAAACTCTTTAATGTATTATGCATTAGTATAATGCCACAGTACCCTTTTACAAAGACAACTTTGATGAGTATTAGAGTTTTAATGTAACTCTTCTTTACATAAGTTTTTTTGTTTTTTTTAAATATACACCTTAATTATTAAGTGCCAGTGGATTAATTGAAGCACTTAAGAGATTTGCATCCGAAATTTTGCCATTTATACAGAGGAAACAAAATCAACTTTTTTAAATTAATAACCAAGTTAAATTTTCTTATCCATGCTAAGTAGTTATTTCAAACTGTCAATGACCAGATTTTAATATGATCATAATTTTAATTAAAATTTTGTTCAGGAATAATGAAATTAAATTGGTGAAATATAAAACAAAAATAATATGAAATAATATTTGTAAAAATAAAGAATTATACAATAACTTACATCTCTAAGGTAGACTATATTTGGATGCCCTCGATACCTTAGAAGGATATCAATTTCTTCTTGACAGTCTCTTTTAGATTTATCAATAACCTAAAGAACATAAGGAAAGAGAAATTAATAAAATTGTATTTTAAGTAAAATTTTTAATTATTAATTTAATTTTTAAAAATAATTTCTAACTAATTTTTTTTTTTTAAAGAGGGTTCTACTGCCATAAGGAAAAAATGTTCTAATTCTACTGTCATTGGAAATTAAGTCTAAGCTTAATTTCTAACTCTGTAGAGGGACAAAATATTTGTGTTAACATAGGATAGTGAAGTAAGTGAGTTCATGAGACAAGAACTTACCCTGTGTTTCCCATATCTACCCCAATTAAAGACAATAGAGTGAAGCATAAGATAATGAATTTTATTTCTAAAAATAAACAATTACAATTTACTTATATAAGTACAAATAAATCATTTAAAGTATAGGTAAAAATAAATAAAATACCTTTACTGCAAACTCATTTCTTGATGCTTTGTGAATAGCAAGTTTACAAACAGAATAGCTTCCTTTTCCGATAATATCTCTTAGATCATATTCATCAGAGATAAGATTTGGTTTTACATAGGCCAAGTGCTGGAAAAAAAAGAGAGGGTAAGTGTAATGAAAGTTATGATAAAAGTAATACTAATCAATTGAAAATACCACTTAAACCTGTATAGGAAGATTCTGATTTATTTTATTTCTTCAAAATTTAATGTTTAAAATATATCAGTTGAAAAATAAAAGAGAATACATATAATTTTTAAAAAATATAAAAATAAATACCTTATTCAGTGAACTGGGTTGAGTTGGTTGTTGCTGAGGCTGTTGTTGTTGATCATGAGGTCTAGACATAGCAAGAGATGCATTGGCTTCTAGATCCAATAGACAAGGGGCAATAAAACTAAAACCTCTGAACAGTTCATGAGCATTGGCACTGGGTGGAAGTCCAGGAGAGTCTATAACATTACACCATAACAATGTGAAACTAGTCCATACAATAAACGTAAAACAAATAATCCAAATAGAATTGTATTCTTGTCTATACAATTTGGCTTCCCGTTAAATTTTGTACTGAAAATAAGCATTGTGGCACAGCATTATAAAGTTGGTAAGCTAAAATTATTTAATCAACTAAATGGAAGTTTGATTTTTAAAGTAAAATGTTTCTGTTATTAATTAAATATAATACCTCAACTAATAAAGCTATAATTTTAACTACTTGAAAAGCATCTTACACCTGGTTTGATTAATTGGTACTAAATGGAAGAAGAAAAAAAATTGAGTAAATAAATAAATTGAGTTCAGCATATTATATTAACCCGTTGCCATAAAGTATAATGGAATCCCACCCGAATGACCAGGATAAGGGCATGAGAACAAAGCTTTACTTAATGTTCTAGCCGTCTCTAATACCCTTTGTTTTACTACATTATTAAGTCCAGAATAGGTGAGTTCAATTGCTATTTGTAGTTTATTTAGGCCTTTTCACGTTTTACTCCCTTGGGTGGAATTCCACCCAAGATCCACATTGGTATCTATGTAGATTATAATAAATTTATAGAGATTTGTCTCATTTTTGCGCTTAAAATGAGTAAACAAAACAAATTATAAAACATTTAAGATATTTGAGCAGAAATGTTATACACCTGCTAAAAATTTATAACTTTAAGTTGAAGTTCTAATTTTTTTTCAATCATTTGAAAAGGGTGGGACACAACCCAACCTTGTGATTGCTAAAAACGGTTATTTGCAAGATTATAAATTTGTATCGGTAGTTCTTAGACAGATGTCCTAAATCTCGAGAGTTCCCTTAGAAGAAAAACGAATGCAGATTAAAATAATTAACATTTTTACCTAAACAATAATTTAAAAAAAAAAATCCAAATCTTGGATGCCAATAATTAAATTTTCCTTTTAAACAGAAGACTATATCTCTGTAAACAAAATAAACAACAGTTTTAAATTTAAAAAATTGTTTGAATATTACATATTTATAACACACACACACACACCTTTAGGAGATTTGGAAGTAAACTCGGTGTCAAAGTAGAAAGCCTGGTCTTGATCAGGTCTGGTAACTGAAGGCCTGAAAGGTGGGTGGATCTGTTTAGCAATGAGCCCATCCCATTCAATTGTAGCAAAGAACTGATGCTGTTTGATTTCTGCTACACCAGTAGCACCTAGCCTATTAGTAGGATTACGCTTGAATAAAACCCTGAGAAGCCCTTGAGCCTCTGAGGAAAGGTGCTGTGGCATGCCAAGTTTTGCTTTCAGGATAAGTGTCATTGTATCCTTCCTATTCGAGCCTTGGAAAGGTAGAGATCCTGTCAGCATCTCAAACTAGTTCAGATAAAACAAATTATTAGTGAAAATATAAACATTAATTATATGTATTTATAAAACACATAATATTTATACATTCTACTTAAACTTTCAAATAAAAGTTAAATTTAATAATTAACATTATATGCTGTTAGAATATTTATATTTAGATTAATTCATACCTACTCTACAATAACCTCTAAAGAAAATATCTTACCATTAGTACTCCAAATGACCACCAATCAGCAGCAAATGAATGCCCTTTTCTGTTTACTACTTCAGGAGCCATATATTCAACTGTACCACAGAACGAGTAGGCTTTTTCATCGTCTAAAGGCTGCTTGCTCAGACCAAAATCTGTCAGGGATATGTGTCCTTCTGCATCCAGTAAAATACTGTACCATAAACAAAGCAATAAGTGTTTAATTAATATGGATAAATTCATATTTCATGCACTTGATTAAATAATTAAATTTAAATAAATTATGAACTGGAATGCACTAAGTAGAAAGTGCACGATACTCCATAAAACATACTTTTCAGGCTTTAAATCTCGGTATATTATTCCAAGGCTGTGAAGATGATCAAGAGCTAAGGCAAGTTCTGCGAGGTAAAATTTAACATCCTCTTCAGTAAACATAAGCTGAAAGAAAAAAAAAATTAATAAAGTAGAAATAATGAAATACTGAAAGAAAAAACATCCAATACTAGAACTAGAGCGTGCATCAGCAATGGCCTCGACACACGTTTATGTAAAACAATTAAAATAATTTACTGGACTGGGAAAAACAACCTCATAAAACATAGCCCAGTGCCCAGTACAGCAAAACAAATCCTTTGCTTAAACAAAGATATAACTAAACAATTTTACTAAATTTAATCACTCATAATATTACTAAGTTTTACATTAGAATATCTACTGGAACTTATAATAATTACAATACCTCTTTAGAAAGTCTAGAGAAGAGATCACCACCCCTGAGAAAGTCAAGAATAAGGTAAAGTTTGCCTTCAGTTTGGAAAGCATAGTGAAGTCTCACAATAAATGGATGACGAACATCGACTAAGATATTTCTTTCCATCTTGGTCCGCATACGATCTCGCACTGAAAAAAAAAAAAAAAAAAATCTTACAATGAAGTTTCAAAATAAAACATGAGGTGACATAATAAAAGAATCTCTATTGCAGAATTTAAGTGCCCCACCAAAATAGGTTCAGAACAACTGTTCTCAAAATAAAGTAAAAGGCAATTCCTCAGCGTAAGCCAAGAAACGATATGTCAAGATAATAGTTCTTTGTCAGGTAGAGACAGGTCTAATTTCATTTGTTTGGACTCTTTTCTCTACTAAATTTATTTCATGTCCCAAGTCTCAACAAGTTTTAGTTAAAAGGAGAGAAAAGAATTTTAAAGTTTTCTCCAAAGGATGCAATACTTTTTGATTATTTTTTGTTGAGTCGTCATCTAAAACTAAAAAAAAAAAAAAAAGTCTAGCTTTTGCAGAAGGAGTACAGGTACTTACAGTAGCAGAAGGAGAAGAAGTACTTTTTTCATTTTTCAATATGGTAACCATATTTCGGCGTCGAAATTGGCATATTATACTAAATTTGTCTTTATTTTACTATCATTATTAACAGTAGAAGAATTAAGAATCAATACTCTAATGAGTTTAAAAGCCGAAGCCTATATTTATTGTTAATATTTATTTATCTATGGAATAAATTCTCACTCAGAGACTCCTTTTGTAATTAATAAATATTATAGTTGTTAAAAAATAAAAACTTTTGTTTATTTTTATTTTTTTTTAACCCTTTCATTCCAGGTGTCCAGTATACTGGACATCATTTTCAGGACAAGATTTAATCTACATTAAGTTATTTGTCTTTATTTTTATTTTACTTTTTGGCCAACCTGGTACCTTCTTTAGTGATTTTAACTCATCAGTGTACACAAAAATAATTGTAACTATTAGATAAACATCATTTCGACAAGTGTTTTTCATCCCAACAACATTGCGTCCAGAGGGATGTATATATGTTTCAGTTTTTTGTTTTAAATTTTTAATATTTCTTTTAGGCAGTGATTGTTTTTTAAAGATAAAAGTTAGNACACTAATTGGAAGACTTTATTTCCTTGGGTGTTCCATAAAGTATTAAGGATTTTAAAAAATTGTCAGATATTAATAATTATATCTCTAGAGTACTGTAAAATAATATATTTTTTGTTTTATTTTCACAAAGTAAAATTTAACTAAAAACTTATAAATAACAAATATAAAAAAAAAGTTGTCTTCCAATTATTGTGGCACATAGCTTCCTCAAGTCTTATCAGTTATTTCATTGAAGTTATGCTTATTCAAAATATTGTCTAATTTATTAAATTGTTTCCCCCCTTTTTTTTAAATCTGTAATAATTGTGGTGATGTTTTAATTGTTTTACACTCTAGAAGTATCAATTTAGCAATATTTAATGCGTAAAGGCGGTTGAAATTTTGGGCTATCTGCGAGCAAATTTCGGCAATCCACCCAACTTTCTTAAAACTCATTTGAGTACTTTTAAAGATATAGGTGTAAATGAATGTATGTTTGTGGGAATATGGAGGACAAACAAATAGGCGCCAAATGTTTACTTATATGGGACCAACAATGGGCTAATTATGACCTACCATCTGAATTTCAAAGATGGGAAGAGTAAGATAATATGCTGATTTGCAAAAATTGAGTCGACAGACAGACAAGGGACCAAAATGTGCCCTGACGTCTGAAACGGATTTCTGTCATAGAAGTTTTGAAATCAGAGATATAGCTTCTGTTACCGTCAGTAAATATATCTAAAAAATTATACATCTAACACAATTGATTTGACTTGAACATTACTTATAACATCAAAGTTTTGTGATTGTATAGTAACCTAAGTTTATTTATAAGCACGATAAATTACGTGTGTTAAATAAGTTGATGTTATTCTGTCACCGAGAAACTAAATGAGAATTTATTTAGAGATATCAGATATATACTCGCTTATGACGTAATTCAGTAAATTTCAAAGAGGCAAATGAGTTTTTGGCTTAATATCCTTCATTGTTAAATTTAGATTTGACTATGACAGTAAAGAGAAAGGTGGCTCTTTGCACAATTGAACTAAAATACGTTGACAACTAAGCACGAACCTTTATCATCAACCTTAATTAAAGAGATCTACATATAGATGTAATTGCTTCAATCTAACAAAAGGGCCCGGATACACTTAAGGGTCATACAGTACAGGGGAAAACAAAGGGGGATTTAAAAGTAACGTTGGCTTTAAGACTAATGGTCTTTTTAGCATTATTATTAAAAACCAACGAAATAGAAATTAGGTACTCAAATTTATTAATAAAACAAACAAATTAATCAAAAAGAAAAGGGCTCTCGAGGGATCCTTCATACAGAGAAAGAGGTTTAACCTCTTGTAACAAATCCTTAGTCTCCTTCAATTGTTTCAACCTCTTCCTGTAAAAAGACTAATTAAAAATACTAAAGAAATATCCAATTAACAATTCAATCAAAAACGTTTTATAAACATTTTTTTTTTTTTTTTTAATAAACGTTTGTAATATTTTTTGTAGTAGGCTCAGTAAGTAATATTATTTTAAAGGACCGATCAAAAAAATTAAACTTAAAATAAAGAATATACTCGTAATAATAAATTAATTCTTATTTGAGTTCTACTTAATAATGTAAGAAAAGTCAATTCTAATTAAGACTAATTTAAAAGGTTATGAAGAAAAAGTCTCTTGAGAATTTCAAAATATGTAAAAAGATAACAGTTTAGAGTAAATACGAAATAAATAATTCACCTTTCAACGTTGCTTTTTTAAGAACTTTCATGGCGTATAAAGTTCCGCTGTCTTTTCCTACTACCTTTCTAACAAGAAACACCTGAAAACAAAAAAATAAATAAAACAATTACTTTTTAAAAAACTTTTCCTATTAACTTTTTTTTTTAAATTCCCAGTAATAGTATTAAAGGATTAAGTAAATTAGTGATGTATAGTACAAGTTGGAAAAATTCATTTTAAAATAAGGGAGGTAAAAAAATTAAGCTATTAGGTACTCTAACTTTAATAAACTTTTATGTAAAAAATTTAGATTATTCTGAAAGGTTTCTGCAAAATCGAGAAGAAGGGGAAAAAGGTAAAAAGTTTTTAATTGATTGTCTTTAGTAAGCAAGATTTTCTCATATTAAGATAGCGATCATTTTAATCTCTTCATTTCTGGCATTCAAATTATTTTAAACGCCTACAGTTTGACTTAATTTTTCAATTAATTTAACAGAAATTGACAAGACTTCTTAGAAACCTACTGAAATCTAAACAACCTATCTAAATAAACTATTTGAGATAAATTTATAAGGAATTTCACAATTAGCTATAGGCTAATAGTCAATAGTGAAATACCTACTATAATTACCAACTATAGGTTGGTCTCATATTAATTTTAATTTACTGTTCTCATCCGCATGGAGTCAAACTTTTTTATTAATTCCTTTATTTTTAAAAGAACTNTGTACCTACTATTTTTCGCCAATAGGAGCACTGAAACAATTTTTTTTTAATATATAGCACTAGGAAGTTACGATAAAACAGGAGGTAGCTCGATATTCACTTTTCAATACTTTATTTCATCAATAGGAGCGCACCATGGCAACCGTCTTCAGAGGAGGAGGGGAGAAGGTAAGCCATTAAGTGGAGAAAATTTCAACACTGCCTCATCTCTGATTTATTTCTATGAAAGATTTTATAAATGACAGGTTATAAACATAGTATAATTCATTTTGCTTTATAATAAAATTTAAATTTATTGCTTAACGGCGTTTAAGCGGCGTTTAGACGATCAACTTGGTTGTCAACCTTGTTGTCAATATGTCATGTTGAAGTCAATGTTTATCGTCAGTGGATAGGTTGATGGTTGAGATTTGATGTTGGTCCACAGGTTGGAGTAAAATAAAAAGAAAAAAAATCATGAGGGACGAGCCTCTTCTTAATATAATTCATGATAATAACGAGGTATAACAATTCTTCACTTATTTTAAGCCCTAAAACCTCACCCAAAAAATTTAAAGAAACTGTAGATGATGTAGATAACTTTGTAAAAAGTGATGTCTGTGTTAAATGTTGTCAACTTGAACGTCAACTTGGTTGACAACTATGTTGACGACCAAGTTGATCGTCTAAAGCGGCGTTTAGACGATCAACCTATCCACAGACGATAAACATTGACTTCAACATGACATATTGACAACAAGATTGACAACCAAGTTGATCGTCTAAACGCCGCTTAAGTTGGTAAATGTTTATGCTATACCCGTCTCTATACCTATATATTTTATTAAATTGAAGCTAGAACAATTTATTATTAACTTAAAAGAGTAACGACTAAAGTAAATTTCTGAATCGTCTTGTCATACTTTACTCGTTTTATACGCACAGTTTATACATATTATAAGTAAGTGAGATCATTCAGAAATTAAGGGTTCGATCTAAATTTATTAATTTCTTTAAAATTCATAAAAAATATTTAACTCTTCTTTTACTTTTATTCTCCTGTATTATATCTCGTGTTTGAATTATATAAAAAGAGAAAGTATTGTAATAAAAGATGTTGAGATATAGATTTACACGTATAAGGACTAAAAAAGTGGTTTAAAATTCTTGTCTCCCAAAAAAATATTTGCTGCAATCCGTGAATGCCGTCAAAAGTATTACAAGTAAATTTGGTGTGAATATTCAGAAAAAAAATCATATCCCAAGGCGAAATTAAGATTAATTTTGTACTAAAGCAAACGCGGACAACTGCCAAATTGAATTGTATTGTTGAAAACAGCCAAAGCGAATATTTTAATTCAAACCATCCACCAACCACTTTGATGTGGTTGACATCATGTTAATTGATCAATATCGTATGAATTAATAACGAGATTATAATGATTGAAGCCCAGATAAAGTTGTCAAACCTGTTAAAACAAAATCATTTAAATTAAAAACCGGCCGGTTACAAATCTAAATATTTGCTCAATTCATTATTAATTTTGGTATTTAGATTTTCAAAATATTATATAGGTATGAATTGGATTATAAATATTTAATTATCACTATCTACACTCTGCAAAATATTATATAGGTATGAATTGGATTATAAATATTTAATTATCACTATCTACACTCTGCAATTATTATTAATTACATTGTAATAGTACTGTTTCTGTTTCCATTCCAAGTTTACCGAACTTAACGTAAGCTATGAGATCGTTCTGAAGAAAAAATTCCATTACAGTACAGAAATCCCTTTTATACATAGGGGAGCAATATTGGTCTCGTTTGTCGCTCACACGTCCGATTTTAATTAAATTTGGGCTATAGGTCATAATTAGCCCATTGTTAGCCCCTATATAAGTTTCACCATTCTGCGCCAATCGATTTCTCTTTCACACAAGGGCACAAACATAAATTTATTTACACCAATATATTTAAAAGTATTCTTTTTATTTTTAAGAAATTTGGATGATTCGTTGAAGGATGCCCCCAGACAGCCCCAAAGTAATTTTAACATTTTTCTAAATTAATAATTTTATTCATGTAAAAAATCAAAACAATTGTAGTCCAGTCAATTTATACAACAAATTTGGGATTCATTGCAAAAGGTCCGGTATTTATGATTTTTGGATATGTTGTTGGGACTAGTACCACTAGTAAAAACCCAAGTTTGCAGAATCCTAGACCCTGTGGAAAAAGAGTTATAGCTGAAAAACATTGAAATTTTCCCACTTTATTCAGTTTTTAATTGTTCTCTCCTTTCCTGTGCATCTGAGAGAAAAAATAGTATGACCAATTTTGTAGAGGAGAAAATTTACTAATATTTCATATCAATAGCTTTTTTCTCTACGGACTATAGTTTTCTAATTGCAGACTATCGAAAATACAATGATTTGGGAAAAATACTAGAAATAAACATTTTGTGATAGTTATGATTATTTTATATGTTGTTCGGACCAGTTAGGGTAGTGTGATCCTAAGTTTGCAGCTTCGAAAAACTTGTGCTACCTGCGTAATATGTGAAAATCTGAATAATTCTCGGACTTTTTCCAGTTGCTGCTATATACCTCGTAAACTATGCGTTGTTCGATGATAGTTGTTCTTACTATTTTTTCAGTACAATAAATTTGCAACAATTTAAGTCCAACGGCAACTCTGTACATCTAATATATTCCGTGGTATGGCCCTTTAAGAATTGGAAATGTTTTGCAAAAAGTTGAAATTTTAAGTACTGCTCTGGTTTCGGGGCAAATATCGGCTTAAAACCGTTAACCTACGAGAAAATTCATAAGGAATGAAGTTGCAGTAAATATAATTGGCTTCTTTTTACGTTCAACGAAATCTCTGTACGTCTAATAGTTATTGTAATATAATACTTCAAATATTGGCAGTGTTTTCCAATGAATGGAAAATTTAAGTATTGCTCTCGTTTCGGGGCAAATATCGGCATAAAGACTCTCCCATAGGAGAAAGGTTGTCATAAATAAAGTTGTAGTAAATTTAATTGGCTTTTATGCAAGCAGAAAATGAAGCCTGTAGACAAAACAGTTCTGATGTAATCATAAAAATAACAAAGACGGAAAATTGTAATTTTTAAGAAATGTACCTAAACCACTTCTTATAACAATTTTTCGGCATTCAACGAACAAAAAGAGCATAGAATCATGCTGCAAATTTACTGAACTTTTAAAATAACGACTAACATCGAAAAACGCATAGTGTACGAGTTACATGGAAAGATCTGAAAAAAGTCCGAATTTTTTACAGCCTTTCACATATTACGCAGGTAGCACAGGTTTTTCGAAGCTGCAAACTTAGGATCACACTACCCTAACTGGTCCGAACAACATATAAAAAAATCATAACTACATCACTCTTTACGAATTTAGCAATTTATTAAGTATGTTTTGACTGGCGTAAGTATTTTTTCAAAATCATTGTATTTTCGTTGCTCTGTAATTAGAAAGCTATAGCCCGTAGAGAAAAAAGCTATTGATATGAAATATTAGTAAATTTTCTTCTCTACAGAATTGGTAATAACCATTTTGCTTCCGAGCTTACCGAAGGTAACGGAAGCTATGTGATCGTTCTGAAGAACGAAACAATTTTAGGTCTCCGATTTCAAAAATTCCAAGACAGAAATCCGTTTCAGACATCAGGGAACATTTTTGGTTCCGTGTCTGTCTGTCGGTCTGTCG
>KZ651560.1:120894-144510 GCA_001010745.2 Gerris buenoi
TGGAAGTTGCAAAAAAAAATTTAAAAAACTTTTTTTTTTTTTTTTAATTGATATAAATTGAAATATATTTACTTTTACTGCTGCTTTTAAAACTAACGGTTATTTCAACTAGCTGCAATTACCCTGACCTGGATTCCACATAAATAAGTACTCGCCAAAATGTGTTTCTCAAGAAACAGGCGCGTTATCTCCAGAGAGACAGCTATATAATTCTAATTCTTAGTTTTCATTGATGCTACTGTTCAAATGAGTCTTAAAATTATTTAACCACATTAAATTTCTAAGTAAATTAGTACTTCAAATTTCAACCAATATTGTTCTTTAATAACGAATATAAAGTTGTCCAACAAAAATTTTACACCCAAATATGAGAAATCATCATAAAACCACTTTTTACTTTTATTTTTTTAGTGGATTTCGCCTTATAACATTTATATAATACATAAAGTCGTCGAAGAAGTTCTAAAATTTGTGTTTTAACCTTTGAATAATACTTAATATTTTTACATAATAGATTTTGGCACACATTTCCTTTCAGTGAGGAATAGGGAACCGCCCTTCCATAACAGACCTCAATAATACGCATTAACTAAGCAAGCATCGAGTTGATTGCTCATTATCTTATAAAATCTCAATAAAATTTATTTTCAGAATGTGTAACAATTTAAATAATTTTATCTACGATTGATAAGTAATATAAACATTGTATCTCTGTTTAGATTCGTAGAAAGTGATTCTTTACACACCTGTATTAATTGCGCATGCGTGTCTCATAGTTTTGAATAATTCCTCTTTTTTCCACCCTAGTGACGAAAAGAAGAAGAATTATTCTTCAACTTTACATACGATTAGCGAGTTTGTTTACATTTAACATAACTAATTTGATGTTTATTTAATAAAAGTAACTGTTTGTATCGAGTTTTTTGTGAAAATCAATGAGTGATTTAAGTGATTATGAAGAATATGAGGGGAATAATACACCTTCCGAAATAATTAATTCGGCACAAAATACAACTAACGAATTGATGTCATCTTTATCAAAAGAGAAATACGAGCTTACATACAGGAAGTTTATTATTTTTTTCTGCATTTATTATTAAAATCTAACAATCGTAGATAAAGTACGGTACGCAACTCGTGCGAAAACGGCATTTTGCATTGCTCGTGTGGTTTTACTACCCTCGCTATCGCTCGGGTGTAAACACCACACTCGCATGCAAAATGCTACTTTCCACACTCGACGCGTAATGTACTATTAACAATATCAGTTGCGATTATATTTAAAACTTCGTGAAAATAAAAAAACCGGTAATTCATCTTTTAAAAAAATAAGAAGTGTTTTTTACTCGCTTTTAATATGTTGTAAAGAAATAACGAAGCTAAATCTTTATCACCAATTTTATTCTTAATTTTAATTTCACAATTACCAATTTACATTAATCTACATCATTAATAATTTAGCTATTTAATTTACATTAATGACATCCCGGCAAAAGTTAAGAATAAATATAAATCAAATTTAGGGTCACTCAAATCGAAAGCTTAACCAAAATGAAACGGCTTCACTTGTAACAAGAAAGAATATGATGGATTAACCAAGCAACAGTAATGTATGCATACCTACAGGAAATGTGGAATATAAATACCACAATATGTTAAGCCATAACATATGAGAGGTGGATATCAGCACTGCGGTTATACGAAACCGCACAGCTGGCATACATTGAAATGACAAATGATAAATGCCACCTCCTTCCGTCCTAATAACGTCAAAAGAACTGCGATAACGAAGCTCCAAGAAGCTATAATTTTAGAGGTTCAATGGTAGTATAATTTTTTAAGAAAACTGTTGTCAACATTTTTTTTATTATAACATGGTATTGTTTAGTTTGCGACTTTTGTCTGAGTAAAAGTGAAATATATAAATCAAGAAAAATAAATGAAAATACAAAATAAATACTGATCTTCAGCCTTTCTCTAATCTCATCGTAATCCTTTATTTTATGCTCAGCAGCTGTCCTTTAGCAGCTTTATTTTCTTGTTCAGCAGCTGTCCTTTATTTTCTGCTGAGCAGAAAATAAAGGACAGCAGATGAAACAAAGACCGAAGCCGACGGCTGAACAAGAAAATAAAGCTGCGGTAAAGGAAGAAATAGATTTCTTTCTTAATTCTTTTACATAAAAGTTACAGATATAAAAGTATTCGTCTCAAAAAAATTGTTTTCACTTAAGTTTTCTACCAAGAACTTCCAGTTAAACCTAGAACGTAAAATATCGGAATATATTTATTTCCTTCGACGATGTTTAACTGATACATAACATATAAGTCTGTACATAAGAGAGAATTCTCCCAATCCCCCTCTTTATTATTTACAGTGCAACGATAAATTTTAAACACTTTAACATATCTTTCGGTTAACCTTACAACACGATACCTTTAACTATCGTGTTCGCTTGTCACGCAGGAGGTTCTGGGTTCAATTTCCAACTCCGGCAATGGGTAGCTGTTTATGTGAAATGGCGAATAACTGTTTGCATATTTCAATAGTAAAATTTATACAGCTAGTATAGAGCGACACACTATCCCTATGTTATCCATTACATATACTGCTAGTTTTATAAGCCCCTGCCCTTGATAGGCCTAGATCTTTTGCGCCACAGAGATGTAAAATGATGAATTAATGAAGAACATAATCTCTAATGGCTAATTCAAACAAAGCATTAGGTATAGATTTACAATTTAATGTAAAAAATAATAATATTATCCCTGGTTGATTAGGAATACGAAATATACTACATAGTTAGTGTCTCTTTTGGCAAAATGATTAAAATGTTAACTCAAATCAAAATAAAATTGGTTTAACAATAAAGTTATGTTGTTTATTTCTTCTACAACAGTTATCCCTGTTATAATATCAACACAAATAAGCAGTCATTCAATTTATCGCCCTAGCCTATCAATATTTTAATCAATAACAAGGGATGTTTAGGGTAAGTGATGCAGTACCTTGCCAAAGGATCCCTGGCCGAGAACCTTGAGAAGTTCAAACTGCGAAGGATCTGCTCTCTCGTGGCCTTCCTTGGTAACTTCTTTGAGTTCATATTCAGTCTCTAGGCTTCCTCCGGATACTTGATTCTTCTTTTTCTCTTCCTCCCCACCACCCACCACCTCCACATGATTCTGTAACAATAACAATTATATAAAACATAAGTCAGGTCTAAAAGGAAAGTTTAAATGAGAAATTAAATCTATATCTGAATTCCTGTATTTGCTTCATAATGTGGTCCTATTTTAGTTTGTTAATCCCCTATGTTATTTTAGAATATATTATGTAAATGACTGACTAAATAACTATACAGAAAAAGGAATGTTTAGTCCAATGTCCAATGTACTTTTGGACAAAGGAATATCACTCTTCTGTATTTATACGAGGAGTAACAGTCTAAAGAAGAACACCCCGTACACCTTCTTTAGATTACTCCTCCCCTTTTAGTCCAGTCAAATGGTGCATAAAAAGAGCTCAAAGTGGAAAGTTTTGGTGTAATTGTTGTTAGTGGCTTATTTTATGTTTTTTGGGGTGCTGAACACGAATCTGAAGTTGTCCAACAAAATTTCCCTCGGCAAATATGAGAAATCATCGAAAAACTACAAAAAAAAATGTTTTTTATTGGTTTTCAGCTTATAACTTGCAAAGCAATCTACTCACGCAAAAAGTAGTCTAGTAGTAAAATAAAAAGGAGAAAATAATCTACATTTTATGTCTATAACTTTTATTTGTACGTCGTATGGTTTTCACGCAAATGGGAGTTGAAATATTGGGAAGATGTGGCGGGTGGAGGGAACAGGATGAAGGGTAAACGGTTGGTGGAAAGACTGCGCTGGCAGTTAATTTTATGTTTTTGGGTGTGCTGAACACGAATCTAAAGTTGTCCAACAAAAATTTTACACCCAAATATGAGAAATCATCATAAAACCACTTTTTACTTTTATTTTTTTAGTGGATTTCGCCTTATAACTTACAAAGCAAGCTATTTACGCAAAAAGTGGAAGAGTAGTAAAATAAAGAGGAGAAAATAACCTACAAATTATTTCTTTACCATTTTTTTGTAAGTCGAATGGTTTATATGCAAAAGAGGGGTTGAAATAACCGGGAAATCAATAATTTTTGAAAAATAGCAACAAAAATAATAGAACCTGTGTCTAAGAGCTCGCATTAGTACTTAAATACATATAAATTGTTCAGAAATTCGCTATATATTATTTTAAGAATAAGGTTTGTTGCTATTTTTCAAAAATTATTGATTTCCCGGTTATTTCAACCCCTCTTTTGCATATAAACCATTCGACTTACAAAAAAATGGTAAAGAAATAATTTGTAGGTTATTTTCTCCTCTTTATTTTACTACTCTTCCACTTTTTGCGTAAATAGCTTGCTTTGTAAGTTATAAGGCGAAATCCACTAAAAAAATAAAAGTAAAAAGTGGTTTTATGATGATTTCTCATATTTGGGTGTAAAATTTTTGTTGGACAACTTTAGATTCGTGTTCAGCACACCCAAAAACATAAAATTAACTGCCAGCGCAGTCTTTCCACCAACCGTTTACCCTTCATCCTGTTCCCTCCACCCGCCACATCTTCCCAATATTTCAACTCCCATTTGCGTGAAAACCATACGACGTACAAATAAATGTTATAGACATAAAATGTAGATTATTTTCTCCTTTTTATTTTACTACTAGACTACTTTTTGCGTGAGTAGATTGCTTTGCAAGTTATAAGCTAAATACAATTTTTTTTTTTAGTTTTTCGATGATTTCTCATATTTGCCGAGGTAAATTTTGTTGGACAACTTCAGATTCGTGTTCAGCACCCCAAAAAACATAAAATAAGCCACTAACAACAATCACACCAAAACTTTCCACTTCAAACTACCATTTGACTGGACTATTTGTTTTCTTGATAAGGGGAGTAACAACCTAAAGAAATGTCCATAATATTAAACATGGACTTCATCATATGATTTTTAAAGATCATAATTAGATACATCAATAATCAGGGGTGAGAGGATTAATAATAACGATATTAATTAGAAAGAAATTTACTGATGTATCTTATTTGACAATTCTTATTTTAACTAATTTATTACATAGTATCATACATATTATTGCCTTAACTTATCCAACAAGATTTAAACATGAGTTAGCAACATTAGTAGCGTATTACAATATTATTAAGTTAATTGTTTTATTAACTTAGTAATATTGGGAACAATATTGAAAACAATTTATTTCTAGAAATAATAAAATTTAATACTCTAAAACAATAAAACAATTCTAAAACGGAATCAAATTATTCACTTCACCATTAAAAGTTTTACTCTTCTTGTATTCTAATTTCCTTGAATAAAGTTATAAATTTATAATGCTTTAGATAGACATTATGCACTAGAGAATACTTTTTTAAATGAATCATTTTGCTATTGTTGAATACTTCGAGTTTAAAAGTTAAGTAATATTCTACTCCGTCTTGTTTTTATTTATAGGAAAAATTGTATTATTTAAGTTGAATTGAATTAAAAGAATCTTCATTTCCACGTCACAAAGCAAAAAGTGGAAGTTGCAAAAAAAGATTTAAAAAACTTTTTTTTTTTTTTTTAATTGATATAAATTGAAATATATTTACTTTTACTGCTGCTTTTAAAACTAACGGTTATTTCAACTAGCTGCAATTACCCTGACCTGGATTCCACATAAATAAGTACTCGCCAAAATGTGTTTCTCAAGAAACAGGCG
Source organism: Gerris buenoi (assembly GCA_001010745.2). Classification (NCBI taxonomy): domain Eukaryota; kingdom Metazoa; phylum Arthropoda; class Insecta; order Hemiptera; family Gerridae; genus Gerris; species Gerris buenoi. The sequence goes on from KZ651560.1 coordinate 126,687, forward strand.
CGTTATCTCCAGAGAGACAGCTACATAATACTAATTCTTAGTTTTCATTGATGCTACTGTTCAAATGAGTCTTAAAATTATCTAACCACATTAAATTTCTAAGTAAATTAGTACTTCAAATTTCAACCAATATTGTTCTTTAATAACATATAACATAACATTTTTACTACATAAAAAAATACTAAATATAACACAGTAGGCCAGAAGCGTTAAACATCCAATTCGAAAATAATTCCTACACTTAGTTTTTTGTTTTAATGGTTTCATTAGTGACCCAATATACTATCCTGGGTTTTCCCCTCAACAGAATTCTAAAAAAGGAGACAGGGGCAAAAATATACCGTACACCTTACATGGGGTTTTGTGCCATTCATTGCTTATAACTTCTAAAATAATCAAAATCTTTAAAAAAATACTTTGACAGCCATTTAAAACATTACATTCGACAAATTAATTTGCGGCGTATAAGTCCAAGAGCGTATTCTTTGGACCACCCACTTATAAACCACAGACCAAAGTCAAAGCAGGTCAAAGTTAGACTAATATTCCATATAAACAGTTATAGAGGGGAAATATATCTAAAACACAGTAACATAGAGATTTGTTTCGTGGTAAAACTAAGCAACTAACCAAATAAATAAACAACAAACAACAACAAATGTATTTAAAATGTGGGAATATATATTATATATTATAATAAATATTTTTTTGGTCCAACTTATTTATTTGTTACTAATAATTGTGTACTATATTTATTTTTCAGCGTACTCCTTTTATTTGCATTACTATATTTTTTAAGGATGGGTTTATAAGAAAAAAAAATGGTACTTTTTTATCATTATTCTTTATTTTTCTATTGAAATATCTACAAAGCATTTATTGGGACATTTCAAAGAACCAATATTGTTCGAAACAACATTAAGCTTTATATAAAATTTTAGCCATAAAAACTCAATAAGTTTTAAAAGGGGAAATAAAAGGGACAAAGCCAAGTACAAAAACATTCAGCAGCTTAAAAAGCAACTATATTCAACTTTTTCACAAAGAAAGCAATTGTTAGAGAAATAAAAATTAGAGGAGGAATGGCCACTACGAGAGTGGATGAAATTTGAAGGGGGAAAAAATTGTTTTTAGAATATTGGAAACCAAATGAAACCAATACATTTCACATATAAATTATATATCTAGTGCTAATTAACTTAGTATCTCCAATATTGATAAGCTCTAATAAATTATTCAGTTTCGAATCAATGAAATATTTAATATAGGTATATATAGCTGGCCTCTATGTTATAATACAACAAACTGTTAATACAAACCTGTATGTTATAATATAATTGTTATAATACAATAATACTGTAGATAATAGAATTTATAATTCTACATTGATCTTATCGTTATTGCTTAGGAGCTAAAATTACTTTAGAACCAACATGAAATTAACTGCCTTGAGTTACTTTCAGTAAAATTGAAAGATAAATTGTCCCAAGTTGGGCAAAAAAAAATCATTTATTTTATATTTTTGTTTTAATATCCAAAATAAGCAGGTTAAATAGAGGAAGTATTGCAAAAAAATGGAATTATTTTATCTTCTTGTATTTTTTGAACCCTTTATTGCCAATTTTGATTCAGAATAAAAACACTATAGCAATTATATGTTTGTTGGGTCTATTGGGTTATTTAACGACATTGAAACATTTTTTACTTCTTTTCTCCTCTAGCTATATTTCACCCCCACCTTGGGCTTCTTCAGGCTTGTTTATATTTCTCAATCATATGAGTCAATCCATAAATTTTTTTTAAATTTTTCTTTTGTATGAAAAACAACAACAACAACAAAAAAACGACACATCACATATAAATGAGAAAAACTTGAATCTCCCCTGTCAACTATCAGAGGTGACTGTTAATTTTCAAACCTAAAAAATTATACATTAAAAAACCCTATAGGCCCAAAAAACATATAATTGCTATAGTGTTTTTTATTCAGAATCAAAATTGGAATTATTTTTTTATTCAAGATGAACATTTAATGACGCGGTAAAAACGGTTCTTCCCGACATTGAAGATCCAATAACAACTCTAAACAAATAATTTTTATAGAATTACATATATTAAAATGTATTAGTCCAGTAAAGTCTAGAGTTTAGAATAGTACCTACACAACCCTGATTATATAAATAAATTTTATGAAACTAGTTTGTTAAACGATGTAGTTTATGTCAAATCATACCTGACTAATTTTATTCTAATTTATATCTTAAAATTCAAAAATATAAATATTTTAAAGGTAATATTATACAACTAGCTATATCTACGCGTTGGGAATCCTGTCAAGGAAGCTAAAGTATTTTTCTGCTATTTTTAAAGCAACGCAAGACAGAAGTAAGAGGGCTTTATGACGTTTTTAATAGCTTTGTTAACACTGTAGCACTATTCCAATAAATTAACTAAATGAAAAAGCCATAATAATTGTTCCAGCCATCCTTCCTCCTCTTTTAGGCCACCCTAGGAATAACATTTAATTTATAATGTAAATAATATTCTATGCCTGTTAAGATCGAGCTTCGAACACTTATCCTATCACGCACTTAATTATTTTTCCTGTATAAAACTTCAACAAACCCTATTTTAAATTAATCTAAAAGTAAATTTGACTTAAAAATTTAATCTTCCTTGAAGAAAAGTAGGAAGGTAAGGAAGGACTTGAAAGCTTATAAATTATTCACTATATAGAAAATCATTGCACAAGTTTCTTCAGATTAGGATTAAGGTACACTTAAGTCAAGTTATTCATAAACCTCTAGACATCGATCGAACTTTAAAAAAAAATACGAATTTTGATCAAGTGCATGAGATGATACTAAATTAAAAAGTTTACCTTTATACTGAAGTTGGACAAGATTTGTATTAAATTATTAAAATGTGTCAAGGAATGAAATTGCCGCAGGTCGAATCGAAATATATACGAGTATATATACAGGGACAGGGAAATATATACAGGGTGGGCCAAAAAAAACCGCACTATTTTGAACACTTATAGCTCAGCCTCTGTAGTAGATAGAGATATGGGGTTTGCGGGGTATGAAAACTACATTCTTCTACTTTAAAATTTCATATCTATAACTTTTAAAACGATTGGGTGAAAGCCACGCAATATCGGTTTGAAATAGGCTCTTAAAAAAAGTCGTTGTCCGGGTAGTAATCTTGTCTGGTATTATACTTTTGATAGATTACATTACCAAATGGTGGAGGGGGGGGGGTTCTTTGTAAGTAAGTGGGAGGAGTCCCTCAGTGTTATATCAAGTATTGAAGACGGGTCAAGCACAATTTTGCCTAAAATTAAAGATCAAATGCTAAATTACACGTTTATGCTAGATGTTACCCCGTCCCATCGCTCCTTGCAAACAATTCAATATTTGCAAGAGAATTGCCCAGACTTCAGACAACATTGTGCTTAAGACATCTTAAATGTTTGATATAACACTGAGGGACTCCTCCCACTTACCTNGTGGCTTTCTTCTAATCGATTTTAAAGTTATAGATATGAAATGTAAAGTAGAAGAATGTAGTTTTCAGACCCTTCAAACCCCATATCTCTATTTATTACAGAGGCTGAGCTATAAGTGTTCAAAAAAGTGCGGTTTTTTTGGCCCACCCTGTATATATTTTTCGATACGTTAATTTTCTAAGCATTCTAGTCATAATACTCTAAAAGCAAGGGTGTCAAATTAGGCGTTTTATTTCATTATTAAACGAATAATAATTTTGTAATAAATTTAAGGACATAATTTCTCCAGAAAACTTCAATAGGGTTTTCTCAAATAAATATAAATATAAAAAATATAATTTTCACAAGATAAAATCCAAGTACAGGACTCAATAAAACCATAATTGTGACCCAGAGTAAACGAAACATTTACCAGAACTGACATACTGGAGGTTATTCTTGGTACGGATCTGACCTGTCTAACCCAATAATTGAAATTAGGATCCGGGAGACGAAGGACAGGGCCAGCCTCAGGCTTCTATTTCAAATAATCCGGCTCATATTTGAAAATAGTTTACTGAAATAATATACCCCGGCGCAGGAGCTTGTTTTTCTCTGTCTGTTTCCCGTAGTTAATAATAATTATAATATGATTTAAATTAAAATTTAATCTTTCTGTAGTATAAATACTACCAAAATCGTAAAAATGAATGAAATAATATATCAAGTTAAATTGCAACCATTAAAATGTAAAGGAGTGTCTTAATAAAAGCGATTTCAATGACAAATCATACAATTTGTATACTGAACGAAATTAGATATTTTAAAGGAACTGAGAAGGTTGAAATATATATCAACTAAGAGATTTCTGTTGCTTAAAAGAACAGAAAATGTATAAATAATAAAAGCAGGGTTTTAAAATACCAAGAAACGTATGCAGAAGAATAATTGAAATAACACAGCTATCCAGTAAAATGTAGAATAGATGTCGCATTCGATATATTTAAAACTTTTAGGTAGGTATATTGAAATCCACTGAAGGTTTAGAAAAACATAATATAGTGGTTTATCTACTCACTGACCACACTGGCTCTATCTCTAAAATAATTAATGTTTATTCATCTGGTATGAAACAATTAATTGAGCATTTAAATAATTTAATTATACATCGAGTAATTAGGATCCTTGAAGGGTAGAAAGAGAAAGAAGATATAAAACTGCTTCATACTAGATTACCGATTTTATTACCCGTCTGTCCGTTTTAAATAATCAATTCTACACAGTGCACTTATTCTACTCATGCTAATGCATCGTCCAGACTGCCGAACCGAACAGAGGAAACGAGCCAAACAATAGTCTCTGCGCATGCCCAGTCTAAAGTGCGCCTGCGTATCTCAATCTGGGCTTGCGCAGAGACCAATGTTTAGTTCGTTTCCTCTGTTCGGTTCGGCAGTCTGGACGAGGCTTAAAAATCTACACGACTTTTTATGAACTGCTTTTAGCCGTCACTCACTCAGATAGAAACCCTTAACTTAGTAATAACTTTCCGAGTAGTGAGTAGTTCTCATTCATGTATTAATTGTTTTCACACCAACTTTTTTTGAAGCGCAACTCTTCAGCATGAGAGCAGAAGTAAAATGTTTTATGATTATTTAGGATAGAGGTAATTACAAGCTCATTTTCTTAACGGTATCAACTACTGATGTAGTACTTTGTATGTCATTCTTGCAATAAGTAATAATTATATTTTTAGGCTCGAGTAGCCGAAACGTTGCCACATAGTATGAAGCAGTGTTAGTCTTCTTTCTCTGCCTACCCTTCAAGGATCCTAATTACTCGATTTATAGCTCATTCAATAAGGTAAATTTAGCACTAGAACAGTTAAATAATTAATATAAAGAGTTAATATGAATACCTATAACTAGCTATAATAATAAAAAAAAAAAATTGTTTACATAAAAATGAACTCTTATAATAACTCAAAGATTTGTATACATAAATTTATATTTTAAACGCGCGCTTTACTAAAACTGACGCAAACTTCCCATACAATTAAATTTTTAAGTTGACACCAAGGTTGAATTATTAATTAAATTAACGTAGTTAACGAATAATTTATAAAGGTGTCTTTCATATACGAGTAAAAACTCCAAGTACATCTTAAATAGCAATAACCAAAATCAGTTAATTTAAAATTTTAATTTGAGATACTGATACAAAACAAAATACTTTTTATTATTGCTCCTAAGACACCAGTCCTGGGTGTAAGCGAACTCATTGAAGGACACGAAGTATAAGAAACCTTGGATAATCAACACAACAGAAAGCATATCACACCACTATCTAGTGCCAACCAATCAGCGCTAAGAAAAAGCTGTTCCACCAATGATAATTATTACTGGTCTATGTTAGACACTTAATATTTTGCGCAAGAATTGCTGCTTAATGTAAGTTAGCTATCCTAAGTTTTCATGGAAAAGAGATCGGGAAGAATAAAGTGTCATTAATATTAATATTTATTTGCAGTGACAAGTTATGCATACCAAATAAAACAAAATAGGTTCAGTAGCTTAGACTCCAAGAGTCTGCAAAGACGAAAGACGAGAATTTTTAATAACCTCTTTGAGTCATAGGGACCTTTAAAACGTGTCCGAAAAAATTTAAAAATCGAATTTTCCCTTGATCCAAGTAAAAAATTATAATATGTAATACAAAAATCAATCATCAAATTTTCTACAATTCTTCTACAAGAAGAATACATTTTTTAAAAAATAAAGGCCCTTGGATTATTCAGTCATCTTATTTTAATTTATTGCCTTTATTTTTTCTTTGACAACCACAGGTGCTATCAAATTATGACAAAACTGCGCAGTTGTGATAGCAAATGCTTCGGTTCACCTGTACAGGTTTACCTGTCAGTTATACCGCAAAGTGTAAAGCCAGCTTAAGATCTTATAAAAATGAAGGAAATATGCAAGCCATGGACAATCTAATTCAAGGATTGCAGAACTTTTAACCTACAAGAAGAAAGCCTTTTCCTTAAACAAAAATAGTCATCCTCGCATCCTATTATTGGAAGAATGACCACATGAAAATTGAAGAGTGGTTGAAAACTAAAAGTGGTTGATTTCAATTCCTAATGGAGTCACACAAATTTTTATTTAACATTAAATGTGCGCAGATCTAATCTTTAGAATAATCAAAGTGCTCAGAAGCAAAAAATTAATAAACTAACAGATGTAAAAAAAAAATAATGTTCTGCAAAACATAATAACTACAAAAAATGTATATTGCTTGTCAAAAATCCCTTCAACTTCTAAACTTGGCCATTAACTATGATTTTAAATCACATCCATGAAGAATGACAACTTTTAAGTAAGGAAAAGGATACGGTTCATAGCCTTTGCGTATAAAATAGAACTTATAACGGTATCAAGACAGTGAATACTTTGAAAACAGCGAAGTTGGTAGAAAAAGGAAGTATTTTGAAGCAATTGTTCCTTTACGTATCCCTCCCCCTAATTCTATATCCCCTCCTCTTTGATAAGGTAATTCGCTAATATCCCAAATTTTATATCAAATATTATATCCCAAATAAACACATTTTTTTGCTGATGCAACTGAGATTCTCAGCGCAATTTAAAATATCTATGTCCCTGTTACTTTATTAAGTTAATCAATTTAGGTGACTCCATCAACGTTCTAACACAATTTGAAAAAGTAAAATATTGTGTTACAAGTAGCTTCTAAAAATCTATTGGTCAAATTACGATGGCTTTTCAAAGTAATAGTTATTTACGCACCAAGGGAGGAAACAAAGTCATTACTCCCTGAGCGTTATGGTTGGTTCCTGAGACGAAGCCGAGGGAGTTATTTAGTTGGTTCCTGAGGGGCAGCCGAGGGAACCATGAAGTTTAATCCCGAGGCATAGCCGAGGGAGTTAATTATAGCGAGGGTGCTATGACTTTTTGCTCCCGTGGTCCGTACAAGATTTTTCCTCCAGAAGGGTGGAAAACAACACAAACAAACCTAAGATTTCGATTTATCAATTTATTTAGGTATTAAAAACTAAGTTTACAAATGTTTATACCTTTAATTTGTTTATGACTTTTAAAAACAAAACAAAAAAAAAGTTTTATAAATCTTATTCAATTCATCAATTCAAACTATGTTTTCTTTGATTTCTATAATAACTTAAAGTTATTATAGATAACTTAAAAAAATTTAAAATAAAAACATAAAAAATTGGCGGTTGCCCCTGCCTAAGGGCGGCCTTGATAACTTTCAATAACTATGTAATTATAATAATACATACCTCTATAACTCAAATGTTTAATAATACACAAAAAATGTACTACAAAATGACTAACTGAATAATATTTAATTTATTTGTGTTTATCTCTAAAATACGATAAATCAAAAACAATAATATAACCTGATGGGATGTAACCTACCTCTTTTCTACAAGGACTCTTTTCTTTAAGTTTTGTTTAAACTCAGTTATGAAGTCATACGATATTTTAAAATAACGATAAAAATTCAAGTATCACGGCAATCAAAAGTACGTGTCATTTAAACTCTGTAATATTTAATAAAAAAGCTTTCAACCTGTCGAGTCATTGAGTTAAAAAAAACTGCTATTAGTTACGAAACTGGCAACACTGATTTTTTTTAAGAATAATAAGTTGGCTCTACTGTTACTTTCCACCACGATTTTTACTTTCCGCCACGATTTCTACTTTCCGCCACGATTTTCACAACTAGGCTGTAATGGGATCCTTTCCTCCCTATAAACTAGGGTGGAAAGTCAATGTTTCCTCCCTCATTTTCACAACTAGGCTGTAATGGGATCCTTTCCTCCCTATAAACTAGGGAGGAAAGTTAATGTTTCCTCCCTTCTGGAGGAAAAAGTAATAGTCACACAATCACAAACACACACACACGTGTATGTATATAAACTTAAGTAATTCTTCCATTGTAGAGATGTATAGTGGACTTTTATTCCAATAAATACCTTCATCTTAAGTAATTCTATTAAATATCCTCGGACAAACTAAGCCATCCGATTATAAAATAAAGGCTAAAGCAATTCTAGTGAAGCCTTATTGAACTTCAACATTGGTGGACTTCAAACATAAATTCAATAAATATTGTCTGCTGATACCTACATTTACTGCATAAATTGATTATTAACTTTTGAGTAATTCCAATTAACAAAAAATATAGGATTTATATTATTAATCTGTTAATCCAATTATTTTTCCTGCTGTAATCGAGTAAATAAAAATATCAATTCTATATAAACAGAATCGTGCTAAAAGGGATATATTTTAACATGTTTATATACTCTACATATCACACTTTCTATATTAAAAATGTTTGAAAAAAAGAGTAGTAGTAATGAATGCTGTAAGCGACAGACAGACATGTGATAAGGGTTTATGGGATTAGGCATGAGGACAACGGTCTCCTGTCAATTCATCCAGCCCCTACATAATCCTGTAAGATATGAAATTTTTAATAAATAACCAAGAGCAGAAGAAAAATGTTAAGGGTGACTCAAACTAAAAAAAGAACTTTATAGAAAGAATATTCTATAACTTTTTCTATAACAAAACTTTTTTTAAAAAATTACGGTCAGTCTCATATGTAATTTACATTGGATTCCATCAGACGAAAATATATATAAATAACTATTAGCAATCTGGCCTTCCAAATTTAAAGAAGTTAGGTAGATAGTTAATTGTCAGTCGCGCCAATTTTGATGAAATTAGCTACATGTTCAGAAACGTCATGCCTTGAAAGAAACCAAGAAATGAAATGTAACTCTAACTTTAGGGGCGCTGTCCCTAAACTCTGAAAAAATATTTCTTGTAAACATTTTCGAAGATTTTAATGATACAGTTCTATAATATGGTCCATTTAAATACGAATCAGACCATGAAAATCGCTTTCTCAGGAAAATTCTAGTTTCCAAGATACAGATAAAAATAAATTTAATCACAAAGAGCGAGAGGTCGGGTTCGATGTCCAAATTATTTTTTAAGTAAATTTTGAATAATAAATAAACGTAATTTTAAAAATATGAATATATTCTGCTGATTCACAAGGTAAATTTAAAAATATAAATAAAACATATTTCTAAACATCATATTAGGAAAATTTTTAATCCTCATAAATACAGCTTTTAAGGTCATTATTTATTTACTTTTTAAAAAAGCAAAAGTACATTATGCAGGTTATTTTTTATACGAAGTTTTACATTATTGTAAAGATTTCAACTTATACCGAACAAAATACGTCCGCACATTTGGATTATTTATAATGGAAAAATACATGATAATTGCTCGAATACTACAAGCTCAGAGAAGGTTTTTTACTATGTGAAAATGTACAATATGGTAGAATGACATTAAAATATTACTAATAAATATACTTTTGTTTTTGTTTTGTTTATTAACTCCGACAAAAGATTAATTCAAATTATAATAAATAAAAATATTGCATCAGGCCTAATACTTTAATGTAATTTTTTAATTCATAGTAAACTATAAAAAAATGTATGTATATAGTTATTACGTTTAATTTATTTTCTCCGAGTAGAAGATAAATCGATAAATACATAAATAAATTCATAATTAAGGTTAAATATGCAACAAGACAAAATATTATAAATCTTGAAATTATTTGAAAAGAGGACAAGGTCTAAATGCATTAAGAAATTTAAGTCCACTGAACTAGATTTCCACTAAGACTTATTAAGACAAAATAATAAATAATAACTTTGTTGAATGTAATTTTAAATTAATTATTCATAATGAGTTTTTCAATTGAAATTATTTGAAGAAGACTTTAAGAAGGACCGTAATTAAGAATTAGTTTGACCATAAATCATATTGATAGAATTTAAGTTCGCGTTTTTAAGGTCACGTCTTCCCCCTTCCCACTGTCTTTTATACATGCGAGAAAACTAAAAGTTCATATAATTCTAATAGGCCAGTCAACGTAGACATAAAAATCGCGTTAGGTCGCAAAAAATTGCACAGTCCTGATTTTTTGGGATGTTGTTAGGATAGACACCAATTGTGTGAAACCGCAAGTTTGCAGCTTGGAAAGACCTGTGCTACCTGTTGCTCGAAAAACCTTACTTTTTTCGGACTTTCTTCCAATTTTGGCTTATAACTTCAAAACAGTGCATCCTACGTAAAAAGTTAATCTGTACACGTTTAAAGAAGACAATATCTTCTACAATTTGAGTACATTTGCAGCTCCGTAAGTATAATAGGTCCCGAGATACAGCACTTCAAAAATTGACAATTTTTCCAAAAAAGTTCGAAATTGTCGTTTTAGCCGTCTTCCGAGCAGAATATCGGCTAAAATACTCATATTACGAGGAAAAGCATTAGAAATGAAGTTGTAGAGCAGTTATTAAGCTTTAATTTAAGCAAAAACGGAATCCTGTAGGACTAATAGTTCCTTTGTTATCAGAACAAAAACAATTAAAGAATATAGGATTTTTCAAGAAATAGAGCCTGACGAGTTGCTGTACTTTTATAAATGATAAGAAAGACATAACTCATTGGAAAAAGGTTTATATAATGCAAAATGAAAATGAGTACAATAATTATAAGGTATAAATTTAACAAAATTAATCTAACATTTTACAAAAAAAAAAGCGCGAAAAAAAAACAAAACAAAAAAAACAGAGTTGACTGAGCGCAGGTGTTACAAACTGTTCAGTCAACTGAGCGTAAGTACTTAAGACTTACTAAGGCCTTAAAAACTGTTCAGTTAACTGAGCGCAAGTACTTAAGACTTACTATTTACATAGGACAGTGTGCATTGAGTGCAAAAGTAAAATCGCTGGGTAGGACTAGCATATTGTATGGTAAAGGAACACATCAGTGAAAGAAATAGTAGCTGCTTACATTACCTACACATTCAGCCATTTTGTGGAAAATGTTTCAGTTGTATTCGATACAATAATCTTACAATTTTTTGGGGGGATGGGGATTTTTATAAAACAAAAGAAATGGGATAAAACCCAAGAAAAATGCCTAAAAGAAAAAAAAGCAGTAACTAAACATTGCTGCCCCATACTAATTATAACCAAACATTTGATTTACCCATTAAATATTTATAGATTCAATTTTTTGAAAAACGTATAAGGTTCAGGTAAACAGGTATAACACGGTACCTAATTTGTTATCGAAATTAGGCTTAGCTAAAAATTGATTAATTATCTTTAAATAAATGCTTTGTTTTACTTAAATTTAAATTTAAATTAAATTCATTACTAGCCCATAATAAGTTTTTATTACAAATAATTTATATTTATATGCGTAAAGGCGTTTGTTTCACGTCATTATAATAAATAGTTCAAAAGTTATAGCTGAAACAAACTTTTAAATGGCCGCCATCTTGATATGGCTGGGTCGATTATGCTGGTTAAAGAACTCGTCTTATTTGTTAAATTATCTTAGAGTGTGTTGAAAGCACATACTTGGCCAATTTATTCAATTTAGTTTCAAAAGAGAAAATCATAGTTCAAATAGGAACGAGTAGCGTGACTAAGTTCTAGCATGAGATGAGAAGTTGGGTCGATGTAGAAGTTAAGAGGAGACTCTTGTTTGTTAAGTCGTTAAGCCCTTATCTTGGTCTTGTCTAATCATGACCATATAACTTGACCTTAATCAGTTCTCTCTTTCTAACCCTAGGGATGTCACTTTGCTAACAATCACTTCTTTTTCTCTCTACCAGCTCCTATACTGTCCTTTATTCCCTCTTAGTAAATTTTCAACACAGCCCAAATACATCCAGCACAAACACAAAGCTCTTTCACACCAACAACATTCATTGATCTAACAACATCTTTCAATAACCTAAAATACCCCTTAAATAATTAAGAAAGAGCAGTGAAGTGAAGAAGCACAACATTAGGATTGGAAGGGGCATATCTCTCACCACCGATGAGAACATACTCGTAGGATAACCAGTCGCTGTCTATCTCCGAGGATGGGTGGGGGGACTCAAACACTTCTCTATAAGGTGAGCAGGCAGTGAGGCAGCACTTGATAATCGTTATTAAAGATTTTAATTTTATAAAATAAAATTGACGGTAAAAATTATATATATACATATATTTTTTTTTTTTTCGCCATCTTACACTCCTCTTTAGTTTCAGTTAATTTTCCTCCAGACTGCGATAACGGACCGGAAATTCAGATAGACTTCCCTTAAAATTACAGATTGGAAATTACTAGAATGCCCAAGTACTGAAATATCTTAAAATAATCTTTTACATTAAAAACGTAGATATGCGTAGAAAGTAAAAATAATAAAGACAATATTAGAAATTTTAAAATATTAATTACTGGTTACAGTAAAAAAAAGTATTTTAAAGACATTAATTTGATTAATAGTTTTGGAAAAGTATAATACTAATGCTAATTTATTTATTTATTTCTACACGTAAATATAACATTCATAATATAAAATTTAAACTGTTGTATGTATATCAATTAGTTTATAATTCTGAAATGAATCATTATGTAAAATACGATTTTAACAAATCGCTCTTGTCAATCAAAACACAACTTTCACATACAGTATTTAATAACTAATTTAATTGATTTATTTTGAACATACAATCTATAAGATTAGAGTTGGCACAATCGAAGGCGGGAAACAACAAATGTGGAGGTAGTTTTGGGGTTATAAAAAGGGAAAATCGGTGTTGCCATGTTATATTTTTTTTGTGGAACAGGGGTAGAGTGGAGCATTTTTTTCTGAAGTTGCATTCAACATGGGGGACCAATAAAATCGTTTCCCTCAAAATTTTCCAGCCTTTTGATTGTGCCAACTCTAATCTTATAGACTGTAAGCATTTAAAAATTGTGCAACAGGTGGTTGTTTACTTTTTGTTGATGATTTTCAATAAAATCAAGATTTATTTTCATAAATGTCACGACTTTAAAGCCTCGTCCAGACTGCCGAACCGAACAGAGGAAACGAGCCGAACATAGGTCTCTGCGCATGCATAGACTGAGATGCGCAGGCGCACTTTAGACTGGGCATGCGCGGACACCAATGCTCTGCTCGATCCCTCTGTTCGGTTCGGCAGTTTGGACGAGACATAAGGCCGGGCCACACCTGTCCGCACCGTATGACGGCCGTGTGTTGTACAACACTCGGTGAGGAATAAACCTAAGGAAATATTAAAAAGTAAACAAAACTAATCTAAGTGTTGGTGCGGAGAGATGTGGACCATGCCTAACATTTCCTTAGGTTTATTCCTCACCGAGTGTTGTCCAATACACGGCCGTCATACGGTGCGGGCACAGTGCGGACAGGTGTGGCTAGGCCTTTATACTGCTATACTAAAAGAATTGCTTAGATCAATATTTAAATGGACCACATTTCAAAAAAATTAATCTAAATCATCGGCCCGTTTAAAGAAGTAATTATTTTCCACGTTAAAAGGTTTTGGGGGTAGCGGACTCAATATTCAGAGAAAAAATTCATTCACTGCCTTATTTTTCTGAATCTGTAGGCCAAATTTCATTAAAATCGGTCCAATAGTTTTTTTTCCAATTTTTCCAAAATCGGCTCCATGCATCTGCATAGGCTGCAAACAAAATAAGACAAACTACAGATGACAAACCGATATATTTTAAAAACCACTTTTTGAGGACTCAAAATCGAATTTCCATCACAATACTTATTCTAAATATACTACATAAATGAGAAAGTAAAAAAAACAACTTTTTTCCTCCTTTTAGTAAAATTTTGTGAAGGTATTTAGAAAATCTCTTATAAATATCAGAAGAGGAAAAGAATTTCTGTGAAAGGTTTTTCCAAGAGAGCTATTGAAAGACCAAAAAAATACTAATATTATTTTAGTAAAGAATACGTATAAAGTTTTAACAGGCTTAAGCATTTAGTAGGAAAATAATCCTTTTTTTCACTAATTAAAATTTATAAAAGATTCTTTGACACGAAATAACTATACATCCACTTTTGAACAATAAACACAACAATTTTAAATTGAATCGCATAACACGGGGAAAACCTGTGTACTTGATTCTTTCGTATTTATTAATAGATTTACATTGATTAGTACAATAGATGATAGTTTCAAAGGATAGCTTGGCTGTAAATTGATATCATTGGCAAATAAATTAAAATGAGTAAACGTGAGGTATTGCTTGAATTCAATGTTAGCATCACATTGTCATTTATTGTTATATTTATGTAGACATAACAAAATAAAAAGCCAATCAATATACTTTTTAAAAACTAAAAGGCAAATGTTCACGTCAATAGCTAGTTATTTATCTGTGTAACTATAACTGTGAAGACATATTTATTATAGGTAATAATAATAAGACATCTAGCCAATTATTAAATCTTTATAATTATATTTAAATTCTAAATTAAATAATGGAGGCTGTTCAAATTGCTTAAACATTGATAGTATTATTAATTTTATCATTCGATTTATCTTATATTCTTCAAAAGAAGAAATTTATAAACAAAATCAGTCACTAAAATTGTTTATTATAAGCATTAAGGTTGATATATTGCTATAAATGTATCCATGAAAGAAATCAAATTAAATATACTAAATTATTTCACCCTACTATATATATATACACACACACTTTCCTAACGATTAAATGACAATAATTAGAAACAAAGAATTAATTAAAGTAAAATCATTTAAAAAAAGTATGTAAAAAAATCACAGGGAAGTACTTCGTCCAAGTACTTTTTAGGGTTTTGTAGATGAGTAAGCATACCCATTATGTAAATTATGATTTCTTGTCTTCAATCTAAAAGTCCCGGGTTCGATCCCCCGGGGGGTCACAATGTTTTTTATCAGTAATAAACCAATAAGGAACGCAAAATTTAAAAAAGCAAATATATATTTGTGTCCTACTCTTCAGCAGCTTTCATTTGATACCCAACTCAAAATTTTAAAAAAATAAAATTTTGGGCAAATTTTAAATTTTCGCGCCTAAAATTGGCAATTTTTGAAAATTTAGGATGAACTCCCGGAATTTTCATCGCGCCATAATAAGGTATTAGCATGAATTATTTCGAAATTTTAGCACCAGCCGATCTATAGTGGTTGGGGGGGGGAAAATTTTTTTTGGGTATATTTTGATTTTTTTAACCTATAAGGAATGCAAAATTTAAAAATGTATTTAGATATTTGTTACCTACTATTCAGGAGCTTTCATTTGATACCCAACTCAAAATTTTAAAAAAATAAAATTTTGGGCAAATTTTAAATTTTCGCGCCTAAAATTGGCAATTTTTAAAATTTTTCGATGCACTCCCGGAATTTGCATCACCCCACAATAGGGTATTAGTATGAATTATTTTGAAATTTTATGACCAGCCGTTATATGGTAGTTGAGGGGGGGCAATTTTGGGTGTATTTTGATTTATTTGAGCAATAAGAAAAACGAAATTTAAAAATTTATTTATATATTTGTAATCTGCTATTCAGCAGCTTTCATTTGATACCCCACTCGAAAATTAAAAAAAATCTAAATTTTTGACTCTACCGCATTTTTTCGAATTGCGCATGCGCATATTAAATTTTTAACTTTTGTGTATATTTCCTGTGTTTGGGCCCGGAAGTTACGCCAGTGTTATTAATTTCAGCACTTTCGCTTGAACGGTTCGGGCCCTATGAACCAAAGAGCGACGGACAGACAGACACATCACCCTCGGCATAAGGGTTTTGAGAAGTATCTACAAAACCCTAAAAATTGAGGGGTATAAAATAAGAAACATTTCTAGTAAAGAAGTAAAGTTAAACGAGGAGGAGAGACTAGAGGGCAATTAGTTTGAGTCGAGTGTTTTAATTGCTTTCCTAATTCCACGTTTAAGCACAGAAATCCGTCCAGGCGGCTGAGGAAATCCGGAACAAGAAAATGTTCCAGAGTATCCTTGTTTAACATTCAAAATCACATAAGAAAGACTTGTAAAATTTGTCTCTCCTCTAGAAAACAGCTTTCTCTGGTGTCTTCTCAATATTATCTTAATATAAAAAGAGCAATTCTGTTTGGATAAAAGAATCCATATTGTTAGACCGATATAAGACAAAATTCTTATAAGAAATCCAAGAACCATGAAAATCCTTCAACTCTTCATTACAGGACATCATCGTGAAGTATGAGGCGTATGGGTTGCCAACAGCTAGTAAAGTTCAAAAGCAATTACAGAAAGACTACAAATTACTCGCAATAGAAGCTTACCTCCACATTATTAAATAAACAGGTCAAGTGTATGCTAGTCGGCATACACAGCGAGGGTCCGCAGGCAACACTGTATTGTTTAAGTAGTACCCTATTGATGGTGTTTTATAAAATACTAAAAAGCTTACTTTGAACTATCCTATGGGTCTGATATTCTCAAAACACATAAACAAACCTATGATTAAGTATTTTTTTTCCATTGAACCGAAAAACAGCCATATAAATACATTGAAAAGACCATAACTATAAAAAACAGTATTTTGCCTATAAAAAGTAAAATAATTTTTTTTCTCGAAATTTCCAAAAAGTGGTATCTTTACTTTTGGTCGAAGAATGTTCAGGAATTTTTTTCAGATTTTTTGCACTTCACATAAGCGAGATAGAGGGGAGGAGGGACACGTTAAAGACCCGCACTTCAAACGTGCCTACGCTCGTCCTATCGAAGTTATAACCAAAGAATTATACATTTTTGTAATCAGCTCGACGTACCCTTTAATATGATACCCCTCTCGATGTCGAAAAAAAAACATCAAATTTAACCTTTAAGTTTTTTTACCCTAAATTTTTCGAAAAATATTTTTTTTAAGTCGCTATATTTTTAACATGTGTGGGTAGGTACAAGACATATACATGCCAAATTTCAAAGTATAACATAGTAATAACTTTTGTATATTTGAGTTATATTGTTATATTGTTGAATAAATTTGTATTAAAAAGTATTAACCATATATTTAAGAATAATTATACGTAAAGACATTTATTTTTAATTTATATATTTATATTTAAACATGTAATTTATTCTTCTGTAATGTAGTAAGGTATAACAATGAAATATAATAAATCCAAACGTGATATTGGAGAGGGAAAAATACTTTTCCGAGGGCTCTAGAGGAGAAAATGAAAAAATAAAATCCACTCTGTTAGAAACAAAGGGGAAACTAAGGTGGTCCTAAGAAAACAAAAATATCAAGACAACAATTCAAAGAAAAACATACTTAGGTATAACAGCTGACCAAAACAGATTTTTTTTTAACTCAATAAAGCATGCTGTTATATATATATA
>KZ651560.1:176550-201025 GCA_001010745.2 Gerris buenoi
GGGGGGGGGGGGGGGTTAGAAGGATTATTACTCTTATTGAATTATTAATCTCTTATTATTATTAATTATTGATAATTGTTTACAACTCAAGCTCAATTACTAAAATTAATTACTAATTAGAGGAACTTTTGAAACTTATTTTATCTAAGGGCCGGGAGGAGAGTATTTAGGTAGGAAACTCTATGGTGTCTAGATATTCTCGCTCAGTAAATTACTTTAATGATTTTTGAACCTAAACCCAGTAATTCTCGCTCAGTAAATTACTTTAATGATTTTTGAACCTAAACCCATCAACTTATAAAAAATTATAAATTAATAATAACACTCCGTAACGAAAATCCAGCAACACTATGCAAACTAGATTGTTATACACTTAACAATTGTTGATAGTCCAATTCATATCTCAGAAAAAAAAAAAAACCTATATAATAATTAGTGTTGCTACACTATTCCATCAATGTTAAAAAATAACGTTATTATCCTAAGGAAGTGTGAGTATATTTACTTGAATAAAATCTAAGATAAATTCGAGAAATGAACCCTCAGATCGATTCCATACGTACGAAAAGAAGAACCATTATATTAAGTATGCCAAAGAAACAAAAAATAGGTTTCAAAGAAGGAGAAGGAATTCCTCGTTTGAAAACTGCTTCATTACTCGAGGAAGTAAGAGAGGGTAAAGAAGAGCTGAATCCGTCGAAGACGAAGAACTAGGGGCTACGTGAACAGACTGCTCTATAAACCAAGCAATACGTCAACCTCTTCCAATATCTATTTAGATATTCCTAGGAGATAACGTCCTTCAAAGTACCTTTTTCCTTCTTTTAAATACAAAATTTTCAGTTTAATAATGAATATCTAAGTTATGTACAATAATAATGAAAATAATTGTCAACTATTTAACCTAATACGTAACAATAAAAACTCTTAAAGCAGATGTTATGATGTCATAATTAGATATAAATTTATTCATACCTTCAAAATTAAGCAAAAGCTCTTAAATATAATATTAGAATGCATGGGTTTCTTCGAGTCCAATAATAATTAATACCTACAAATTTAAAAGGAGCTTGTTTGAGTTTGCCCCTTCCTAATATGACTTCCTATTCAGAGGTACTAAACGTTCTATTTAAATTACATGTATTGGAAGCCCAGGAAACAATCATTTGAAATTGTATGCACCTTACAAGTATCGTCACATGGCATACATATTAAGTAAATACAGAATTCGTATCCTAAAATTTATTCACTTAACACGATTAAACATTTATTTATCGTGTTAACGTTATCTCCTAATTGCTAAGAATTGTTATTTTAAGTAGTGAAAGCTCCAAACTCTAAAGGGAACAAAAAAATATTTTAACAAAGAACATTTACATATTTTGAAAATCGGTAGGTGTCCTATAAAATCTTTAAGTTCATTTAAAGCCGAGCATAATACAAATATACTATATATTGTACACTATCGTACAACAATATTTAATTTTTATTGTTCTAGCAAGATGAACTTGAAGACTTCACGCCTGCACAGACGGTGCACAGATTTTAAAAAACATTTTGCACTCAGGGGACTTCCAAACGTGTAAATCCATCAAAATCGAATTTTCTTGCCATCACAACAATTGCCATCACAATCTTTACTTATGCTACGTATACGAGAAAGTACAAATACATGACTTGTAAAGTTGATTTAGTATAGGTTGAAATTTCGATTTCCCTTTTGAGTTTGAGATTCAGATATAGTCCTGAATACAGTTTAAATAGAAGGTAAACACTTATATGGGCCCAAAAATGGGCTAATTATGACCCACCATATAAATTCATTAATATCTGACGAGTAGTTTTTAAGATAATATGTTGGTTCACAAAAATTGAGCGAAAGACAGACAGACACGGAACCAAAAGTGTTCCCTGGTATCTGAAACGGATTTCTGTCTTGGATTTTTTTGAAGAAATCGGATACATCAAAATTTTTCACATAGGGGATCACATAACATAGCTTCCCCCTTTACCTTCGGTTAGCAAAACATGAAGTAAATAAAAATTGATTTACTATCTTGCTTTTTCAGTTATAGTTTAGTTACGATCACTTGTAGAGCCAATTATCTTTCTATATTAAAAAAAAAAAATAATAATCTCACAACAATTTTAAGGCTGTTTCTAAAAACATAAATATATCCAATTATGCTCGAAGAATAAATGGAGAAAAAAAGAATTTTACAAACAACAGGCACAAAAATGTGTCTAAATTTAGGGCTGAACAAAATATGTCACTATTAATCCACGTAGTTACAGGATACAAATGTCTGTAATATAATTTTACATAAGTGAGGAATGTAATGGACGTGAAAGGAGCTTGTGAATGCAATAGAACTCTAAGTGCATAGTTCAACGACATGCCATTTAAACGTCTGTAGGGAGAATAAATCTAGCTTGCAATATAATAGTGAGAAAAGACATCAATTTATTACTAGAATGTCATGAGAAAAGATTATATGGAAAGATGTTGATATAGTGACAAAATATTTTACTATTTTTTCATAATAATAGGTTTGTTCCAACTACACCTCAAACTAGTTTCAAACTGTATGACGCATGTGCACTAGCAAAATGTTCAATTGTGGTCCGATGCGCATGCGTCGGACAGTCCAAACCAGTTTGAAGTGTGGTTGGAATTAACCTAATGTTAACTTATTAAAGATAAACAACAAGACGACATAAACCTAAATATGAATATATAATAATTGAGTAAATATGGAATTCCTAACGATGAAGTCTGACGACTTAAAAAACGTATATGTAATAACTAAGTTTGAGTTTAATACTTTGATGCAACTGATTGGACACAAGCATTCAATTTTTTAACTTAGGCAGCAGATAGAATCAAATGGAATCGCTGTGTATAATATATTATTGCTCCTTACCAGTAAAAACACATTGCGTTACAGATAATAGCACACGTTATTAACTAGAGCCAATCAGAGATCGCACTATGTGAAGAAATATAACATTTCCTAAGAATTTCTTTTTTAACGTTATTTAATTAATTATCTGAAATTCCATAGTATCTTACGATCGTTAAGAATAATAGTAGCTAGCTTCAATTTAACAATAATAGACCGTTTATGCAATTATGTTCAAATTTATCTGAATGACAATACGTTTAGTCATATCAGCTAATTAATATTAGATATTATTTTTTACTTGTTATAAACGTTGCAGGTTATTTACACGTCATTCGCTGAGGACCTTATGTTTAAATTAGTAAAAAAAAAAAAAGTTTAAAGAATATAATCCAATAAACAAACCAATTTACTCAAGACATCTAGACAATCATAGTTTAATTACAAACGCAAACACACATCCCAGAAAATTTAAAAACGACAAAAGAATAAAACAAATAACAGAACAATAGAATTATTGGTGATACTCCATGGCAAATAATTTTCAAAAAAAAAAATTAGGAGACGAAGAATTAGATTTTCTAAATATAGAAGGGAATAAGAGTGAAGCTAAGGCAAGTGGGTACACACCAAAGGAAAACCAATATAAAACTGGGTATATATTTGAAGGGCGAAACAGCCAATATCAGCAGCTGGGATACACGAGCCAAACACTAGGGACTTCTTCAAACTAAATTCCAACGACACCACTATTACCGTCAATAAAACGAATAAAACTTTTGCCCTTCTGCCACCAACTTTAAATCCGAGATATTAAATATATCAATAGCACGGGCAATGAAACCAGACATGGTCAGCAAGTCAGCAATATTATTAACTTCTAACAATTCACGTCGATACAAAACCTATTACACCATACAAAATGTGTTCAAAATTAATTAAAAATAAATATATTCTTTTGAATATTTGTCCATCAAAATCTTTTTGAGTTTAGAGTAACCATCCTTTTGGTTCAGGTATATGTCTCCCCCTATACAAATAATATTATTTGGTGTGATATACATATAATCTTATTAATTACTACGTATTTATTAGCTTGCTTTCTTGTTTGTTTGTTTGTTTGTATGTTTGTTTGTTTGTCCAGTACAAGTCTTGCAATCGAATTTTAACTAACTTCCCAAGTAGCTAGAAATTTGAAACTTTTAGAATAGCTCAGAACGACAATGCATTATTTTAATACTTTTAGCCATCTTTCAGCAGAATTTAATCTGTTTTCAGCAACTTTTGCTGTATGGAAAGTTAGTTGGAAATCCGCAAGTTATTTTATTTGTTTTGGCATGTCCCATATTTAGAATCTTCATTTTGACAGGTTTCAAATTTATGAATTATGTTAGAAAATTTAAAAACGTAGTATATAAAAAGTTCCTTTTACCTTGCTATTATTTATAAATATAAGTAATAATTTCCCTAAAGCAGAAGATGATTAAATATGTTACTACTTACTTTACTGCTAAAATTCTATGTAGAAACTTGAAAACTTACCTGAAAAAATATAAATTTATATATTAAAACTTTTATTAAATAAGCAACAAATCAAAAAATTTTATAATAAATACAAATTCTTGAAGTGAAAGAATTTATTTACTCATGACAATCAAAGTTTTTCAGTGAAGAACGCATCACAATGCATATGAAGTCAGATATCATAATGCTTAATAAATCTTTACGACCATTTCATTATTGTAAATGAAAAAACATATTTCCACATCCTTTAAGACGTGGTAATAACAGTAACCAACAGGAAATAATATAATAAAGACGCTGTAAGACATTATACTCCACTCCATCCTCTACGAAGTAGCTTGTTCCATTTGATGAAAAAAGCTATTAGGGACATCCCTAAAAATAGTACAATAAAATCATTACTCCTTAAGGAAGAGGATAAGTATGTATTTAATAATTAATATAAAAATTCCATTTTTCAAAACTGGTCTTATTTTCATTTTTTTTTTAATTAGGGTAATAGGTGTGTGATGAAACTTAAAATGCAAAGAAATTTGACACCATTTTGTTTTTTTATTATTATTATTTTAGTTTCTGTATTCTTCACCTTAGTTGTATCTATGTGCAAAATTTGGGGTAGATTGAATGGCGGTATAGGGTTCAAAATTGGTGTAATAAGTGTGCGATGAAACTTAAAAAGAAAATAAATTTGACGCCATTTTGTTTTTTTATTATTATTATTTTGGTTTCTGTATTCTTCACCTTAGTTGTTTCTATGTGCAAAATTTGGAGAAGATTGAATGACGGGAAGTGGTTCAAAATTGGGATAATAGGTGTGCGATGAAACTTAAAAAGCAAAGAAAGATGACGCCATTTTGTTTTTTTATTTTTATTATTTTGGTTCCTGTATTCCTCACCTTAGTTATTTCCATGTGCAAAATTTGAGAAAGATTGAATGACGGGAAGTGGTTCAAAATTGGGGTAATAGGTGTGCGATGAAACTTACAAAGCAAAGTAATATAAGACCAGTAAAAATAGTGTAAGATATATCTACAATGGCAAAGAGATTAATAAAACTATTGAATGCACAGACTGGTCAAAATGGTACAAGTAATTAAATAATTTTATCTCAAGGTTCATTAAATCAGGGAGCATTAACATATTCTGGTCCTAAAGATCTAATTTTAAATACACGTTCTGTTTAAACAAAAGAACATAATCTAATGACAATCCCAGGAAATATAATTTACTAGAACTTATAAGTAATGATAACCTACAAAACCTTCAATGAAAATTAACTAAAAAAAAATCGGGTACTGGGTACCTCGGAACTTTTCCTCACTTCAGAGGCCACTAAAGTGGACTCTCCTGAAGAAGTTAGTACGCGGGACATTGCTAGGTCATAAGCTGTTAAAAAAAAACCAGATCGGTGGAGAGCGGCCATGTTTCATTTTGACGGACGGACTATGTGATTTTCATGATCCTGAGTACAAAATTATAGTTAGTAGACTAAAAATCGAGTTTATTTTGGTTTATCACTTGATTTTTGACCCTTTGATTTGAAAAAATATTTGAATAACTAACCTATCAAGTGAGAAACTAACATAAACTTTATTTTTGGTCTAATAAGGAATTTTTTACTCAGGATCATGCAAATCATATTGCACGCCAAAAAGGATGGGACACGGCAGCTATACTTCGGTCTGTTTTTTTAACAGCTAATGACTCGCAGGCGGACCTAGCCGACCACAAATTTTTAAAGGGCATCAATTGATTTATATATACACAAAATTCTAGGTGATGTTAGTCAGTCACTTTTATGCACGCTATCTGCTGGACTAATAGAACGATGTCGTCACATATAACTACATTTATTTTGATTTTAATCAAATAACTGAATAGACAGTGCAATAAAGGAAGCAAGTGGGTGAGAAATTTACATAATTCACACCATGCTGGTAAATAAAGCAAATGACCGATGGACAAATAGGGCAGATTAACTGAAGCGTATAGTTCGTCCTGCAGACACGGACATCGTAAAAACGAGATTTTTAAAAAATTTCCTTTCAAATATTGGCTTAGGAGTGTAAATACACCTAACTATATAATCGATTTTTTGCTAACTAACTAATACACTGTATTAATATGAAGCCACATTTATTGAAATAACAAATAAATAATTTTATTACTGTTTTAACACGGGGCTCTGCCCCTATACAAGCTCCACACGACTAACTTTTTTTTAATAATACCTATATAAAGCCCTAGCAATTATAATTAAAAAAAATAAAAAAAATAAAAAAAATAAAAATACATATAAATTTCAAAATATAAATGGTTCGATTCGTTAACGAGGTTAGTAACAGACAATAGTTTGATATTTTTACAAAGAAGTTATTACGTAATACCTATAATAATGTCACTAAACTTTAAAACATAGATTTTGCTCTTGCAATTTTCAAACATTTGGAAATAATCAGTGACGAAGATAATTTACAACAAAGAAAATACATTAATAAATTAAAAATAAGTAGATACACTATTTAATGAAACCAAGAATTCTACTTTTCATCAGGAATATTTACTTTTGCATTATAATAGAATAAAATAACAAGAATTTAGAATTTAATTATCTTAAGTAGTTGTTATAGTACAAGTAAAGGTGGTTGGAAAGGAAACCGAGCTTAAAATGGTTTTGATACAATCGATAAGTATAATGAGGGTGTGGCATTATTAGTAGAAGCTAAGCCCGAATGCAATCCAGCCAACCCAATTATTAGATCCACCCACCACCTAGAGACAAACTCAGCTAATTAATTGTTACGCTTCTTCCTTTGCACAAACCATTCAGCCCGAAAATATTCCTGTCACTTTCAGCGTATATCAGATCAAATATTACATGAATACATTTTATCATCATTTCAGAACTTCTCAGTTAATATGTTTCAAAGTAGAACACAAGAAAATACATTTTGAATTTTAAATAAATGAATATTGCCTAAACTTTTTCAACAAACAAAAGAAAATAAAATTACAAATTTTTCTTTTTGTTTAAATTGAAAAATGTAAAATGCAGTACCTACAATTTATTTTAACTATCATATACATTTATTTATAAAGAAAGCATATTTTAGCGGGTCTAACAACTTAAAGTGGTTATTTTTCAAGCTGTTTTTTTTTTATGTAAGAATAGGTCGTCTAATCTGCTTATTCAAGCGTGCCTAGCAATGCTTCATACAGTTTTAAGGAAATCCAGTCTTTTTTTGTCACATTTAAGAAGTTTTCAAGTACCTCATTGTTTTCGATTTTTGGCTAAATAACATATTATTATTAACAATAAGTCGGAAACTAGATTTATTTCCGGGATGACGACTAATATGGTTGAATTTGTTTTTAAATGGAGAACAAAATAGTATTTTGTTAAATCAAAATTGTCGGAACCGTTTTGGAGAAATATTTAATTTCATCAATTTTCGGTGGTAGCACACCCCCCAAATTTGGAACTAAAATTAATTTCTCGATTTCTCTTCAGGGTATGATTATACTAATGATCTATATTAAACTTTATGCAACCATGATGTTTTGAGTAATGTTAGTTGATACAACATTTTGTTGGAAAAACTTGTACATTCGAGTATTATGAGGTGGGACTGGAGCAAGTATTTTAAGAAATGATACATCCCTCCTATATTAACAATGACCTGAAATACCTATGACAAGAGTCGAAGGTATGGGAGAGAGGCAGTTTAAGACCGGAGTCTGGATGCCAGAATTAAAGGGACAGTCAGTCTTCGGGATAGGCATAAAAACACAACAGATTTTTTTGTAGAGGTACTAAACCCTAAGCTTAGAAAACCACTCAATGACAAGACATTCATCTGCCAAAACCTTAACACATTTATTTCAGATATATTTCAGGCAAAGGTTCTATTAAACGCTGGCTAACAAAAAAAATGTCGGGAGGATAGATACTCAAAACAGCATACCTTTTAGTTGTTAATATAACAAAACGGATAAGGTATTTTTTTCTGAAACGTTCCTAAAAAATTCCCAATAGTTTTGTAGGAATTCTAAGAATTTATATTATTAATGGAGAAACAGCTTTTTTAATCCTAATCTTAGACAAGAATTATTAATAGTTAACCTAGATCATATTCAACAAATGTATTAAGGATATACCACACAAATCCATACCATGCCCGCAGCGTATGAGGGTCGTGCTTTCTATCTCAACTTAGTATATTTTTTATGCTTTCGTAGCTGTCTTAAGGAGACAAAATGTTAAAAAGTTTAACACATTGTGATTTAGGCCCTCCGCACACGGAGCAACTCAAAACAAACTGATTACAAACTCAAATCACCAACTAGTTGACTATGAGTTTCAACCTGTGTAATTGAATGGGACACCGCACACGGAGCAACTCATTACAAACTGGGTTTGCTTTCTGTCAACTCAAAAATGACTAGTTTCCAGTTGAGTTTGTTTTGAGTTCCTCCGAGTGCGGAGGGCCTTAGGGATAGTAGCCCTTGCGTTAGAGGATTAAAATGTTACTGGTGAAGAAATCAACAATTTCGCATTACTTCAAACAATTATTTTACCTTTAACGAAGACCAGTCGCAAGGCCGTCATACAGTGCAGACAGGGTGCACATATGTGTGAACCGGCCTTAAGTCGAGTGAATAATTTTGAAGAACCTTAACCTCAATATTATATTTAAATAAGAAAATATATTGAATACATATAGAACTAAAGTTAGGAAAAACCTGTTAATATTGAAATGATTTTTTTTTTAGGGCAAAGAAATAAAAATGCGCAGAGACTTGTACATCGGAATTCGGGGATTTACATGAAGAGTTGAAACAGACGGCCCCACGATGTATTTATGGCAGGGAATCCGAAACAAAGCAAAAGAATAAACAAGAGAGAAGGCAGCTTGCGTGGGGATAACAAAGCTGGGTCAAATTCTCGCTTCTGGTTTATACCACACGTCAAATGTACTCCAGAGTCGACGAAATGATTACCACGCAATAGACACATCAGAATTGGTATAAATCTCCACTCAACTACCCATTCAAAACAAACCGTCTCACAAAGTATAAATTAGCTGGGTTAAAATACATTTCTAAGCCTAACTTTCCACAGAATTTTGTCGTACAATGTTTAGAATCAAGAACCCAAGAACCCCCCCCCCTAAAAAAAAAAAAAATCTCCCTCTCTCAGAACAAAAAAGAGAAACATTTTCAACGATAGCACTTATAGCGATCGATTGATTGATTTATCAAATTTTCCACGATTTTTAAGCATATTTTTAGTGTCAAGCCCTTAAAATGTATCGAAATCAGCTATTACTTTTATCATCAGACATGTATATATTGATCCATGATATTGATAAATTTATTATAACTTTTAACGTCGATTTTCAAAACGTAATATATGAAATATGCGACGTAGGTTAAATAAGGTAGCTGACGGTAAAACTAATTTCCCTTCCTACGCATGTAAATCCGTGTTTCATATGTAACTAGAAATCACCAAATCCATTTCATACAAATTTATTTCTCATCATCGTAAAAGAAACTCAATAAATTAATAAATTATTAAGAGTGTAATAACCGAGATATGTAGGTGTAGATATGTACATTAAAACTAAATGACGAAAAACTACAATAAAATGGAACATAAGTTTGCAACTATATTTGTAGTTCATTGAATTCTTTTAGAAATTAAAACCACCATGCATCATTAACACAAACAAAAATTAGATAAAAGTCAGCAACAGGAAGTATAGAGATAAAAAAAATTATATTCCAACTAACAACAAATAGTAGTACAGCAGTTAGTAGTAGTAGTAGTAGTAGTAGTCTAGTACTTCCTACTAGAACGGGTAGGACGAACCACTTGTTCGAACCTTGCAATTAGGCCTTCACTCGGGCCCTNATATATATAAAGATGTGTGTGAGTATATTGAAAACATACAGGGACTAGATTAGTAGGCAAACAACAATCTAATTATAGGATATTAACAGAGCTAACAGCAGTAAAATTCTATTTCTATTAAATGATAATAATATGGTTCCTCTTAATTGTAATAAAGTTCGAACTATATGTGTACTTATAAAGTTATTGGGCGGATTTGAATATTTTTTTTTACTACAATAGATACATCTGATATAAGCAAGTGACCATATCCTACCACAGTAAAATAAATCTAGAATACATCAACGGTCAAATGGAAGAATTGTTAAGTAAAGGATACCTCAGTATTCTATTTGAAATTTGGAATGAGAGTAGAGGGGGAAGGCTATGTCGGCTCCCTTATAGACTTTTTGTAAACAAAAGAGCAAATCGATAATAATTTTATTGTAAATTAATAATTCTTTTATAAATTATAGGTTTGTTCCAACAAAGCATTGTACAGTCCGCGGGAACGTCACCGGCATGCGCAATAGATAAAAGCCGTTCCAAGCCGACTTGTGACAGTGTTTCGTACCGTCCACGAAACTGTTCCAACCCCGGCAGGGATCGTTTGTGAACTGTTCACTGTACTGTTCAACGATCCTCTGACAATACCAAGTCTGGCTTGTATGACATGCGCAGTTATGTCAATAGCCACAAATATCAACAGGAAGGTTCCCTAACTGTTAGGTTTCCTTGTATGTTTTTAATACAGTGCGAATTATAGTCCTAAATCCGTTCCAACCCGACTTGATTTTATTACAGTACAATGTTAGCGCATGCGTATAAAACTTGTCCTAAACGATTCCCGAAAGATCCGCGGGACGATACAAAGGACGGTAGAAATAAAAGGGTTGGAACAAACCTTATATTTATTTATTTTTTAATAAATAACAATTATTTAAAAAAACGATTAAGATGAACTATTAATTTAACATTGAATTAAAATTCTTTTTTTTATAATTATGTTTCTAGTAACAGCATTCAGATAGATGTTAATTATACTATAACAGTGTGAAGAAAAGTATAAATAAATTTTTCTAAACAAAATATCTGTTGCTATTTATTTCTATCATTATTTTTATGCTTAACATTTAATAAATTTAATTTTTTTTAAATTATTAATTGAGAAAAAAGAAAACAGTTTTTAAACATTAATAAACTTTAAAACTCGGGTGTCACATGTTCACATGTGTAACATGTTCTACACAGGTGATGTAAGAATTTGCTTAAGACATCCTTTTCTTAATTAATTCTTGGGTCTAATGTATAGTATTTTAAATAAAACACAGTGTGTCCAAAACAATTTATAAAATCAATACGTAGGATTTATTATTATTGTTTTGGTATTAAAAATCATTTGAACGCTAATTATTAGAAGAATGTGACAAAAATATAAATTAATAAAGAATACTACTTTAATCGATAATTACAGTTAAAATAAATGTAAATATTTATAAATCTTTAACGATCGAAAAATAATAAATCATTTTTGTTAAGCAGTTACTAATTTTAGAAAAGCAAAAAATGTATAAGAAAAAATATTTTCTCGTAAAAATAATTATCATCAGCATCAGTGGGATCATAAGTTAATTGTTTAATATATTTTATATAAGACATAGTATTTTTTGTCTTATATGAAGATATAAATCAATTAGTTATAATTAATAGGATCAGTTAACATTTTAATAACAATAATTGAGTTAAAACCTAAAAATATCTATTTCCTCCCTGAATAATAAGAGCTCTCTGAAACAAAAGACGAATTGATACAGAAATAATGTATGTGCAAAAAGCGTGAGCAGAAAGATAGAAGGAATAAGCCTAATCCAAACCGAATCCCTTGGACGTGTTGAAGTTTTAAATAAAACGAAAATGAGTGAAAGAAATATATGCGATATTAAAGATGATAAAGTGTTTGGGTGAAAACTTTTAAAACCATTTTTTTATCGAGAGTGTTAATTTTTAGTTTAAAAGTCGAGTTAAATCCACCTGGAACCCTGACCGAGATAATAAAACATTTGACCCTACGCAAAGTTTCGACACTTATTGACCGTAGCATAACAGATTAATAATAAATCATGCGAAGGTGAATAACATTTTTTCTTAAACATTTAATGGTTCGTAAGTTTAATGAGGCATAATACAAAACGATACAAAAGAAATCCAAAAAAGTCAACAAAAGTTGCATTTCGATAAAGGTAAATTAAGAGGTAAATTGAAGAAAAAAAATAGCAACATAGAAAGAATCGAAGGTTGATCATAATAATTCTCGATTTGATTGATTTTTAATGCAATTTTTAAAAAGAATATATTAACATTACGGGAAGACATGTTTAATATAAAATCAGAGTTGGGTCACGGATAAAAAGGTTAAAATGACAAGCCAAGGCAATATTTCTCATTTAAAAAGCAATTTACAACAGACGTGAAGGAAATGAAAGGGTTTATCACAGTGGAAACTTCCGCGCTACGACACATGCAAACCAGAGTGCACATACTTTTCTTCAGATAATAATCTATACATTTAAATAATGTATTTTCTAAACTAGATAAAACATTCGCTGTTTAGTTTATTATCTTAACTACAGGATTTGTAATTATAAATGATCAGGAACATTAAATAATCAATAATTAACAGTACATCTTCACTAATCGAGCGAATATGGGATATTTTTTTCTCATTTGAAGGATTTTGTATAAATTTCTCACATTTTTTTATGGTCTCATAATTATTAAATATGTGATGATTAGATAAAGGAGTGAGAATTAAGAAAATACAAAGGATCGTACAATCCCGGACAATGTCTCGTCTATAGAAGACAGCTTTTATTAAAACAAAAGACCTCTTTTAATTTGGCATGAATTTTTTATTCAAAAACTAAGAAAGGATTTATTCAAGAACAATGCAATATGAAGACCAACATTAGGAATTTAAGCAATGCTTTTCAGGGTTAGATACTTATTTCACCACAGATAAAGCAGTATCAGTGGATCTTCATACTTAAAAGGAAAAATAAGTATACATACCCAAAAGGAATTCCTAAAAAGCAAAATGTAATACAAATGTTGAAAAAAAAATTTACATGCTTATACAAATATAAAGAACCCAGGAATATGAAATTTTTAATTAAATATTAAACCAAGGAATGGTAAGCTCAAGTTTCTACATGAATAATGTAAATATAATTAAATTTAAATAACAATCCATCAAAGTGAAGCAAAGAATAAAAATTCACACTAATCGGTTCACAAAATGTATAATATACTAGCTAGATACCCATGCTTGGCTACGGGGTGTTATTTTAATTTGATACGTTTATAAACTACCGTCGAGAAACATTTAAATTATTTTACTATGCGAGAAGATCTAGATTCTATCCCTCCCACTTATTTCTATACCCCCTTCTCTTTGATAAGATAATTTGCAAATATCCTAAATTTACCCCCCTCCTAAATGGAAATATGACAAAACTGTACATAACAACAATTATATATCGTGATGTGTCAGTGAGTGAGTGAGTGGTATTTGGATTTTATATTAATAGATTTCATATTTAAAGTGTCGGGGTAGAATATCATAGAAACATTTACATCAACTAGAAAGAAAATTGAACATACTATGCATCCTCTGTGTGTGTCGGAAACGTACGACAATAACTTAAGTAAAAGTTGGCCGATTTTGTTGTAATCACATGTTCATTTTACCAATGGTCTGGAAAAATTCGTTGGACAACGTTATCCACCCAAGCTATCGCTCACAACGCTCTTGCAAAAAAAAAATTTCACGACGTGGAAAAATTCTAACATCTTCTATTCGATTATTAAACATTTTTTGCAAATACAATTTATTAGTAAAACTAACAGCGACACCGCTTTGAAGTTAATTGTATAAACTCTAAACTGAATATACGCTTACTATTGAATTTGGGAGTTATTGCACCCATTTATATATTAAACCCAGTTATCATACGACATCAACCGGATATACTCGTAGTTTAATAGGCTTGTTGCAGAAAAGTGTAAATTCCTAAGTTTAATGTGCAATTTTTATGTCTTATTCTTCTGATATTATTTAACAAATGGTGAACAAAATCCATATCAAAAATAAACGTATGTTCAACATATTGTTCAGTACATATCGTCGTCTTTAATACTAACCAGTTTTGACCATTCCAATAATCGGGAACTAATATTTTGCAACTCGGCTGACGGGCTAAAGCCTTAAAAAAAATCATTTAAATACATTAAATTAGTAGAAATTATAATAGTAGTGATAAAAAAGTAATATAATAAATAAATCTTTAAGAATTAAGATAGAAATGGCCTCTAAATAATAAAAAACTGTATCTAATTTTTGCCTTTTAGATACTTATTCACTTCTTCTAAGCTTAACCTAAACAATTTAATTTAACATTATACAGTGCAGTACCTACCCCAAAAAAGTAAAGATATCCTCCTTATCTTTTGCATTACTGAGGCAGCTTTTCTGGGCTTCTGGTTCATTCATTGGTGAGGAATTATGCGGAGTAAATTGGCACTAGCTTGAAATATCCAATGTTATTTATTAAAATCTAAATCATCCCTTTGATATACTCGTCTGTATATTGGCAAACTTTAATGTCTATAGAGCGAAAGATATTGAAACACCAGTGAATTGTTTACGAGTTTTTGATTTGGAAACATTGGGAACTATTTTTTAATACGATGTTGTTGAGTTGGTCTAAATCATAAGACTGATTATATAACTGTTAGCTCAATTTTGCCATTTACGAGCCAAAATATTTTCTTATTTATTGCCTCTTAAAGCTAAAAATTTATCAAACGAAAATCAAAGGAGGAGAATACTTTGAGGAGATAGTTAAATAAATATAAAAGTATTAATTTAAATTGCATTATCAGTAGAAGGCAACTTAGATAGAGGTTAAGGTTTGATAAGGCCTCCACGAGCCCGACAGACTTAGGAACCAATTCTAAATTGAATTCAAGCATCTACGATTAGCCGAAACAGTGTGGACGGTTAGAGTTTCAAGGGATGTTTCCTAGTAAGCTTCAAATGAGATTAAATTACTTTAAAGTTGAATTAACTTCTTAGGTAATTCCCATAGATTTCAAACCAAAGTAAGATTAATTTAAGTGAATTGAAGCTAAATCCTCGTTTGGCCGTGTAGTGAATTAAGGTGACTTCACAAATGAGTAGTTTAGCTGATTTTATTGTATGTGATCAATAAAGCAAATGAGTAAACGTTTTCAAAATTGTATTTTTTTTTTTTTTTTTTTTTTTGGCATTAGCTTTACAGCCATACACTAGTATTAATGTTTTAATTTCTTTTTCCTCTGCTCGATTTAAATGTTAATTTGTTCACTGATTAAAAAAATGTATATTTCCTGAAACACATGAATGTTGTTGCTTTGAAGGATGTTTCTATAAAGAACTGGTCGTTTTATTATATTTGAGATGTTATGGATCAATCTCTGCCTAATAATTTAATGGTGTGTTAAGCATTGTAAAACAAGTCCGGTTGATATGAGACGGAAAAAGAAAACTAGAATTTTCAGGAAAGCATACTAACAGACATTAGGATTAAAGAAAACCATCACAAAGCCTTAAACAGTCATCCCCCCAGCAATTCTTTGTAAAAAAAACAAAAAAAAAACAGTTTTTAAGGAATAAGAAAAAAAAATGTCCCCTCCCAAAAAATCTTAAAAATGATATATCTTGGGAACAGAGTTAAAGACTTCGAGTAGCTTTATTGTGTTTGGACGATTAAAATACATTTAAAGACATTTGTTTTAGTTCAAAAGCTATAGCTTAAGACCCACGATTATCCCTACTAGTAATAATTCCTGCCTATTTTGAAAATTACATAACGGGAAGCCTTATTGTGTTTCATCACATTCTTAATTGTTGACACGTGTTGTTACTTTGATAAGGTAAGTGGAAGCGGTAAAAAATAGAGATAACCGGAATTACTTGCATACACGCACTTTATCTATGATTGTTAGATTTTAAAAATAAATGTACAGAAAAAAAAACTTCCTGTATGTAAGTTCGTATTTCTCTTTTGATAAAGATAACATTAATTCATTAGTTTTATTTTGTGCCGAATTCATTATTTCGGGAGGCGTATTATTCTCCTCATATTCGTCCTAATCTTCACCTTAATGCACGATTAGCGAGTTTGTTTACATTTAAAAAAACTTATTTGCTGGTTGTTTAATTAATTTAACAGTTTATATCGAGTTTTTAGTTAAAAGCAATGAGTGATTTAAGTGATTATGACGAAGATGAGGAGACTAATACACCTCCCAAAATAATTAATTAACGCCATCTTAATCAAAAGAGAAATACGAACTTACATGCAGGAAGTTTATTTTATTTTTTTTTCTGTATTTATTATTAAAATCCAACAATCGTAGATAAAGTACGGTACGCAACAAGTGCGAAAACTGCATTCTGCTTTGATCGTGTGGTTTTACTACCCTCTCTGTCGCTCGGGTGCCAACTCCACACTCACATGCAAAATGCTACTTTCCGCACTAGACGCGTAATGTACTATTTAATGCACGTTACACATATAAAAGCAAAATGTATACAAATTAATATTACTAATTAAGGGCAACCTTAATTATTAGTAAATAAATATTAAGACTTGCTCATTTAAATGAACTACAATAGTCACAAAAGTATTTAAAAAAAAAAAACTTTAATTTAGAAAAATGAAATATACTAAAGAATCTGATTACAATAATAGCGGCTTCTATAATATGAAATGAAGATGAAAAAAATCCATTGCTTCAGGTTGAGGAACGGAAATGTCAAGCCGTAGGAAGCGCCCGGGAGGGCTGGGGATTTTTAATCAACATAACAAAAAGGCAGCGAGAGCTGTCGCTCTCAGACAAAGCTATTGTTCGGTTAAAGGACCTTCTTCTGTGACTGCGTGTGTCGAAGAGGCGGCTCTTTCCTCCCTAGCAAACAGACGGACACCCTTAGGGATACGTGACTCATGGCCGTAAACCACGTAATATAACCACAAGGAAACAAGTATAAGTAAAATACAATATACAATCAGTCTGTTTTCTTCAGAAATAAAAATAATACTGAGAATCGAAATCACTTTAAAATACATCAGGGGAAGGAACTAAAATAAGTCAAAAAATCGTTTGAAATTAAAAAAAAAAAAAAAAATGTTTACTGTTTACAGATTCGATTCCAAGTATCATTTATATCCCCGGAATTATTAATTATTCAAATCAGCCTGAAAACCTCCGAGACGTTTAAACGAGTAAATTATACATTGGTTTTCATCACGAGTCTAAACATCATTAGAAAGAGATTAGCATATCTCATTCCTCTTGACAGTACCCAGAACAAAAAGAGAATCAAAACACAGACACATAGAAGAACAAACAGTTCTACACAATCCTTGATAAACAATTGAATTTTAGGAAGACATCTTGAGATAACGTTTAAAAAAAAATATAACATTTTAATATTTTACCAGGACGTTAATTTTTTTAAACTGGTGTAATTAGCAGCCAGATTGATTGATGTCATAGAATGTTGGTAATTTTTATTGAAATTTTAAAAATTTAAATAAAAGAATCAAAAAATAATAATCTTATTTTCTTATTTATTGCTTCCAAGTCTACCAAGGTAACGAAAGCATTAAGTTAACTTTTAGGAGGTAAACATTTTTTTTCTTCAAAATCAACATTTCTAATAGCATTTTACGTTTTAGACCTAACTGAACAAATTTAGTTTCGAGTCTGTCTGTCTGTTTATCGGTCTATGTGTCAACGAAACCTTGACACTCGTATTACTTCCACAATTTTCATCCGATTTTGATTAAAATTTTAAGGATCGTGCAGATTATGTTCTCTATGATGGTCCCGTATGAACGTCATATTAACTAGATTTATAGTTGCCAGTGCGCAAACGTAAAAATCCTCTAAACATTAATTTCCGAACCAATTTTTCTCAAAATTATGTGACAGTTAGGGACTGACCCACGGATGATCATCCTATGTATTTATTTTTTTTTTTTTAAACTAAGTGCCAGCTAATTAGCAGTCAATTTTTTACTTACTATTATCTGTAAACCAATAAATTAAATATTTATTTGAATATAACATTCAATTTCAGCAGTTGAATTTCTTGACTATAACTAAAAATTGCGTTAAAAATCATCTTGGCCTAAAATCGCAGACAAATTTTACTTGGTTGTCTCCATCTTTTTATGGTACTATCGAAAAAATGTACAAAGTATACAAGGTTCAATTAGTATTTAATTGAAACTAAATTATCTTACATTGTTTAAAAAAGCCACAATCGTCGGAATCGTTTTGAGAAAATACAAGTTCATGGGTATTTCTCGTCCTTAAATATTATATTTAAGAAATTATTATTTTCTCTTTATATAAGTAGTACACCTTTATAAGAGATGTCAAAGAAATATCTTGTTTGATTCACCTAAGACTCATACAATAAACTTTGAAATAACGTTTTCACAGTGGACTATGCTGAGTGTGATTTATCAATTTAATATAAATGAAGAAAGTTAAAATTAGGTATAATAAATCTTCATTTAGATTTATTTCTAGATACCGGTCTAGTAACATAAGTCTTATATAAGATGTTCTCTTAAAGGTATACATCATAGATTAACCAACACTGTAAACGGTTAACGAGAATGCTGATTGTCAAAATACTTTCCAAGCATTTTATTAAACATAAAAAATAGTATTATTTCTTGGGAAATATACTTCTTCGTGATTTTTTTTCCCCCTCTAAAAAATACTTGTACTTAGTAAGCATACACGCGATTTTTATTATAACAAAAAGAAAAACAACATAGCATTATAAGAATAGCGTGGATAATATCTAGAGTGGCTATCTGGTATGCTTTTCGCATGGTTTACCGGGAAAAGCACTCTATGTGATTACTCAGTGTCAGTCAACCCATCCTTGCTCTATTCAACTTCAACATTAAAACCTTATTTATAACTAATACCAATAAACTCCACAAAACAAAACTATGATCCAAAAACCAATAATAATAAAAATAATAAATTAATTAAGAAATAAAATAGATTCCCTCGTCCGTATTAACTTGATAAGAGAAGGAACATAAGATATAATATATAAGAGCTGAATCCATTGAATGTTTCCTTTATTTATTTTAGCAAATTGATTTTAAAATACGATAGTTCTATGAAGATGAAAGACTTTATAAAAGATGAAATTATGCCATAGTGTATAATTAAAAGAAGACGACCTCTACATCTCAAAAGCCAAAAAGAGTAGATTTTTTTTTTTTCATTTTAATTGTAAGGGAAGAGAAGGTTAGTATGTAGTTAGTAATAATCAATTTTTAAATTAAAGACAACAAAAGAAGGACTGTGACGCATTATTAGATTATATAGTCACAAACATAATCATCGCTTTTCGCCAATAATTATTTTAACTAAGAACTGTTTTACAATATAGTCTTACAAAGCTGTAATAATACACAAGGACCTTATCCATATGTAACGGCAAATCTATGATTTAGAAAAATATATATATGAGAATAATGATTAAGTACAATAACAATTTATCTAGGATTTTATTTCAATGAAATTAAATTTATCTTTTTAGAAACCAGGGTCGCGCATGCATTGAGAAAAAAGAAGGTACAAATAAATCAGATTGGATTTTAGCATTACATGATAGACCGATCAAGAAAAAAAAAATGTACTTGCATCAATGTTAAGAAGATGGTGCATTCATAATAATATATATTTTTTTTTTTTCTGAGATTACCGAAAATAACGGAAGCATTGTGTATATTTTAAAGAAAGATTTTTTTAGGTCTCAAAATTCAAAAATTCATCGACAGAAATCCGTTTCAGACACCGCAGCAAACATTTATGGTCGGTCGGTTAGTCGTATAACACTTAATTTAACGTTTAACATTTCATTTGGAAGGTAGGTCATAATTAGTTCAATTCAAGTGTTTTAATCTGCACTGAAAGTATTAAATAAAAATAAATTTAATTCCAATGGGAATCGAAGCTTTGACTCTGAGTTTACCGAAGATAAAGGAAGCCATATAATCGTTCTGAAGAATGACATTTTTCTCAAGACAGAAATCCGTTTTAGATATCAGGGAATCAGTTTTAGATATCAGGGAATATTTTTGTTTTTAGTCCTTGTCTGCCCGTCTTTCTGTCCACAATTTTTGCGAACCAACATGTCTTACAAACTTTTTGTCTGGTTATAATGAATTCTTGATGATAGGCCAAAATTAGCCCATTGTTGGTTCCATATAAATTTCAATCTTCTGCGCCCATGCCTAAAACCATGAATTTATTATATAACACTTATATCCTCAAAAATCTTCATCTGATTTTATAGAAATTTGGATAGTTTGTCGAAACTAGCCTACAGATAGCAGCACTAGCCTATAGATAAAATCATTTTTCATTTATGCATAAGCAAACATATAATTTTTTCAAGTTTGGCTCTACTAATGAAACGTTACATTTAACGAAATACAAAACACAGATAGAGGTCGATTTTGAATTGTTGCTGCATTCTCTATTTGTAACCAGTGACAGATGAAGGTTGATTAGTATCTATTATTAGGAGTATCCGCTATAGGTCGGTGCCGGAGGGAGCGCAGCATGCTAATGCCAGTCAGAGTTAAGAAGGGACCTGGCTAAGGATGTGGGG
The DNA here is from genome assembly GCA_001010745.2 of Gerris buenoi. Lineage (NCBI taxonomy): Eukaryota > Metazoa > Arthropoda > Insecta > Hemiptera > Gerridae > Gerris > Gerris buenoi. The sequence continues at coordinate 197,630 of KZ651560.1, forward strand.
TCGCCACCCTTCTGTTTCCGACCTCTTCATTATTTCTAAGGGATACTCCGTTTCCGTTCTTCAACTAGACGTATTAACTTCCGTTTTATTAACAACTTCCTCCGGAATTTAATCAGCCAGTTAAGTAATGAAAGTTTTAAAGGAAAATGAAAATACAAAAAAAGGAAGAGTGAAGGGAGAAAACATTAACTTTCCACCCTATTTTATAGGGAGGAAAGGATCCCATTACAACCTAGTTGTGAAAATCGTGGCGGAAAGTAGAAATCGTGGCGGAAAGTAAAAATCGTGGTGGAAAGTAACAGTAGAGCCAACTTATTATTCTTTAAAAATCAGTGTTGCCTCTTTTGTAACTAGTAGCAGTTTTTCTTTAACTGAATGACTCGACTGGTTAACAACTTTTTTAAAAAAATATTAAAGGGTTTAAATAACACGTACTTTTAATTGCCGTCTTTTAATTTTTATCGTCATTTTAAAATGTCGTATGACTTTATAACTGAGTTTAAACAAGACTTATAGAAAAGAGGTAAGTTACGTATAATCAGGTTATATTTATGTTTTTGATTTCTCGTATTTTTGCGATACAAATAAATTAATTATATTTGTAGCATTAATAAACATTTTAATTATTATTATATTTACATAGTTATAGAAAGTTATTATACAAATTAAAGAAAAAATAGTTGAATTGATGAATTGCACATTTAATTTACATTTTTTATACTATAAGATGTTATAAAACGTTTTGATTGTTTTTAAAAGTGATTGTTCAAATTTAAAGGAATAAACATTTGTAAATTTAGTTATTAATACCTAAATAAATAGATAAATCGAAAGCTTAGATTTTATTTGTGTTAATTTTCTCTCTTCTAGAGGAAAAATCTTATACGTACCACGGGAGCAAAAAGCCATAGCACCCTCGCTATAATTAACTCCCTCGGCTATGCCTCGGGATTAAACTTCATGGTTCCCTCGGCTGCGCCTTAGGAACCAACTGAATAACTCCCTCGGCTACGCCTCGGAATTTAGACAGTATGGTTCCCTCGGCTACGCCTCAGGAATTAACCAAAACGCTCAGGGTGTAATGACTTTGTTTCCTCCTTTGGTGCGTAAATAACTAGTAGTTTATGATTTTAAAGGTGCGCTATATTGGTCTAGACTTCTAGACTGTAGACACAAAAACATGTGAAGGGACAAAAGATAAACTAAATGTATAAACAGACGAAGGTCACGAGATACCGACTCCGAATTAAGGTGTTGTCGCATCTGAGGTTGGAAATTTAATTTGATTACTTTAAACAAACGAATTCGGCAAATTAACGTCTTAATAAGTATTTCAGAATAAGAGAGCGGGAAGACCAAATAATAAGTCTAGTTTTTTAAACGCTACCAGACGACAAAATTACGATCAGTTGGATGTTATCAGTGTATGGAATAATTTATGACAAACTTATGACTAATGCCTGGAATGAAACACCCCACTGGAGGTATAAAGGCAGGTAATTCCTAAACCCAGTCTTAAGTGTAAAAATAAATTAATCAAATCTAAAATAAAGTACAAAATATTTTCTCATAAGTATAATATTTAATAAATTAGGCTAAGAAATTTTATAAAATATATTTTAAAAGCACAAGAACAGAGGTTAAAAGAATATAAACGTTCAATTTTTTTTTTTTTTTTCCTGGTAAATTTAGGCGGTGGTTTTAATAACAGAGGTTTAACGCATCTAACTTATAAAGCGCAGTCACTCCACTTTCATTGCATACAACGCATATACAAAAAAAGAAGAAATTTAAAAAAAGAAATTTCAATTGGTGGAAATTGGTGGAAGAAATGTATTTCACAATAATTATCATAGTAATAAAGCTTTTTTTTTTGTAAAGTTAAAGTTAATAATCACAAGATATTGTAAACCTCTTATAGTTAATTTGATTGATTTTTGTCCAATATACACGCATATGCTAAAAAACCTAAAGGTAAAGTTGTCTACTGCTTTTGAACTCTAATTATAAGACTAATATATATTACGTACACGGAAAACCCTAAAATATAAGTGTTTAATTAAACAATTGATATAAAAGACCTTGGAGCTTCCTATAATTAAACTTAAGTCTCATTGCAAACTAAAACTTTCAAAAAATCCATTTAAGATATTAGGCAATTTTTATGGGGAAAAGTAATTATATCAGATAAAATTGCAAATAATACTATAATAATAATCGAATTTAATTGTTGAAGTGATTAGATTACTTCTAATCTACACGAAATACATATTGATTATAAATTTAAACATTAATCTAAATCGGAGGACGGAGTAGTTTAAGCAAAGCTATAAATACATTTCAACAATAGTTTAGAGATAGAATTAGTACTAAACATTTTTTAGTAACCAATAAACTTGAATAATTATAGTACTGCCATAGCGAAATTAGCTTCATATTGGTATCACTATCTATATTTATGTACATATCCTTCTTTCAATCATAAAATTCTAAATTCAAGATGAAAAGAGGTCTCTTGATTTTTATAAATCAAGAAAAATAAATTCATTAATATCAAATTTATTTGATTAACTAAGAAAAATACCTATACAGAGTTCAGCGGAAGATTGTACATATTTCGGGGTAGATTTTAGTATAGAAGAAATTCATTTTTCCAACACCTCTGAAAAAATATTTATACCTAGAAACGATTTTATTTAAATTGGCTACATATTAGAATTTTTTAATTAAAATCTTCGAATCCGTTTTTAAGAAATATAATAATTAAGAAATAATTGGGTGGCAGCTCCCCAAGTTAAAAATAAAATTCATAAAGGGTGATATTTCCGAACGCGTATAATAAAGGTTCTTTTTTTAATTAGTTCTATAATATTTCCATTTGAAATTTTTGGTTTTTTGTTCAGTTACATCGAGAGTTTCATATAAAAAATAATTGAAATGGTCAGTTAGTGCCAGCACCTATTACAATAACTTATCTAATTTATTACCGTTATAATCAAGCAATTTTAATGCAATAAATTAATATATAATTGAGCAAGAGTATAAGATTTAAAAAAAAGTTGATAAAAATTGAAGTAAACGTAATACTTAATAATTAGTTAATTAAGTTGTCAATTTATATAACAGCAACCGTCGCGTCGATGTCATTATTTATACAAAGAAGAAATAACTAACAGTAAGTAAGAAATTCCTATTTTATACACAAACAAAGGTAACGTAGTTTCTTGCAGGGAACAACAATACATTTTTTATCATTGTATTCTCTGACCTGAAGATGACCCTCAAAGTGGATGCACCCATCGAAACGCAGACGCTACTGGAAGCCTTCGCAATAGAGTCGTTTTAATACTATATATATATACATACATATATATATATATATACGTTACATTTAAC
>KZ651560.1:201821-213283 GCA_001010745.2 Gerris buenoi
GCATTCCCTGACGATAACTGAATTTATTTTCAAAATCATCGGAACCGTGATCGATAAATAATTTTGTTTCACATTTTTTCAGAAATATACTTCCGAGCTTACCGAAGGTAACGGATGTAATATTAAAAATTGTTTTGTCTGAATTCAAAAATCCTAAGGCAGGAATCAGATTGAGATATGAGGGAACAATTTTGGTATTGATCAATAATTTTGCGAAACAACTTATCATAGAATCTACTCCTCCGATTTTAATGCAATTGGGAAGATTGGTCATACTTAGCCTATTCATCAAATTAGACAATAATAATAGGTCTTAAAAGCCAAACATTACTACATTACCTACGCTATAAGACGCGAGGAAGCTATTTGCCAAACAGGCAAGCTCTTTTTAGTCTGTACAGTTGACAGATGAACATTTAAAAAAAAAATTGAATGAAACATTTAAATTTTTGTGCCGTTAAAATACTTCCTCTTTATAAATATTATTTATATGAGAAAGTAAATATGAAAGAGTGAGACTCTTATCTCAATGAAAGGTGAAAGATTAAACTCACTCATAAACCCAGATCAATTTAATGTAATCTATAATTACGGGCTTGCATTAGACTTTGTACTTGTCTCTGAAGGTCAGTAATGTACTCTTTCAATAAATAGTAGCAGTGTCATACAATACTTAAAGACTAATTGTTTCTATGATAAAAGAACAAAAAAGGCTTGTTAATGACTATGGAAGGGAAAACAAAAGAAGAAAAAAGATAGGGAAGAGGTTCCTATGTCTATAAAAGGTAAAAGAATACTCTGTCACTCATGAACTATGTACAATTAGCGCAGTAACCTTAATACTTTATGAAACTGTAAAGGACTGAAAGTCACTCTTTTCAATCGATAGCAGCTGGCGCCAACCTCATAGAGTTCATGTTAGTGAATCAACAGTCACAGGTTTTACCCCCATGTAAGAGTTAGAGCAGTGAGTACAAATGACATTTATGCATAAAATGTGTTTACATAATAAATAGAGAAGGGATAAATTATAATACTGCTAATATACACAAATACATTTCATGAATTGAATTCGATTACATTGTCAGTGAATAATATAAAAAGTTAAATAATATAAAAGCTAAATTAATATTAAGGTGGCTGGTGGCTAAATTGACTAATTTACAGTTAAATTTGAAAAATGTGAAACTTACAGTAATGGTGATTTGCTGCTTGTGTCGCCTCAGTTTCCTTAATATCTTAGAAGAGATGAGTGACCAAAGTCTGTTTGATTTGAGGTCGCACATGACACTAATATGACTAGATATTTAAAATTAGGCCCCAGGGTAACACAATATTTAACTATTTCTAAACCTATTACAATATTCTTTTCTCAAAAATAAATTTAATCGAAATAAACAATGTTTTTTTAATGGGGGTATTCGATTATAAGAATTTTCAGGAGCGATGAATTGTTCGCGCTTATTACGTAAATCAAGGATCAGGTACGTAGAAGTGCGCGAGTTTGACCGCGAGCTGACTGAGCCAGCGTACTCAGAAGACGTACTACAAGAGACTGACTGTCCGGGGGATACAGGCATTCCCTGACGATAACTCACACCCCCCACTCAGGTCTGGACGACGTATCCCCTAGTAGAGTAGTAGGCCCGGCCTACACTTACAAACCAGACTCGTCAACTACCGGGAATTTCCCTGGAATCTCTCCTACGCCCTCATTAGTTCCTTTGACACTACGACCCACAACAATAACCTCACTATTCAAGTGCTTCATTTTGGTTTAAAAATATTACGTTATAAGTAGAAAACAACTTACCTACTTCTTTTACGTGTATATTACGAATGGTAGAGTAAAATCCATAATTTCTCTTAGTCAAAAAATTATATACATACAAATAAAGGTGATGGCTGATTTACCTTTTCTTTGGATTTGCTTTTTATAAAATCTTCTAAAGCGGAACGGAAGACCAAAATCAAGGAAGAACTAACTGAATTTTAAAAATAACATCAATATCCATTGGAATATTAGCAGTTCACAGTATGCAACAGTTGTAAAAAAAATTGCAAGCCGAATTACTTATAATTATACAAATAGGCCAGTCAAATAAGGCTTTTTCGGGGAATTAATGTCCAGAAAGCTGGAAATCGTTTTAATACCTTCGTTTAGTCCTAAATATGTATAATCTGAGTTTGCACCATCCCAGGAGGTGAGCATAACTTTTGGGAGCCCAAAAACAAGTAAATTTTTGCACTTTTTTCAGTTTTTTGCTTATAGCTCAAAAACAGTGAGTCGGACGGAAAATGACAATCTATTCAATATTAAAGAGGGTTAAATTCTGCGTCAAATGAGTAAATAAATCTTCAAATTTGGTTCAGTAGTATAGCCGTAAGCAAAAGTTAAAAATTGGGAATTTTTCTCCTTTTGGTGCTATCTTACGTTTAATCCGATTGCAATGAAACTTGGGGTATGGTTGGACACATGCCTGGGGTGGTTTCTAAGTTAGTAAAACTATGTTCCGACAGGTAGGAACCCGAGCTGTGCCGGGTACTTCAGCTATTATATCATATACAGGGTGTCCCAGCTAATATGAAACAGCGAAATATCTCCAGAACCATGATAGATAGTTTTCAGGGTTCGATAATGGCTAAAAAATGCGCTTCCAGAAGATATGCTTAGCATTTTCTTTGTTCAGCAGAAGTGTGTCATTTAGATAATTTAAAAAAAATGAATAGTATGACAAATTTTTAAGACTAGATTGGATTCTATGGTTAAAAATAAGAACTCTTTGCTCTTGGAAATTTATTGCTCTGAGCATTACCATTCAGTTTATTAAAGTTTCAAGCTATTTTAATTTATTTTGTTTGGCTACTCTTACAAATTTTTGAATTTATTACGAATTTATAAGAAATTCTAGGCAGGAATACTAGTATGAACTGTTTAAGATGGAACCGCAAAGTAATCTTGATTGTATATGAGTTCGAAATAAAATAAACAGGTCAAGCGTGTGCTAGTCAGCACACAGCAAGGGTCCCTAGGCAACATAGTTTAAATAAGTACCCTGTTGATGGCGAGTGGACGAATACACACTTTCCTTTACACTCCCCTTTGATCTCCCAAGTTACATTAATTTATTAAAACCAGTTTAGATTATAACGATTGTAGGGACCCTAAAAATACCCCTTCTGCCTGGCTGCAGTAGCCACCAAAAGGAGAAAAATTCCCAATTTTTAACTTTTGCTTAGAGCTATACTACTGAACCGAATTTGAAGATTTATATACTCATTTGACGCAGAATTTAACCCTCTTTAATATTGAATAGATTGTCATTTTCCGTCCGACGGGGGCTCCCAAAAGTTATGCTCACCGGGCTCCCAAAAGTTATGCTCACCTCCTGGGATGGTGCAAACTCAGATTACACAAATTTAGGACCAAACGAAGGTATTAAAACGATTTCCAGCTTTCTGGACATTAATTCCCCGAAACGGCTTTTTTTGGTCTAATTTGACTGGCCTAAAGGGTGATTAATAGAATACAAAAATAATCAGTTTAATGAAAATAAAACAAAAATGGGTAATTATTGTAGTAAATTAATTATTAATTCCTCCTCGTATTATAAATTATTAGATGAAAGGTTACATAAGATTTGGATCTGTTTCGTTTTTTTTTAAATCTGTCAAAATGTTTTTGATTTTTTTCATTAGTAAAAGTATTAATCTAGTAAAATTTAATGAGCGCAGGCGGTGGAAATTATTATGGGACCATCTGTGGACTATATATTTGACAAATTATCCTATTTAAAAAAAAAAAAAAAATCAGATGAGTACTTTTAAAGATATAGAAATCAATAAAAGCAATTTATTGCAAATGCGGAAGGAATTGGTAAAAAAAAACGGAAAACGAAATATATTTTCTCTTAAATACTTTGAGACAGAAGGTTTTTGACTATACAAATTATTCGTAAAAGATTCTAAAATACCTTCATTAGCAAGTAATAACATACATCAATTTAAAGGTCTTGAAGTGTAGAAAAAGAATATGCAACTATTACATCTGATAATTTTAACTAAGTCGTACAGAAACCGGCGATTATCGCCTCATATACTTACGTGAAGAGCGGCTTACTTCTATCATGTAAAAATCGCATAGTGAAGTAGTCAACATTGAAGGCTATTTCTGCTTTGTATAAGATTTATCGCACGTTTCCGTTACCCCGATTTTGAACCACTTCCCATACTTCAATCTTCCCCAAATTTTGCACATGGAAACAACTAAAGTAAAGAATGTAGAAACAAAAAAAAATGGCGTCATATTTCTTGGCTTTTTAAGTTTCATCGCACACCTATTACCCCAATTTTGAACCACTTCCCGTCTTGAACATCTTCCCCAAATTTCCACACATGGAAACAATTAAGGAAGTATCGGCTTTCCTAAGTGCGCTACGATTTACACTTAAGCGCCCCGCACGGTCAATAGTATTCTCAATATACAAAAGTATTGTCAATACTATTGACCAAGTGCGGAGTTGGTATTGATATAAAAAAACAGTATTCATGAAAATTTGTTATTGGATTGCACATTGACAATATTATTGGGGCTTTAGACATTTAGAAAAAAATTGGGTTAGTACAACTGATACATTTTGTACATTACTATGCTAGAAAGAAAAAAAATAATAATAAAAATAAATAAAAAACCTTTTGGCCACTTTAGCACCCTCCTAACCCGGCACCCGTGGCGGGCTCTTTCACTTTAACAATCATCAATCGTAGCCGCATACCAATTAACTTGTATTGCAGTGTAGCAATTACTAAAAGCAATTTAAATGCTAACAAGTGTCTAAACTTAATGATAGCATTCGAACCAACAGTGATCAAAGCTCCTCATGAAACCATAATGAAACTAACTAACGAGTACCGTGGCGCAACAGTGAGCTGTTCAAGGGCCTGTGAAGGGCTTATAAAACTATATAATATATAACGGATGACACGGAGTTAGTGCGTCATCATTCCATCGGGTTTTAAAACCTTTAAATTTACATGATCGCAACGAGTTAGTCACAAATTTACAAAAGCAGCAACCAATTTATACAGCGGTGCTGGGAGAACACTGCACAGCGGAGCCCGGTCCGGGAATTTAACCCTGCTCTGTGGTCACCCATCCAAGTTATGACTAGGTTGTTAGGAGAATAAACTTCTCTTTAATAAGAGCTATCGATGACCCCTCTATAATGTAACGTTGAAATAAATCCACAATCCACATTGAATTGATAAAAATGAGTTTTAATATAAGGTTCTAAGCTTGTAAAATATAAAAGTGTTTGACCTTCCACAAAATTCAGTTTGACTGATCCAGAAAGCTTGGTAGGCAAATGACCTGTTAAAGTTAAAAAATGAGATGATTACTTGTCGGAGTAGGCACATGAGTTATTCAAGCTCGCGAGGCTATAGCTATGCTAAATGGAGATCTGTGGAGTAGACCAATTGGAAGGTGCACAAAAACTATTCTAACCTATTGTTGAGAGAGATTTAACCTAAGGAGCTGAAGTGCGGACACTGAGGAAAAGACAGGAGAACCTAATTACCCCATCCAAGGAGAAGTATAGGTTTAGAAGTAGTGGATAAATATCCGGGTAAGAAAGGGTGAGCAATGATTCGGCGGCAGATGGAAGGATTGAACGGTGCGATAGGAAGGATTGAGGAGAGAGCAATCAGATGGTCATGTAAGGAAGAGGAGCACGAGGAGAGCTGGAGCGGTCTCCGCTCGGCAGTACGAAGAGAGGAGGTCCCAGAACGACCTGGATGGAGGCAGCGTTAGATCAATGAACGAGCCGAGGGTAGAATTTGCGAATAAAGGGCATAAGTGGAGAAGCCCTATAAAGTTAAGTAAAGCAAGTAATGAGTTTATAGTTTTTGAGTTTTGTTTGCTTTAGACTGAGGAAGGTTTTGAGGAAAAACCGAAACGTCGGGGTTTAACAGTGAATTTTTTACCGAAACCTGTGGATGGTTTTTTTTTATATAATCGACAGTCTGTCGAGAATTGTTTTGTTATACATATTACGTATATACAAAGTTCTTAGATATTGAAGGAACTTAAAATAACCAAAAGCAAAATATTTTCCAAAAAGAAAACAATGTTTTAATCACAAATCAAATCAAAAGAACATCACATATACAAAAAATCAGGTACGGGGTACCTCAGAACTTTTCCTCACTTCAGAGGCCTCTAAAGTAGCCTCTCGCTGCTGCTTCGCATGAGGTGGAAACAGCATTGGACGTGGTCAGTATTGGGATGGGTGATCATTCTGAACTAACTGATTTATTATCATTCTTCAAAAAAACCTTATTTTTAATACCTATATTTTATTAAATTATTTGAAATTTGGCGGAATTTTGACAGAAAACGAACTTTGACGTCATCAAAATTATCGCACTAATAAATAATTATATTCACCCATAACTTTTAAACTAAATAATAGAATTTCATCGGTTTTTCTATATTTGTTCCTAAATTTTTTCACGATATGCTATAATAATATGTCAAAAACCTAATTATACTTTAGGTATTATATACGAATCAGATAAAAGAAGTAGATAATATATCATTTTTTTAGACATAACTTAAGTTTTATTTTTAATCCGATTGCCGGTCAGATTCAGAAGCAAGGTCAATCTTTAAGTCTAATTTAGGATTATAATTTACATTCCATGGCCTTATTATGATCTACNAAGGATTGAACGGTGCGATAGGAAGGATTGAGGAGAGAGCAATCAGATGGTCATGTAAGGAAGAGGAGCACGAGGAGAGCTGGAGCGGTCTCCGCTCGGCAGTACGAAGAGAGGAGGTCCCAGAACGACCTGGATGGAGGCAGCGTTAGATCAATGAGCGAGCCGAGGGTAGAATTTGCGAATAAAGGGCATAAGTGGAGAAGCCCTATAAAGTTAAGTAAAGCAAGTAATGAGTTTATAGTTTTTGAGTTTTGTTTGCTTTAGACTGAGGAAGGTTTTGAGGAAAAACCGAAACGTCGGGGTTTAACAGTGAATTTTTTACCGAAACCTGTGGATGGTTTTTTTTTATATAATCGACAGTCTGTCGAGAATTGTTTTGTTATACATATTACGTATATACAAAGTTCTTAGATATTGAAGGAACTTAAAATAACCAAAAGCAAAATATTTTCCAAAAAGAAAACAATGTTTTAATCACAAATCAAATCAAAAGAACATCACATATACAAAAAATCAGGTACGGGGTACCTCAGAACTTTTCCTCACTTCAGAGGCCTCTAAAGTAGCCTCTCGCTGCTGCTTCGCAGGAGGTGGAAACAGCATTGGACGTGGTCAGTATTGGGATGGGTGACCATTCTGAACTAACTGATTTATTATCATTCTTCAAAAAAACCTTATTTTTAATACCTATATTTTATTACATTATTTGCAATTTGGCGGAATTTTGACAGAAAACAAACTTTGACGTCATCAAAATTATCGCACTAATAAATAATTATATTCACCCATAACTTTTAAACTAAATAATAGAATTTCATCGGTTTTTCTATATTTGTTCCTAAATTTTTTCACGATATGCTATAATAATATGTCAAAAACCTAATTATACTTTAGGTATTATATACGAATCAGATAAAAGAAGTAGATAATATATCATTTTTTTAGACATAACTTAAGTTTTATTTTTAATCCGATTGCCGGTCAGATTCAGAAGCAAGGTCAATCTTTAAGTCTAATTTAGGATTATAATTTACATTCCATGGCCTTATTATGATCTACAACACTTGCACCTTCATAAGCAGATCTACCCAACTGAAAGCCATCAATGTCTGTTACAACATATCCATCATTGTCAAGAACAGCCTACACTACATAAGGGCTACGAAATTTAGTTACTAATTATTAGTTGATACCTGGAGTAACAACAACATTCTTCTTCAATACCATAATCCCCAACGATAAGTAAGTTCTAGGAGCCTTTCCTTTCTGAAGCAAAATATCTCTTATTATAATTTTAATTTTTGCTTCCGAGCTTACCGAAGGTAACGGAAGCTATGTGATCGTTCTGAAGAACGAAAAAATTTTAGGTCTCCGATTTCAAAAATTCCAAGACAGAAATCCGTTTCAGACATCAGGGAACATTTTTGGTTCCGTGTCTGTCTGTCGGTCTGTCGGTCTGTCACAAATATTTGCGAACCACCATATCTTAAAAACTACACGTCCAATTTTAATGAAATTTAGGTGGTAGGTCATACTTAGCCCATTTCATACTTAGCCCATTGTTGGTCCCATATAAGTTTCAACCTTCTGCGCTTATTTGTTTATCTTCCACATGCACACAAACATACATTTATTTTCAGCCATATCTTTAAAAGTAATCATCTGATTTTTATGAAATTTTTATGGTTTGTCGAAAGTAGCCTGCAGATAGCACCTGCCTAATTTCAACCTTCTGCGCACTTCAAATCGTACTAAATTAATATGTCTTATACTACAAAGCCGCATGGCTCACTGACTCACTGACTGACATTAATGTTTACCCACTTCCAGAAGAGCTAGAGACTTGCGGTTTGCGCCATTCGACGCGCAACGTCCACATTGTGAACCAAAATAATTATAAAAAGTTCACTTTTCCCCCTCCTTCCACCCTTAAAAAAATAAAAATGGCCGACTTGATTTTTAAGCTGGTTTGAGGGCTTATTGCAGCTAAACGGTAAGTCGTACTAGAAAATGGATAACACAAGTGGTAACTGATTTTAAAAGATCTACAACTTTAGTCCTATGAGTTTTTGTCGAATCATCATCGGTTGTACCTTAGATGGTGATAATTTTGTTATTTTTTGGTTTTATTTTTTTCCATTTTTGTCTTTGAATGGCCATAGATTCTATAATAGTTGACCGATTTTATTTCTGATTGCGGCGGTTGAATCTCACACTAATGCTCTTTAAATTGAGTATATTTTATTTCATTAGTTCATCCTACTTGCTGAGAACATGAGAGTAAACTTTTTCCCGTGCGCCGTGTCACGTGACCACTTTTTTTGGTTTTTAATATTGTGTCGTATATCATTTTAAAGGCCTTGATATGTACATTAAAGCTATTTTATTTGTTGATTTTTTAAAAATGTTGTGCATGTACTTTTGTACCGATTTATAATTTTGTTGTAGGTTAAAGGGTTTAAATACTTTTTTGATACTAGGTTTTTTTATTTATATGTATTTATTAGTTAAATGAATGCCCTTTTGTATTGTTTGTTTTTTAAAAATATAATTTTGGTACCTCAGAGGACAGGGGTACAAATGTTAAAGTTAATCTTTTATAATATGATGTATATCGTTGAAAAGCTCTTGCACAGTAGATTAATTTTTGTTATATTCTGTTTTGTGTTATTTTTAGTTTTGAGGGGGGGGGGAATAAAAAAACCTGTTTATACAGCGGCTTCTACGATTTGGTTGCAGTTTTATATTTGTTTATTAAATAAAGTATTGGTGCTTGTTGGAGGCTTTGTTTCTCCACCAAATGTTTAATAAACTTCTCCAACTTTATTAAATATTTACTGGAACAGTGCCACGCCGTTCCAACATTTTGATTATTTTTATCGAGCTATTTTTCTTAATTTGGTCTTTACTTTGCGAGGAAGCTATGTGCCACATTACTTGGCAGAGTATTTTTAATGTTGTCAGAAGTCTAATATTATCTTCAAATAGATTTTAATAAATATAAATATGGTTAGGTATTTTACAAGTTTGGTCTATATATCAAATAATAACCTACTATGTGTAGTTTGTATAGAACCATTAATAGAATTATTTAAAGAAAATTCAATAGTGTCAAGTACTAAGTCCCACTGACCAGGTGTTTCACTCAACTTTCCCAACATAGGTGTGAGAGATCGATTTATCCTCTCTACTTGACCAGAGCTCTGGGAGTACCAATGGGATTCAATGCATGCTTAACATTATTGTTATTAAAAAAAATCTTTAAAATAATTAAAGGCAGAACTAAATGTAAAGGCAGAACCTCGGTCTGAAATAAATTTTTTTTGGGACAGAATAAGAAGTGAAATAACTCTTAGGACAATTAATGGAGTACTCACTAGAGGTGCTTTTTGCAGCATATAACTTCACATATTTTGAGAATTAATTAATAACTAGGAAAACATACTGTTTTTTCTTAAATGTTTAAGGCAAAGGGTCATAGAAATCAATATGAACACATTGAAATGGTCACTTACCTTTAGGTTTAGAAAGTAGGAACCCTTCTGCCTTGCCAGAAACAGGGTTATATATATAAGAAATACATTTTAGACCATTACTGATATAAAAATTTACTTCAGACATTAGTGAAGGGAACCAGTAAGATCTCAAAATCAGTTCTATAGTCTTATCTACCCCTACATGAAGACGTAATCAGAATAAAGTCAGTTTTTTTGTCCGATTTTATCATTCGAATTCTACTTCTGACTTTGAAGGTATACTTAAAATAAACAAACAGAGAGCAATGTTTCATTTACAAGAAGAAATCAATAGAACAGCACATATACAACAAAAAGGGGGAAAACATACAACAACTCAACAAGCAAAACGAATCTGAAGATAATATTGATGGCGAAAGCTATTTGGGCGAGAAAGATATGGCGGGAGGCGCCAAACATTGGCGGGAAGATAATATTTAAACTAAATAGAAACTGCTTAAGTATTGAGTCAGGTCGCAATTTTAATATTTTTTTATATCTAGTAATTAGACTGTATATTTTAATTAACCCCAAAAATGTAATTTAAAAAAAAAAATATATATCAACAGAGTAAGTCTAACATATAGTTCTGGATGACCCATTTGAAATTGGAACGTTTAATTACTCCGCTGAGTTAAAAACCTGAATTTTAAATAGAAACAATTTAACTTAAAAAAACCTAATTCTACATACCGAATACTGCATTCTTTCTCCAATAGATTTTCCATCCTGAAAATGTAAAAAAATAAACATTGATGAAATAATTGCTTTTAAGATTCATATTTGTAGTTCTTTTTTTTACATAGATTAGTTGGATTCTTATATTAATTAAATGTATTACTCAGGACTCAGACATTTAAAAGTAATGAAGTAATTCAATGATTGTCATTAATTGTAATTAAAAGTGACTTTACAAAGCAATTTCTGGTAGAAGGCGAAGAATAAAAAGAAATATAAATTAAAGATAAGAAACTGTTAAAACTAATTAAATTTTCATGAAAAAAGGGTAGAAGGAAATGTTTGCGTGGGTTTCAGGAAGTGATTATTAATTAAAAAGATGTTCCGACCCCACCCTGAGTGCCGAAAGACTAAATGATGAGGTAGGTAAAGAAAAGCCATAATCCTTACCCTGATTATCTTTTTTTTTCAGAATAATTTTCTCCGCCTCTTTTAAATTCAAATTTATTTTCCTTTTTCTACTTTTTTAATTATAATAATATATTA
>KZ651560.1:275240-298228 GCA_001010745.2 Gerris buenoi
CTTCATTGTAACTCCTGCTAATAATAATAATAATAATAATAATAAAAAGAGCAGTCGAACGGGACTAAAAAACCCAAAGAAAAAAAAAAAAAAATAAATTATTATGTGGAACATTTAATGCTTGTAGGCTCTTTCTTGACAGAACTCTCAAGGTGAATGCCATAATGGTGCTCTCGTGAGAGTACATCGCCATATATATGATACATTAAAAACAATATTAAATTGATGATTATACCTTATGTCAGAAAATATCACAAGACCATATACATTATACATTATGTCAGAAAATATCGCAAGACCAGCTAAATTCCAACCATTGAACCAAAGTAATAGGTACCAACATAATAATTTGAAACATGGATTTTATATTAATAAAACAGGATGCGATTTAGTCCAAGTTTTTTTCTTTAAACTTCAAAGAAAAGGGGTTTACTAAGCTTTTAAGAAGGACATCTAATATCATTTTATAATTCCAATTATTTCGCGCTACTTAAAAGAAATAATATGAAAATTCGCTACTAAAAATAGTTCGCTACTTAAAATCTTAAGTTTGAATTCTGAGAATAAAAAGCAATAAAGCTGTAAAAGTTTCCTAGATTTTTAAAAAGAAGCCAATTTAACGGCGAAATGGCCTTAAAGGTAAAACTAATTCGAATATGATTTTATAATCGTTTGTATTTGTCCAGTCAAATTAGCTCAAAATGGCGTCGTATCTTGCATTAAATCATGTAGTTCCAATTTTTTCAGGAATGTGTAGAGGATGGTCCCCTGAACAACGACAAATAAAGTCCCATCAATTTCAGGCGCCGCTAGCGGTGGGAGGGGGGGCAAAAGGTCACATTTTTCAGTTTTCGGCGTTTATCTCGAAAACGGTACGTCGCACAGCAAATGTTATTCTATTCAAAATTAAAGCTGATAAAATTTCAAACAAAAATGCACCCAGTTTAGGAGCTTTAGAGTCGACAAAAACAGTATTTTCAAAAATAAACATTTATTCACATTTTATTGTTTACATATTTTATTTGAATTATGTTGATATTTGAATGATGTTTTAATAATTTAGTGAGGATATAAAATTTGTTTTGGGACTATTAGCTGCCGAAGGGTGTAGGCAGCTAGATCCTGCAGCTTCTTGAGTTGTAGAGGGGGGGAGTCAGTGCCACAGCGCTCAAACGTGACATTTTTCAGGTTTTTGCTCATATCTCCGAAGCTATTGCTCTTAGGGGAAATTTTTTTATTGAAAATTGAAGCTGATAAAATTTCAAACAAAAATGTTTGAATGCATGTTTTACCTACGACCAACAGTTTTAAAGCTATAGGGTCGACAAAAATCAGTATTTTCAAAAATTAAATTTAATGTAAAATAACATATCCCTTTCATGAATTATTTTAATGATGAGGATAGACCAATTTTTTTAGGGCTATAAGCTGCCGAAGTGTGTAGTAAAAAATTTAAATTTAAAAAAATGTGAATATAATGTTTTTTGTCGACCCTATAGCTCCAAAACTGTTGGTCGTAGGTAAAACATGCATTCAAACATTTTTGTTTGAAATTTTATCAGCTTCAATTTTCAATAAAAAAATTTCCCCTAAGAGCAATAGTTTTGGAGATATGAGCAAAAACCTGAAAAAAGTCACGTTTGAGCGCTGTGGCACTGACTCCCCCCCTCTACAACTCAAGAAGCTGCAGGCTCTAGCTGCCTACACCCTTCGGCAGCTAATAGCCCCAAAACAATTTTTATATCCTCACTAAATTATTAAAACATCATTCAAATATCAACATAATTCAAATAAAATATGTAAACAATAAAATGTGAATAAATGTTTATTTTTGAAAATACTGTTTTTTGTCGACTCTAAAGCTCCAAAACTGTTGGCCGTAGGAAAAAAATGCATAGGTACATTTTTGTTTGAAATTTTATCAGCTTTAATTTTGAATAGAATAACATTTTCTGTGCGACGTACCGTTTTCGAGATAAACGCCGAAAACTGAAAAATGTGACCTTTTGCCCCCCCTCCCACCGCTAGCGGCGCCTGAAATCGATGGGACTTTATTAGGCGTTGTTCAGGGGACCATCCTCTACACATTCCTGAAAAAATTGGAACTACATGATTTAATGCAAGATAAAAACCTAATTTGACTGGACTATATACTCTTCTTACAGTTAGAATTGTTTTTTGACACTCAGGTTAACCAACCTATGTGGGGGAAGAAATAAAGCCACTAGCACTAGGCCTGTAAGAAGGGTGGGAGAGCATAATTTGTTTTTAAACAAAAGGTTATTTTACTACTTTAATAAATCGCGATCTTTTTCCCTGATTTGACCACTTAGATTTTCACTTCTTATTTACGAATATGTTTTGAAGTTTAATGTAAGAGTTAATTTCCTTTATAGAATCATTAAATTTAATGTCGGTAACAAAACTTTATGAAAAGTGTAGGCTTAAAACTACTTAGATGAAGAATTAATTTACCTAACAGATGTTGAATTGTAATGAAAGGAATAAGTGCCAGAACCTTTGTTAATTCAGTCGAGTTTTACGATTTAATCTATCAATTTTTGAATTAATGTACAGTGTGAAAAAGTAGTGGTTATTATTTTTCGGTAAATAAACAATAAACCCTATTATATAACATGGAAATGTTGTCCTTTTGTGTTTATGCATAGCTGAATTTTCTAATAATAGGCTTGTTCCAACAACTAGTCAAACTAGTCCCAAACTAGTTTCCAACTGTACGACGCATGCGCATTACCGAAAAACAGTCAATTGTGGTCCGATGCCCATCCGTCACACAGTTCCAAACCAGTTTGAAGTGTGGTTGGAACAAACCTAATGTTAATATTTTTTTCTGCTCATACTTCATATTTCGTACATCATTTACGATAACGATTACTGAGTTTATTAATTTTCTGTCTGAGTCTTACTTTGTCAGAATAACCTAACAAATTGAAATGACGGGTAGTTACAAACAAAATTCAAAACCAGTGTAATATTTAGTGCATTATATTTACTAACATAAAAGTGGATATATAAAAGTGAATTCAAGCAGAGGAAGTTATAAAATCTCTTAGATCGGTTACCCTTAGGTCCGCGCCCCTCCACTAGAGACTAGAGACATTTTTCTTGTTATCTTTGTTGATAGCATTGAAGAGAGTTGCATTTTATTTTAATGAAATTTCAACAGCTGTCCTTTAACATTTTTTTGGACCATGTCAACTGCAACTACAATGAACTTATGATATTTATTTAATAAACATTAACTTATTTCTTTTTCCACCGAAGAATAAAGTTGGAATACCAGTAAAGTGTAATATTAATTAGAGATAAAGATATGTTTTTTAAATTAAAATAAGTATTAAGGATTTTCGAAGGCTTTTTAATACTGATAGAACCATGGATTGTTAATAGGATAAAGACATTTGTGGTACATTGTTGCAAAAATAAACTGAACTTGCAAGTGGCCATATATATTTGCAACATAAAAAAATCTAGTTTTGTTTTACTAAGGTCAGAAGATGAAAACACCCTCGGCATTCGGATTAATGAAGTTCATATGAGAAACTTTTTCCGTCTGGAACTAATGAATAGCGAATAGTAATAGTACAATGAACCTCTTTGTTTTAGTAAACCATGATCATGAACTCTCCAAAGCCTCTTAATATCAACAGTATAACATATGAGCATGTAAAAAGCGTTAGGGAACGACACGAATATAAATGTAATAGATACTCAAACAGGAAATGTTTGGATATCTATGTCAAGCATGAAACAATACGAATTCCTTCATGTCTTTTTCTTTGAACTAGTACCGTTAATGCATGAATAAATGTTAATATTTCTTAAATTTTATGAAATAGTAGCTAATGTTTATTATAAATACATGAAAAAAATGCTTCTTAATTTATTTAATGTTAATAGGACAAGCACTGTTAAAAAATCAATGAATCTTATTAAAAAAAAAAAATGTAGGTACCAAAGAGATTTTACATTTGATTTTCTAAATGTGGTTTCTAATTTCTCTAACTTCCCCGCCCAAACTTTTCAAAGGAGGTGTTATGTGTATCTTAAAAATACTGGCCGAATATTAATAAAAACTTTAAATTATGCATTTAGCCCAGTGCTTCTTCACGTGTGCACATACTTAGTTTTACCTACTAACAATTATATTTTAAAAAGTACTCTTAAAGTTAATCATGGTTTTTGTTAAATGTAGCCCACACAAGGTCCGATAGTAATTACGACCTGTCTGTGCACATATAACATTAAATAAAAATAAGTGTGACGCCTCTAAGTAACAAAACAGATCCAAATCTCTTATGACCACTCGTCCAATCATAGGAGGCAAGGAAACAAATTAAGAATTTTGGAACGAAATTCCTTATGGCACGTTCTGGAGCCCGGGAGTGAATCCGAAAAAAAACGACCAATATCACCGTCACATAATAACCGTCACAAAATCACCGTCACGAAACCTACTGATGACGATAACTTGAGTAAAAGATCACCGAGTTAGTTTAAATTTGGTACACATGTTCAATTTACAAATGCCTAGGCTGAGTTCGTTGGACGACGTTATCCACCTTAAGCGTTCACGCGAATCGCTCGTGTAAACGTATGCTTCAACAATTTTTAGGACGAGGAAAAATGTTATTAAGGAAGCCTTTTACTTGACTTGCATTGTTTATTTTTGTTGTACGTCAAAATGTCACATTGTTTTGTAAATATAGAAAATATAATCACGGTTTATTAAAAGTAAAATTGATCTGTGCTGACGCTTATTTTAATATATTAGGTATATTATTATAATACTGCGTACTGCGTACTTGATCCAAGAAAATTGTGACAACAACTTTTAATTGTGTATTGAGACAAACAACTTTTAAAATTTTTTTTTTTTTTAGTAAAACGAACATCGACACTGTTGTGAAGTGATAAAGATCGCTAAATTTGTTAGAGTGGACCTAAAAACGTCTTAAACTTGGACGTTTAAAATAAAGAAAACAACGGCTAGGTACAAACAGTTAACTACTTTTAATTTTGTCTATTTTCTAACTCCGCCATGTACAAGTAGTTAGCAACGTATACGTACTTAGCAGTGTGATTTTATAAATATATTTAATGAAAAATGTTAGGAACTACGTTCCTACCGGGTGTCCCGCGTCACCACAAATATTTTTTAAATCAAAATATTTTGATATATCGGAATCGTTTTCGAGATTTTTTTTTTTTTTTTTTTCACTTTTTTCCGAGTTTTTGGGTTAGCGTCCTCAAATTTGGAGCTAAAATTAAATTCTCAATTTCGCCTTGGGGTATGATTTTGGCCAAATGGATTTATGTGCTTTCACGAATAGACGAAATTATTAAACATTGAAGGTAATGAATAAAGTTTCCTCAAGGGAAATAAGTCTATTCTAAAGGACAAATATTAATTAAAAACATGAGGTAAGAAATTTGAAATTATCAATAAATTTTCCACTTATATGTTATACATATTATAACACCTTTCTCTTTAGAATTTATTACACTTCAAGGTGTTATTAAAAAGATATATTATAGAAAATATACGCATATTCGGAACTAAATGTAATTTTAAAAACTTTAATGAGATTCTGTTGCGTAAATAACAAACACTATTTAAATAAATCACATATTAAAAACTTTCTATAATAATTTCATCAATCACCTAAATTAACTGTCAATGTACATGGTTTATTACATAGACAATTTCTTTACCACACAAACATATATAACAAGGTGATAAAAATAATAAGCTTAAGTAGCCCCGTTTAATTTTGTAACCAAAAAAATAAAAATCTATAAAAAAACTTTACAATATATAGGGTCAGGTGGGGTAATTGTGAAAATGGGGTAATTGTGAATAAAAATTGTTAGTCCTCTTAAAGTTTTTTAAGGTTTCCAACTGTGGCGATCTTGAAATTTGGCGCTATTGCGAACTTATATTTTGGGTTCCCGCTCTTTCCTGACAGCTGATTGTATACTTCCTCTCTATTTTAATCAGGTGATGCCAAAAAAGCTGACAAACAACTTTACAAGTGTTTAGATTTTCTTCTGTTTTACCTGGAGAATACGAAAGCAAGTGGTTTTAATTGTTTATTTAGTAAATTACCAATGTCTGAGACATTTTGAGTGTTTTATTTTGAAGCTATCAGTTTTCATTACTTTTCTTGTACACGTTCACAATTACCCCATACTATTTTGTCCATGGGGTAATTGTGAACAATATTTTATGCAGTTTCTCATCCTCCTGCTAAGGCGTTTATGATTAGATTTTGCTATAACTTGTTGAGCTAAGCGAAGCGAAGCTCTTATACTACATTTTGCATATGGTTGGACACATACTTCTAAACGGCTGAACCGATCTGCGCAAAATTTGGCACGGTCATAGTGACCAACCACAGGAAGGTATAAATCTAAAAAAAATTGTCAGAATTAGTATTAGTAGTAGTCCTCTTCCAGTTTAGTGTAGGTAAATAAATTTTTCTCTGAGCCTACCTGAGTAGCAAATGGTCATTCACATGTACCCCCTATCCTACGGGGTAATTGTGAATTCAAAAGGGTGATAGTAAATAGGTTCTCACCACTTAATAATTACTACTATAAACACCAAATTCCATATCATCACACTGCAGTAGTGGTGAATTCAAGATGATAACACAAAATGTATCCTTTAATTTATCAACTAGGAAAACCCAACTTTTTGTAAAAGCTTTAATATTTGTTCACAATTACCCCAACTGACCTTGTACATAAAATTCTCATTTTAGCTTAGAAATAAATTTTTTTTTTACTTGTTTGTTTTTATATTGATAAAAGAATAATCAACAACAATAATTATTATTCAAGTATGCTAAATTTAAAAAAAAAAAAAAAAAAAAAAAAAAAAAAAAAAAAAAAACATGAGAAGTTAGGACTATCCAAGTAAAAGATGATAAAATATGTACTCGTATGTAATAATAACATGGTTTTATTCAACGGTACACAAAATATTTGTCCCCTCTTAAAAATCACCAATATGTTTGGAATAAAAGCTACTGAAATGAAATTATGTAATTGTAGAAGACTGTCTGTTTAAAATTTATTAATTCGAACCTCAATATCAAGACAAAAATGCTTATACCGAGCAAATTATCTTTAATGTGCAGTTTCTTCAACAATAGTATTAAAGTAAAAAAAAAAAATAATAAAAAGCCCCTTTTAGAAGCGAAAACACTACGAAACTGACACGAATACTATTATAGAATAGGAAAATAGAACCTACACATTTATACAGCCAATTTAATCACCCCAAAGTTCATAATAAAAACACTTTTAAAATTTCAACTTCGTAGAGTAAGAACCATCCTTAAAAAGAGAGTTAGCGTAAACGAGATTTTTTTTTCAGAATAAAACTATAGTTTCATTTTAACTAATAAAAAAAACCTTAATAGCTTGTGTGAAAATGTTTTAAAAACAAATTGTGTCTGCTCTTATATTTCCCGAATCGCTTTAAGTTCCTCGAGGTAACAATAAACGTTAGCTGAAAATTAAAAGCGTGTACAATTCAAAGTGGATGAAATTGTTGGCACAGTTAAGTGAGAAACTAGAGTAAACAAACATTAGGATGGCTCGACCACGTGAGATAGCATCTGTGAGAGAATGCTGTGGCGAACTTATGGCTGGTTAGAGGGAGAGGGAAAGAGAGGCGCAAATGTCAGATCGATGTGGAGGGGGAGGGTACTGACCTTGAATTTAGGGTCACACCCCACTCCCACCACTAGACTCTCAGCATCAAACCCTGGCCCTATACCTAACTACATGTGTGGATGTGGTAGTAATCATCTATACTCAACTATCCCTAGCACGTCAAATTTTCAACACCTTTCCCACATTCTAAGCAAATATTAGATGGAGGAATTTCTAGGAAAGCAGGAAAGAATATAAATAAATGATTTCTATGGAGCCAACCCCAATCCTCATTTCTACGACATTAAGAATTTAAAAAATGGAAAGAAATCAAATGATAATAATAATGAAAAAATATGTCTGACACGGCTCATTATAAACTTTGATTGGATGTAATAATCTTATAAGTAATTTTGACCAGTGCTTCCAAATGGTTAATAATTAAGAGATTTCGTTTATACATTTAATTACTATTGAGTAAAAATTATATAAAAATTGACAGCAAAAATAATCGTACCCGATGGGGAGTCAAAACCTAATCTTACGTTCATCTATACAAATAAGTTTCAGGAATACTAGGTTAAATTTAAATTGACCGAAAATAAAAAATGTTCATCAAATAAGTCTGTTTTCCCCCATTTAGTTTTAGAGGACACAAACCAAAATATGTTTATAGCTATTATTCATTCCTTAATTCCACTTCAGGGTATGTGTTTTCTGAACATAGATTCTAAGTTATCAGACAAAACTTGAGACGAGAAAAACAAATTCAATAAAAATTCTTTAAGTAGCAAAAGAAGATGCTGCGAATAGTATCAATATAAGTGAAATCTTGGAGAAGCGAAAATTATGAATATTTGAGTAAATATGTTTTAAAGAGTATACATTCTTCAATTAAAAATTATACAATATTAATATATTAACTTACTTTTTTAAAAAGAAAAAAAATAAAATAAAAAGAGCTTGAAAATATGTAATAGGTAAAAAAACTTGTTTGTTTATCACAACACACAAAAAAATAATGTGACCCGCAATACTCTACTGCAATGTAGCTTAGTATAAATTTTAACAAAATATATTGTACTACTTATCTTTGAAATTCAATTTTTAAGTTTTTGAAGAAGTCTATTTTTCTCTGACTGTCTCCCTTTGTAAATAGTAATTATAATTTGATTTAAATACTTATCTTTGTTTATTTTAGTACTGTGGCAATTTTTGTGTATTGTTTTTTCAATCGTTACATTAGAACGTAATACATTGTCAAAAACGGTTTTTTTTCTCTTTTTAGACGTGTAGATCCAGTTTAAAGGATTAAATAATCTCACATTACTTCAAAGCGGTGTCGCTGTTGGTTTTACTACATAAATGTTGATTCGTCGAATAGATGATGCTAGAATCGTTTCCTGTTCTAAAATTACAATTTTAAATTTAAGGCTAACAATAACGCGATCGCTTGGACGGATAATGCTATACAACGTACTAAGCCAGGGTATTTGTAAAAGGATCATGTACACCAAATTTCAACCAAATTGGTAAACTTTAGTCAATTATTACGTTCACACAGTTATCGTTAACA
Source organism: Gerris buenoi (assembly GCA_001010745.2). Classification (NCBI taxonomy): domain Eukaryota; kingdom Metazoa; phylum Arthropoda; class Insecta; order Hemiptera; family Gerridae; genus Gerris; species Gerris buenoi. The sequence continues at coordinate 284,503 of KZ651560.1, forward strand.
TGATAAAGTCACTGACAGACAAGCCGCCAGACAGATAGGGTGCATATTTTGTTGATTGTTAGAAGCTCACTATAACTATAAAAGGAATATGTAAAAGAAGAAGAATTAAATTTTAACGCATAGTTAATTCAAAATTAACCAAATTATTATAGCCGGTATTATAGTTATACAAGCTTTTATCCCACGCTTCGTGCGTGGCTTATGCTAAGAATCAGTGGCTGTATTCTACTAGTGCATACATTGCATTACCATGTACTGAGCCATTAAAGAGCATGGAAGAATTTAAGGGGATAAATAAATTGCATTTTGCTTAGTATAGTAGTGTTTAGGGATTCGAATGAATCAAATGTCTGAATAATAGTCCAGAGAACGGTGAGTTGACTTGTTTGAATACCCTTATTTACCACGTAGGTACCAGCAGAGACAAAGGACCCTAGAGAAAGGAAGTCACCCAGTGTCTCCAGTCAGCATGGAGGAGGACCACACCATGTCAGACTCGGCTCATTGAAAGATAGAAAAGAGACAAAAAAGAAATAAGGCCAACAAGAAAAGTCATAGGGAGAGGTCCCCGAGAAAGGCTAATGTAGAAAAGGCAGATAGCAGAGAGGAAAGGACCTCGAAAGGGGACCCACAGTCTCAAGCTCCGGACCCCAGCGAGAAGCCCCAAGCCCCCTAGGACCAGCGGGAAGCAGAGGAGAGAGGACTTCCCAACCCCAACCCTGGAGGAGGCTAAACAAGCCTGTCACCGAGAAAGGACACCTCTTCTCCCAAAACGACGAGAGGGAGAGGACCAGGCGCCAGAGAGGCCGCTAGGGAGAGAAAGAGGGAGGAGAGAAAAATTATTCTCCCAACTGCTCCCAGATCGGTCAGAGAAGGTGAAGGAGCGACGACGCATCCACCAGGAAACGAGAGACCAAGGGGAGCTTTGGGGACCCCCTCTTTGGGAGATCTCACCCCTAAAAGAGTGAAGGACACAGGTGTATCCCCTCTCAAAAGGCCAGAAACGCCAATGTGGCCCCTACCTCTTTCTCAGGTTATGGAGGGATTTACACCAGGGTCTTTCAGAGAGATAGTCAGAGGGAGGAGGAAGGAAGCTACAACTGGTGGTGATTTCAAACCGGGAAGGAGGAGAGGTTACACCAGAGGAAGGTGATGATCTGAGGAAAAACCTGAATAGGCTCTCCCTGATGGGAGACTGGGAGAAAATAACCTCATACTAAGGTTTTGGCAGTCAGGCATCGTTAAACCAGGATGTTAAAAATACTCTGAAAATAAATGAGGTAATAAATAATAAGCTTAGTATGGTAATGATTTTCTGCATTTACAGCCCATTATGGTCAAATTTATTTAATTTTCCCCTGAATATTTCAAAACTCAAAATTGTTTTGATATTTTACATGAATTAAAGTATATAAATTTAGCAAAAAAATCGCTCTTCAGGAGGAAAATATTTAAAGAGCGTAGACGGTTGAATAGGTCTGGAGTTATCAGCAGGCTACATTTGACAAACCATCCAAATTACATAAAAATCAGATGAATACTTCTGAAGATATAAGTGTAACTAAATGTATGTTTGTGCGCAAGTGAAAGAGAAACAAATGGGTGCAAATTTGCGAATCTTTTGAAACTTATATGGGACCAACAATGGTCTAATTATGACCTACCATAGAAATGTCATTTAAATCGGACAAGTAGCTTTGAAGACATGTTGGTTCCCAAACATTGGGCAACAGATTGACCGATAGACAGACAAGGAACCAAAAATATTCCCTGATATATCCTTAAAAGATATGAACGGACCTGAAACGGATTTTTGTCTTGGAATTTCTGAAATTGGAGATATTAAAAAAAATCGCTCTTCAGGAGGATAAAGAGCTTCCGTTACCTTCGGTAAGCTCGGAAGCAAAAAATAAATTTCATTGAAATACCACATAAGAAAGAGTTTTACTCTTTGAGTAGGTTTGTTTCCTTGTATGTAATTCTTATTGATAGTAGGGTCAAAGGTAAAAATTAAAAGCTCACTTTTGCTTCGACACCCCTTTGGGCCATCTTTGAGCTTAAAACCACATTAATTGTCAGTTACTCCAGTAAATATGTAATATTTTGCAATATAATTAAATTGATTTCTATATCTACCTGACTAGAAGATTATTATTCCATATGACATCCTGTTCTTGCTATACAAAGTTCTTTTTTCTAACCTAGGTGCTTAGTGTCAATCTGAAATAATTAAATTTTGTTATAAGGATAGTCCATGTTAAATATACTTGAGGTTCTTTTGGATATTAAATGTTTTGTACTTACAGTTAGGTTAATTTTTCTAAAATTACAGTAGAAAGCAATTTAATTATTTTACAAAACATAACAAAATTTCTGGAGTTACTGACAATAAAAATGTGTGTTTCAGCTTTAAGATGACCCAAACAGGGGTTGAATTATTGCAAAAGTGAGTATTCAAAATCTTTGAGTTCAGTACTTTGAGTACTTTTTTTCGAGTCCCGGTGCGGGGGTCTATTTTTCTCTGTATATTTTTTCTCGTAGTTATTGATAATTGTAATTTGGATTATTTAAAATTTCAGTACTTATTGTACTGCCGAAATCCTTGAGTTTCAGTACTTAGTTACTACCGAATTCTTTGAGTTTCAGGTACTTTACTTTGAATAGCAGTAATGTTATGTTTTACACTCATCTAGATCGAAACTGCCTATTAAGAAAGAGAGCTATTATTGGTCAAAGAAGCCTCAAATCATAGGCAACCATATTAAAAGGATATTTGATGTAAGTTAATTTATTGAAGATAAACAAGAAAAACCATTTGATAAGCTACTTCATCTCGGTAAGCTATCAAGAGTTACAAGAGGGCAAAGAACTTTATAGTCATTCCACCATAAGCGTAAGATTAAATAACTTCAATATAAATAGTTAATATTACTAGTATAAAAAAACTTCAAATTACTGTTTGGTCGGTAGTCAAGTGGAAATATCTGTACTTCAGAGCTTATTGTCACATTTCAGCAGGTACAGAATACCAATTGTTTACTCGTTAAAAGCGAAAAACTAAACAATAAGTCATTTTTAAAAATATACCTTTTAACTATCGCTTTACTTACTCTTCGCAATTATCTGCCGATATTATGCAGTTCACACCACTACAATTCAATTTTAATAAATAGACTTACAAATAATGTACCTAATAATAATCACTCAATCAATTTATACAATGTTAAAACATAAATTATGTAAACAGCAATTAACAACACACATACATAATTTATACTGTTCAGTACAATTAAAACGATTTCATCATTATTTTACTTAAGTAGGTTTATTCATTATAACAGGAATTCAAGAGACTCGAGTTAACTGCACATTTAAAGTATCAGAATCTAATAACAAACATATATCAAGATAATGTTTTTTTTTTTTTTTTTTTTTTACAAAGTTAACAGAATCAGAACCTCTTATCATTATTTTACTTAAGTAGGTTTATTCATTATAACAGGAATTCAAGAGACTCGAGTTAACTGCACATTTAAAGTATCAGAATCTAATAACAAACATATATCAAGATAATGTTTTTTTTTTTTTTTTTTTTAATTGNAGTAGGTTTATTCATTATAACAGGAATTCAAGAGACTCGAGTTAACTGCACATTTAAAGTATCAGAATCTAATAACAAACATATATCAAGATAATGTTTTTTTTTTTTTTTTTTACAAATTAAGTTAACAGAATCAGAACCTCTTAACAAACATTTACTAAGTTAACGATTGAACCAAGTTTATTTTATAAACTTATAAAAGTTTTCTATCTCAAACCAACTTTCGATTAATACAAACTTATCAACAGAGCTAAGTTTACACAATTTAAGTCTCAAGAGTTACTTTAAGTGACAGACAAACATTTTAACACGCCAACATTTTACAAACTTGAGTTATAATGTAGACTTCCACTTGTGAAAATATAAATTTAAAAAATTATATGTAAATGAGTGAAGTCATAAAGTTGAGAAAGAGGGTGGCTTTTCAAAATAAAATAAATTGAATATTTATCCACCTACATTACGATATATTGGTGACAATTTATATATAATATTATAAAAAAATAAATATTTATGAGGATCTTTAGAGAAGGAAAAAATATCCTCGTGAAGAATGAAGAATATTGAAATAGAATCGTGTTTTTTTGATCTCTCAACGAACTGTAGAAAAACTCAACGAATTATAGAAAAATAAATACACCTTTTTATAATTGAACAAACGGGCGTTACGAGCGTATCTAATTGTTCTAACCGATTTTAAAAAAAAAAATGCTTTATGTAATAAAATAATATGTTATATGAACTACAAGATGTAATGCTTCTTAAATTATTATATTATATTATGCTTATTCAAAAATTATAATAATATTTAATGTTATAAAGAAATGCTTCAACACAGCTCTATATAAAACCTTTCAATGATTTCTTATGAAATTAGCATTTCATTATGAAATATTGATAAATAGATTTTGATTAAACTAAATAATCAAATGATACTTTAACTATCTTTTGATTAAAAAAAAAAACAAAAAAAAAAATCGATACTCCAAAAATATCTAACTCCCTTATCAAGCTAAAAAACCACTTAGAAAACACCCTCCAGTGATATGCATCAGAGTTCTACACCATATATTGGGTTATACACCAAATTTCAATTTATAATCAACCAGCAATACAAATGCATAGTATATTCACCCCTATATGCACATTACCTATACTTTAATAATCACAAGGGACTAGGTTGCTTCTATTATACATATTTCTAAAAATTTGAATCCAGTAAATCAACATTTAGGTGTGATTGATCTTAATATCATTATGATGGTTATAGTTATAATAATGAACAGAAATAAGAGAATACTAAATATGAAACGCGCTACTGCATTTCTGGTCTGTCTACAAGTCAGATAAATCTTTCGTTTCCCATGTAGTATGTACCGTAAATTCTTGTTGAGTTGATAATATTAATTCGAGTTGTATTGAAACAGTTAGGACAATTGGATCACCCACTATCTGTCTATAAAAGCAGTAGACAAAACAAATTATTGATGAATTTTGTCATAAGGGACAATAGAAAACAATTATATTAAATATAATTATCATATTCACATGCATATAATATCTGAAAAATTGTAATAGTGTTTATTTATATGTATTTATTAAATTATTAATTTAATGCTGTGGCTGCCGTGCGATCTTAATAAAGAAAAACGTTTTACTGGTTTGAATACTTTGATTTTATTGAACAACTCGTATGGTTAAACGTTAACAATTAAAACTTGATGCTAAACCTTTAAACCGTAACCTGAAATCTAAATACCTATGAAACCGTAAAAGAAGTTTTCCTCTGTAATTTTACACGGCAACTAAATTTTCATAGACATAATATCCAAAATAGAAAACTCCTTTTACCGGTCCGTCAAAACAATAAATTAAACAATACAAAATAAACTAAAATAACATGGACCGCTACTGCGGCCACAATTGCCTTGTCATAAAATTTTTGATCTGTGTCAAACACTTAAATACATAAATAAATTAATATTTGGTCGCTATAGACACTATTGGTAAATTTGTTAAATGGATCCTGACAACGCACGCTGAGTATCCCAATAGCACTAAATATGTAAAAAGCAAGTAGATATAGTAGTCTAGGTAGATTATAATCTTATTTTTAAAATATAACTACCATTAATGAACTTCTCTAAAGACAATTTTATTATTAATATTTATCATACAGTTTAATATAAAGAATATAATTTATTTTTGTAATGCATTACATGCTAAGTGCCTCCAGGAGTGGGATAATCCTGCTTATATGTTTTGAAGAATAATAAAGCCTCTGTTGTTATCTTTTTGAAAATACAAATGTTTTTCAGTCAAAATAAAGGTCAGAAACATTAAAATGTCAATAACTTCACAACTCACACATTCAGCACACTACACTAAAATTTTCTTTTTTACTTTACATAAAAAAAATCGACCTTTATACACGACATTAAAATACATAACAATACAAGGTTGAAATTTCAATAAAAACTATAAATAACATTTTACTAAAGCAATTAAATAATGAGCAGGGAAACAAATAATTATTATTTTATTATTAGTAAAACTAACCTGGGAGTGTTGATCCACCACCATATCCTCCGTACTTGCAGTCTGTAAATATTTCAACGCTATATTAGAGCAATATAGCTACAAACTTATAATTCATGTGTTCAATTATAAAATCACAAATTTTATACTAATTAAAATCTGGTTCAATAATTTTATTTTTAGAGTTTTTAAGGAATTATTTTTGTAGCAGAATGTACTAAAAGTCACTATCTTTGAGAAGTTATGAAAGTAAAAATAAGATTAATACTTAAAAAAACATACACTATGTCGACGGATGGATACGTGTTGATTCCAAAATTCGCTCTTAACCAAATCTTCTGTTTGTTCTTCAATGAAGATTTATAGTATTAATTTTTGTTCAAAAAGTAACCCTGTACCCAAAAACTATCTAAATTCGTAAACCGAACCAAATTTCGACTATTAAAAAAAAGTTTGCCGAAGGCATTTTGTTTTGGCACAGCTAGAGGGGTCTAGGGGGGAAAGCTGGTTGTGGCTGTAATAAGACATTATGGTTCCAAAGGTAATTGAATGAGTTGAGGTGTTGCTTGGCGGTATTATTATAAGTACGCCGGGAAAGGAAAATCACCAAAATCGATTGCAGGTTCTAGAAGTTTAAGATTTTATAGATTAGAGGCTAAAATAGGATAATTACGGTATTTTCGAAAATTCAATTACGTAACTACTACCTGCGATACCAACCAAATAGATCAGAATGGCATTCAGCTAACATCAAAAAAGATTGAAGCTATTAATAAAATTCCGAGACCAATAAACACAAGTTAACTATAAGAACATTTCTAGGACTATAGTGAACTATTAAGAAAAGTCAACGCCTCTCTAGGATTTTGGTATTACTCCTGGGATATGAGAGAATTATTTCCTTTTGTTCAATTTCCCTGATGAGTTATTTATGAAAATCGAACATTAACTGAGAGAATTCACCCCAAGGAATTCAAAAAATAATTCAAAAACCAATTTAGTTACAAATTGACGTTAAAATAAGTCTATAATATATGCTATTGTTTTTTTCTTAATGCCTCTAATATTAACAAAAAGGATAGTGACTTTTAATATTCTCTGATACAATTATATTTAAAAATTTTTTATGAATGCACATGATTATTGTTATAAATAGTTCATACAATTAGTACATTTTTACACACTTTTATTTATCTTCACTTGTCTGTGAGAAACAATATTTGTAAAAAGCCTCGTTCACACGATGACACTAAATGTCGCGACATTCAATGCCACGACGTTAGTGTCGCCGAGTGGCGTCGTATGAACAGTAGATGTCATGGCACTAAACACACTATAACTAAGACACTGAGTGTCAAGCAGTGTCACGGCATTAAATGTCGCGATATTAGTGTCATCGTGTGAACGAGGCTTAAGACACTGAGTGTCAAGCAGTGTCACGGCATTAAATGTCGCGACATTCGTGTCATCGTGTGAACGAGGCTTAATCAATAAAATTTTATTTTTTTAATCTAATTTTTGACTACCTATAAACCTGAAATATTCGCAGATTATGAAATTCAGACGACAATGCAAGTTACAAATAAAAGCGCGTTTTGAAGTTATTTAAACAAATATTTATTACTTAACAATGTGACATAAATAAAATCAAACAGTCGAATAGCCGAAATTCAGATAATAATGTCGATACAAAATACAAATATCTAGAGTTTATTGAAAGAGGTGAAAATTATTATAAAAAAAATACCTTAAAAGGTGAAAAGGTATAAGTCAGAAGGGAGAGATTGAGCAAAACTAAAAATAGAAAATGTAAATATTTAACGGTAAGAGAGAAAATGTAGGTTGTCCTGGACATGTAATGTAAATAAAGCATTTCTTAAACTTTTATATGCAAAGAGCAGAGAAGGAAACTATGATTTACAGTTAAATATTGTAAACACTAAAACTTTCCTAAAATATAAGTTATTGTACTCGGATATACTTGATTTTGATAGAAATTTAATAATAAACTGCAATAAATTAATTAGCATCCAAATAAAGTAGGTACCCACAGAAACATAAACCATATTAAGTTTAGAAATATTTTGTAAAACTTTTCAAAATTATAACTTACCGTAAAATCTCGCGTATAATACGCACCCGTGAATAATACGCAGGCAAAATTTTGAGCTATAATTTGGGGGAAATTAAATATTCGCGTATAATACGCACCCGACTTTTCCGTCAAATTTTAGAAAAAAATCGTTTATAATACGTACCTAGAATGATATATTTTGCACATTTTACATGTAATTTCCAATATTTATTACGTAATATTTTTACTTGCGAGGTCAGATGGCAAATNTTTTTAAGGTCAAACGGGTATCGATTTGTTATTTATAGAGTATTATTACGCCATTTTCTTACGTATAAGTAGTATACAATTAATTATAAGTAAATTATAACTGATTAAAATTCACTAATAAGCAATACTTATTTTTTTCTTACCCCATAGAGGGGTAAGTTGTAACAATTTAAGTCTATCTGAAATTATTAGTCCGTACAATGAAAGACGTGAATATTGTGAACCCCCAAAAAATTGAGGTAGCCAACAGTTGGTTTTAAAGAACTAATGTTAAATTACTTTTATAAAACTTATGGCATGGCCAAATAAAAAACGTGTAACAAGCAGCCACGAAAAAAAGTAGTAAGTTTACCTTTGTTTTTTATTATTTTTCAATTATTAAGGTAAAATTTAAGTTGTAAACGAAGTATTATTTTTTTCACTCGTGTATAATACGCACCCCGATTTTGGAAGGAAAAAAGAGGTAAAAAAAGTGCGTATTATACGTGAGATTTTACGGTATTCAAAATTAAAATAATGCTACAAGCTTCATTCAATCTCTAATAATATATGCGCTTATTATGATACGGCAGTCTCTGAATTAAAAACTTAAAATAGAGTTTAAAGAAGATTTATTTTGTACCTGGGATTTTGATCTACTCAAATTAATTTTATACTTGATATACACCGTGTTGCAAATTTATTAAAATAATTTAAGATTTTCTAAAATTTTAAATTTTCCGTTACTCAACCTTTTTATTGTAGGAGATATAGAGAACCGTTTTGTCGAGTAGAAATTTTGTTTACAATTTTTTAACTAGATATGTAGGGTATAACAGGCTGGTTGTTAAATGGGGTAGGTTGTTACATATTGAATTTAATTCTAACTGAGGTAGAGAGATCCACAATGCCTATCTCAGTCTGTAAAGGATAAGATACCTTAGTTCTTAGAGGCTTTCGTAATAAGTTTTAGGACAGGTCCCTTCATTCTACAGATACTGATTTATGTTTTAAACCCAAAAAGTAAAACAATTAGGTGCTATAAAATATCTTCTGCAGCCTTTATTTGTTTTAATGTAGCTTTAGTAAATACTAAATTAAAAACAATGTTCATTAAGCTTAATTAGCACGGTTTGTTTATTAGTCCTTTTAAACTTATGTGCACCCGCACATAAGTAGACGCTTTACTCAAATGCGTCCAAAATGGCAGCGGGGGTAGGTTGTTATGGGTTAAGTTGTTACATGTAATAACCTGCCCCATTACTTCTCATCTGTAATAACCGACCCTAGGAATGTAGATTATTATTATCTACGATTGATACGTAATATAAACATTACATCTCTGTTTAGATTCGTAGAAAGTGATTCTTTACACACCTGTATTAATTGCGCATGCGTGTCACATTGTTTTGAACAATTCCTCTTTTTTTCCTCTCTAGTGGCGTAAAGAAGAAGAATTCCTCTTTTTTTCCACTCTAGTGACGTAAAGAAGAAGAAAACATAACTAATTTGATGTTTATTTAATAAAAGTAACTGTTTGTATCGAGTTTTTTTGTGAAAATCAATGAGTGATTTAAGTGATTATGAAGAATATGAGGAGAATAATACGCCTTCCGAAATAATTAATTCGGCACAAAATACAACTAACGAATTGATGTCATCTTTATCAAAAGAGAAATACTGAAATACGAGCTTACATACAGGAAGTTTATTATTTTTTTCTGCATTTATTATTAAAATCTAACAATCGTAGATAAAGTACGGTACGCAACTCGTGCGAAAACGGCATTTTGCATTGCTCGTGTGGTTTTTACTACCCTCGCAGTCGCTCGGGTGTAAACTCGCATGCAAAATTCTACTTTCTACACTCGACGCGTAATGAACTATTAAATGAAATGTTTTAACCGAAATTTTGTTCAATTTGTTTTATAATGAATAAAAACTAGAAGGAAAAAAAATCTATTTTTAAGGTCAAACGGGTATCGATTTGTTATTTATAGAGTATTATTACGCCATTTTCTTACGTATAAGTAGTATACAATTAATTATAAGTAAATTATAACTGATTAAAATTCACTAATAAGCAATACTTATTTTTTTCTTACCCCATAGAGGGGTAAGTTGTAACAATTTAAGTCTATCTGAAATTATTAGTCCGTACAATGAAAGACGTGAATATTGTGAACCCCCAAAAAATTGAGGTAGCCAACAGTTGGTTTTAAAGAACTAATGTTAAATTACTTTTATAAAACTTATGGCATGGCCAAATAAAAAACGTGTAACAACCAGCCACGGTTTCCCCTATATTCTGAATTTACTCTTTAAATAAATTCAAATAGGTAAACAATTTCTTAAGGCCCATTTACACTTTTGTTCTTGAACAAATGCGAGTGCTGTGTAAAAACACGAAACTCATTTGGACACCATGTGTTTAGTATAAGTGTAAAGTAATTTTAAAGCAAAATTTCACTACACACTTGCAAAAATTGTATTAAAAATTATATAAAAAGAGGGACAATTTATGTAAAATGCATAGTAATAAATTTAAAATTGAAATGTAATACATAAATACAAATATTATATGTATTTAATATTACATATATCTACTTAATAATAAACATTAACACTTCCTAAAGGGAATTATTATTTAAACAGAATAAAATTATCGTAACAGAAGTGCTACTTACTTAGAAATGTACCTACTTTAATTTCACAGTATTTAATATTAAGAGAATTAATATTTATTAAGAGGATATATATTTTTATATTTCAGAGGACTTTTCTTTACATTATTTTCTTTTATCTGAATAAAATCATGGCCAGGATGTTATTATTAAATTTTTAATTATTTAATATTATTTTTCAGGGAAGCTTAAGGCGGCAATGCGTTTATTAAAAGTAAACGCCACAAAGTGCGTAGGGAAAAATTCTGGTAGGAAGGGAAATGTTTTTCACCTCAAATTTGATACGGAAGTAAAAATGGCGATGAAGAAAATTCCAACGTAGGCATTATTCAATTCACCACACACTTATAATTAATTATAATAATGATAATTTCAATAATTTATATAAAAATTTCCAAAAGGACCTATAAAATAAAATTAAACTACACTTAAAATAAATTATTATTCACTGTACTAATTTCACCAAACAAATAATTTATCCATTTTTTAATATTTAAAATTAAACGTAACAATTACAGTTTATTACAATAAATTGAATGGATAATCTGTTTTTTATAAAAAAGGAATGAAGTAATCTTAAAATTCTTTATACATTCGCATATATAAGTAGTTCTATATTTACAGCCGTATTAGTTATTTTATTATCTGAATTTGGCTATCATGACATATAATTAATTCTGCTACCATATTGAAAATCCTTAATTAAAAATGTAATAGTAATTTACGATACAAGGTTGTTTTTAACTAAGAATTTTCCATAAAGTTTGTAATTTCACAATTAATTCAGAAATTAAACTAAGAAGTATACATTAAAATTTTAAATTATAACATGATTAAAAACAATTATGATGTCTTTTTCACTTGAACAAAAGAAGAATGAAATAAAAATTTAAGCCCAAATGATCATTCAAAAATGGCTTTAATAATAAATTATTACAATTTAAATAAAATAATAATTAATTAACAAAAAAAAAAATAAAGATATATTTACAAGTTTAAGGCAATTCAAGGGAGTTTATACATAAAAACTAACATTAAAAAAAATATATTCATGCGAACCAAAAAAATAAATATACCTACATAATACATAATGCAGTACTGGAATGAACCATGCGTAAGATATGCATAAAACATTATGAAATATGTGATGGTTTAATTAGCAGAGAAAATGCTTTAAAAAAAAATACATAATATATATCATTAAAACAACGAAATAAATATAATGAAGAACTGGTAACACTGATAGAAAACAGATATAATAATTTTAAAAGGTAATAATATATATTATTCAGGAATAAATAAAAATAATCTAAGTATAATATTCCATTTATGGTATAAATAAGATAATGAGGTGTGTCTAGTTTTTAACCAAGGCAATAAAAATGAAGCCATATTTATTTTTTTGCTTTGATCTGACATTCACGCACCTGATCTCCGAAAGTAACTTACACAAAGCTTTGAAACTTAGCAGTTATGGTGTAAGAACACAAACACATTTGAAACTTGGCAATTATGTCATGTGTAAGAACACAAACGCATTTGAAACTTAGCAGATATGTCATGTGTAATGTAATAGTCAGGGTGCCCATGCCCATAGGCAAGAAAGTCAATTATACCTACTCTTTCCAAACCTCTTTCTTTGTATGGCTCGTTTAGGCCAAGTCTGACACCGTTTTCCTCTGTGAATTTTTTTTTGTTTTAGGGCGTTTTTCATTATTTGAGCCCTATAACTTTGACGCCTCAGACTGGAAAATCGGAAAAAGTTCTGCGTCAGACAATATTAAAATGTTGAGTTATAGGGTTCAAATAATGTATCTTGAGAAAATCAGCTGGTTATTAATCGTTAATTAATCATAATTAATATTAATTACTATTAATTATGATTCAATTTTTCTGGTTTTCCAGTCTAAGGCGTCAAAGTTATAGGGCCCAAATAATCAAAAACGCCCCAAAACTTACAGAGGAAAAAAAAGTCACAGGAAAACTGTGTCAGACTTGCCTAAACAAGTCATACAAAGAGGTTTGGAAAGAGTATGTATAATTGACTTTTTTGCCTATGGGCATGGGCACCCTGACTATAAGAACACAAACGCATTTGAAACTTTGCAGTTATGTCATGTGTAAGAATAAAAACATTTAACTTACAAGTTTTAGACCGTTTAACAATTCGGAAGGTGTCGGTTAACTATAGCATAATCGGGCCAGCCGTTTCTAGACAGCGGCCATATAAAAGTTTGTTTTTAGCAATAACTTTCCAACTTTTTATAATAACGTAAAATAAAAAAATTTGCGTCGCCGGTAAAGAAACTAATTTAAACTCTCTAGCTCAAAACGAATCCAAATCAATATTTTTTTAAAAATTTAAAGGGAATAGAATTTTATTTTTCATTTACAACGAATGAAAAATTCCTTAAACCGAGGATTTGTTTTTTAAGGTTTCGTTGGTAAAACCAAAGAAAAGAAACCCTTATAGTTTCGTTCATGTGTCTGTCTGTCTGTCTGTCTGTCACTCTGTACGGTTCCAATAACTTTTGAAGCAAAAGAGATAAAAGCGTGAAACTTACCAGTATTAAAGATCGT
>KZ651560.1:308519-321486 GCA_001010745.2 Gerris buenoi
TTGGTCTCATATATATATATATATATATATATACTCATGCATATATTAGATGAAATTAATAAAATATTTAATGTTTCAGATTGTGAGTAAAATAAGAGAAATTGATGGTCTGAGCATTATTCAAAATGCAAATTCATTCTTATTGGAATATATTTATTTTTGTTTAACATGTCCCATAGTAATCAGTAGAGGAATATGCATTATGCATTTTGAAGAGAACAGGAGCTTAGAGCAAAAGAGAGATGCTCTACCAGAGATCATCAAAATATGTTTAATTGGAAACCATGCAATTGTCTCCAGTCAACAATTTCCTAGAAATTCAATTGGGGAAAAATAATATTTTATACATATTCTAAATTCACAGATTATACTAAATATACTAGAAAAACAAAATCCACCAATGCATACATTTTGTTTAAGCAGATGCGACTTAATATTTGGAAATATAATAAGTATGTGATGAAGTGAATTAAATAAAAGTAAACATATTCACCTTATTTATTTTCTGCTCACACTTTATTCGTTGTTTTACAAAACTATTTTTAACCCTTTAGTTTAATTTCACCTTTCTCAAAAAAAATAAATAAATAAATAAATAATAATAATAAAAGAAAAATAATAGAAGAAAAGCTAAATAGCTTATGTTACCCTCAAAAAGCTCAGAAGCAATAATGTAATATATTTTTCTTTTATTATATTTTTGAGAGAGGCGAATCAAATAAACGTTCTGAAGAACGAACATTTTTCACACAATTCAAAAAATACCAAGACAGAAATTCGTTTTAGGCATCAGGAACAAATTTTGGTTTGGTGTCTGTCTAACGGTCTGTCAGTCTGCTGTTCAATTTTTAAGATATGTTAGAACGCAAAAATTGAGCAATAGACAAACACCGAACCGAAAATGTTCCCTGATGTCTAAAACGGATTTATGGGTTTGAATTTTAAAATTGGAGACAACAAATTTTCGTTCTTTACGATCACATAGCTTCCGTTACCGGTCAGTAAGCTAAACAATTTTGAAGATTTAACAAAATACTGTCAGGTTCTTGTCAGTTAGCTATTAAAAGGGTTTCTTCGATCATAAAAATTCATTTTTCCACCATTTTAATAATATATATCTATAAAACGTTGCACTTCCGAAGAACAAGTAGTGCATAATAGCCATTAGCATCTTAGGCATGCACTTAATTTGATTCTTTTGGGGGGTAAAATGGCCGTAATTTTGGTGATGTATATTAGTGATCTGCATTTCAATACTTTTACAGTAATACACCACTCAAAAATTACAAAGTATACCAAATTGAAATTCTCTAGCTAAAATAGGTCGAGAGATATGATCCAAGAAGCGACGGACGGACAAACGAGCTACCAAAAGGATTTCTCGGATGACCTCGAAACCCTAATAAGGGTGAAACGATTAAATAAATTATACAATAATAGGTAGTAAAAGCATAACATCAATAAATTCACAGACACGCTAATTGACAGACTATTTTTACTGCAGCCAATTCCAAAGCTTAAACAATTTTTTTCTTACACCATTTATTTTAAACTTTCATTTATTGATCTCAAATTTAACAATTTATTAATAATCCTTAAAATATTATAAGTTGATAAGTCTGACAAGAAAATAATATAACACTTTATTGTTTGACACTTTGTTGTTAATATTTAACAATTTATATAGCTTTTTAATCTATAAAATGATTATATACTTATAACTTTCAATTTATAGATCACTAGTGCTCTGGTTCCCTGAGCAAAAGATCTAATGTAATAAATATATCATCTCTGTAACTGAAACCGCATTAGGGTAGGGGATGATATAAACTGTCACAACACGTAAATTAAAAATAATGGTTTACTCAAAAAAGCAGCTTTCAGTCTTCATGAGGCCATCATATGAAATAAATTAAATAAAGTTACATTAATAGGTAATTAAAATAATAAAAGATGAGACTTATTACATGTCAGAGGTCAAAGTGATGTATGATGATTGAAAGCTGCTTTGCTTTTCATTTTCAATTTTTGTTTAGCAATAGTTCATATCATTCCCATAAGATCACCTATATTGACGTTCCCATATCTAATTGAATATAAGTTAAATTCTCTAAAATAATTGTACTATATCGGTTTAATAACAGTAAGCCACAATTTGTATTGGTTTCTATACTTGGCAGTACATATTATGAACATATTAAGAAAAGGAATGTCTCCTCGAAAATAAACTTTATTTTTAAGTATTAGGTAGTATTCATACTACGGAAATTTTGCATTTTAATTTAAATCAAACTAAAATGATTATTAACAATGGGAAATAGAAAGAGAAAAATAGACTCCAGCGCCGGGACACCAAATATAGAGGCCCACGCTGGAGTCAATTTTTCTCTTTCTGTTTCCCATTGTTAATATAATCATAATAATTTGATTAAAAAAAACAAAAAACACTTTACATTAAGCAGCACGGAGAAGAATCTCCGAAGCCGTTAAGAGACGTAATAGCTATTTACGCAACTACAGCAGTAAGGGCGTTATTACAGGCCGAGGGCTAAGTTTGAAAGCACGAGTGCATTAACGCCCGAGGCCTGATAGCGCTAACTGCTCGTGGTGCGTACACTATTTTATCGCCCACCACATGTAAACTAACTTCAAAAAACTATTTTGCCGTAATCTTCAAAAACAATAAACGCATATTAAGGTTAAATCATTACCAAAACAAACCGCAGTTATAAAAATATTGATTGTTTACAAATTGAACAGCTGACGCTGAGTACTACTAGCGCTTCCTGCACGCCGCGGCCCGGCCAGGAAGTGGCCGCTTCTCGAACTAAATTAGCGGCACTGTAATGGATAAACCATACATTATTACCAGCCCCAGGGCTGTAATATGGAACATTACCTCCCGCTCAGGACAGCAATGATGTTTACAAGTGGAGGGCGATATAAATTATTAATCACTTATCTATAATTTCAGCAATATTCAGACATTTTATTAATCAGTTTACTACACGGTGTTATCTTTAGGTAATTAATTAATATTACTGATAAGAACTTCATACTTCTTATTGTTAATATTTGTAAGAACGAATATTTATTAAATTTAATGCTAACACTCTTAATGTTGATACAATTGGATATAAGATTATAGAAAACAGACAAATTTATAATTTGACTCTTTCTCCGTTGCTGTTAAAGCTTTCTTCATTTGTCATTTCTATTTCTTGAATCGCCCGATCCGTTCTATATAACTTTGCTCTTAAGAATATAGTACACCTCTACAAAATTATATTAGAGCAAAATATTAAATAAAAACGTCAAAGATGAAGGGAGCAAAATTTAACTAAACTAATTTAAATCATATCGAGAAACAATTATTTACAGATTACAGGTATTTAGATGAAAATGTACGATATCCGATTAAACTGAGAGAGAGGAATTAATATTTTTATTGATTTTCCGCAGATTTAGAATGTTAATCATAATAAACTTAATACAAATCATTGGATTTTATCGAAGTAGAGTTAAATTTATTTTATACGATAGAATATATTTACAAATAATAAATATAGTACAAAAATTGAAAAAACAGAGAAAAACTATTTAAAGGAGAAATAACCATACTACTTTTGGAAAACAAAAAAGGTATGCAAGTAATTATTACATCAGAATAACTACTTCTTTGAATAATAAATCTATTATAGCTATCGACAGGTGCTGAGACATTAAAAAAAGGAAGAAAAACAAGTCTACACAAGTGAAAAGTGGTTTGTGCAGTAATTCAGATAACAAAAAAATGACTTCAGCACATTCAGTTCAAGATCCAAACTTTTATTTATTCATTTCATTAATTCTAGTTGTGGTATTTTTTCGACCGGAAATTTTGGGTAACAATAATTATTCTAAATAAAACTCAAAATATAATCTTGGGTATGCATAACATACTCTTTGAAGTTTCAAGTATGTTCATGATGATTGAATTACAGGGTTAGCACCTCAATTATTATTGTGATTAAACAATAAATTATATTAGTTTTATTTTAATAATTATTTTTGTGTTTGTTTGCTATATAGAGAACTGGTATTATATCAAACGAGTTAAAAAATGTAAACTCGATTCATTGTCAAGTAAAACCAAAATAAAAGCTTACTATAATAATTATATCTACTTTAATTAGTTTTTACCTCCTGAATTCATGGTAAAAAAGATAATTATTATTTAACGCATATATTTATTTTAAAGGAGTATATATAAAATCTTGAACTAGTGTAGCTGAAACCTATACAATTACTAAATATAAAAGGTAATCGTGTGGTTTAAAAAGTGGATTGAGGGGGTTTTATTGTTAACTATAATACGAACCGAAATCGTGACTCGAACACCGACTCACTGGCTTAAGGTACTTCAGCAAGAGTAACCATATGTAGTGTGCACCCCACCTAGAGTACAAAAATGTCATACGCTGTATCCAAATTATAATATTATAGTGTTCAGTTTTAAAAATTGAAAAAAAGAAAAGAAAAAGGTCACAAAAAATGAAGTATGTAATGTGGGACTACAACTGAAACAAGAGTTAAATGAAGTACAAAAAGGTATAAATGTGTATGGATATGTTTTATTATTATTTTATACAATGAAAACAAAGAGAAATAAAGTAATAAATGTTACAATGTTGACTCTACATTTGCTAAACACTGAAATAAAAGGAAAATGAAATATAGAGCAGTAAACTTGAGCATTAGATTAAATTGCAAATTTCGGTTTAATTTAGAATTAAAACCGAAATAGTTCAACCAGTTCAAACTATAAAATAAACTAAATAAATTAGAAAATTAATTCATTTTATGAATCGCAGTTTCTATTATAGCTAAATTACTTAAAAGCCAATAGAAGGTAGAATTACGGTAAGAATTAAAGATGCGCTGCAGCTTTATTTTATTGTGGTTTTAGTCCTATAGTGTCGGTGAATCTATACTCTATCAGTCGTATATAAGCCCAATAATATGGCATCCTCAACAGGGAGGACGCTACTTCACTTTTGTATCTCCAGGATAGATGATAATGTGTTATGTGCCACGTGCAAAACACGTACTGCAGCAATGAGCTACCGGATACTTCAGTCTGGAATTATATAGACCAATATTCCACAATCAGTATAACATTAAAATTTTGATAATTCTCAGATGGCAAATCATTTTGAAAACATTCTATTCCTTCCAACAATATATAATGTAATCTTTCATATTATAAAACAGGTAAATTAAAATAATAAATTATTTTAAAAACTTTTCAATTTAATATATTAAAAAAATACAAAATATATTTGAAGTAGACTAAACTACTAAACGATTTCAAATTACTGCCAGTTGGAAAATGTATATTGAAGAAAAGGTAAACTGGAGAAAACAAATAAAAAAAGTAACACAAAGATATTAGTATGTAATTAAAAAGGATGCCTGAATCATATTTATTAAATAAAAAAAAAAATAAAATAAAATAAAAAAAAAACNATTAAAAAGGATGCCTGAATCATATTTATTAAATAAAAAAAAAATAAAATAAAATAAAAAAAAAACAGGAAAGTAAAATATAAATGAAAAACACTAAAAGAAGAGATAAATGGGAAAAAACTAATAATAATTATCAAATATTATTAAAACCATATACTGAAATGCAGAGACTTAAATCTACGCTCAGAGAGGTCACGAAACTTCCTAAAAGAGAACTCAGTAAAAGATAGAGCCTATTTGTGTAAAAGAGCGACCCCAATACCCAAACCCTTAAACTACAAACGACTGATTCCGACAAAAAGAGAGAAAGTGTCGAAGTTAAAAAACACAAAAGATTCCAAACTGAATCCAACAGGTTAGGAATAGTGAGATCGATATAGCAGCCAAACCTAAGGGACTCGGGGGTCGAGATGTAAGGTAAGGCTGCCAGGGGAATCTAGGTCTAAAGACTCCCTTACAATGAATCGATATCTACCGGCACTCAGTGAACAGGCTTAGCCACAAAACACATTTGGTTGTATAAGGGCCAACAAGGAAACCAGCTTCCTTAAATTGGCCTCTAAAAAAACTGTACACTAAGAAACTGTAGAAAATCTAAATTAAGTTAGTTCCAGAATAAAAATATTACAAGAAAATATAAAAAGCACACACACGTAAAGGTATTTTATGGTAAGAAGCGTAATAGGAATTTGATAATTTTAAGGATAAACGTCCAAGCCATATTGGTTTTAACTGCGTTCATATTCCTATATATATATGATTAGTAGGGTACATATTATTATGTTCTTATTAATGGAATGATTGATGCATAATATTATAGTCATAGTCCTAAGTCAAAACTATGAAGGAATTTCATTTAATTTCTAGGCCTACGTGATAAATGAAACATATAGCCACAAATACCTAGCACGAGACCTGCGCGAAGTGCAAGGCAAGGGCAAGTTTTATATATTTTATATTATTTTAAATTACATAGGTTTTATATAAAAATAAAAGACAACGACCTCAAAGTAAAAATGTTCTTTACATAAAATGTAGTTTTAATGCATCAGCTATAATTGAATGCTCCCGTGTTGTTTAAAGAAAGAAGAAAATTACAAGGGGGAAGCAGACGTGAAGAGTCTATTCGTGTTTAAGGGTGTGTGGCAAACTTATGATTCACTCGAGCGGCACAACACTTTCCTCTTGTTCACCTCACAAAGCAAATCATTTAAGTTCAAACCATTTTCTCTCCATTCCTACACATGTAATTTCAAACAGGGACAAGGTAACTAATTTCGACTTCATAGAATGTCCAAATGATTGGACAGTCCCTGATGGAAGAAGTACAAATTTTAACGCTGGCTATATTATAAATCATAATATTGAATCTTCTCTGCTGAAATAAAATTATCCGTGAATGTTAGGTGCTTAGCTAAATGAATATTAAATAATTTACTAGATGAGGTCAACAACTGTAGGATACAGACCCGAATAGTAGAGTAAGAATCGATATAATTTCAGGGAACCGGCAGTCTCACAGGTCCATGGGTCATTGTAATATCACCGCTTACTTAGGGCTAACACAGGATCCAGTTATTGACTAGCAGACAACTAAGCTGCAAAGTACCGGGCTGGACAGAGCTAGGCTCTCAATAAACCGAGTTATAGGAGAAGCGTAGGATGGGATCTCACTCGAGCGGCAATTACCGATATTGATACAAACCATCCTACGGACGCCTTACAAACTCCCTGATACTAAACCATCGACACACCCGCTTACTCTCTTTAGTATAACCAGGCAAGAGAAAGAAGAATAAACTTTGCCGACTATATTGTACAAGCTAATCCTGACTACGGATTTTAATACATAGCAAACCCATAGTAAAATATTAACTACAATAGCCAGAAGTATTCTCATGAAAGTTATCTAATTAACATCTTTCAATTTCATGGTTTAAAAGCACTCACATTATTATCTAAATAATGGTAAGTATAAAAGTGTTTAACGTAGCGGAATATCACCGCTCAACAACCAATTTTTAATGAACTACTTTAAATTATAATTTAAATAAATTTAATAAAAAGATTAATTATATTTAATAAGTGAAAGTATTTTAACATACCCTCTATTTCAGTAACCTAATAAAAAAATAAAATAACTAGCAACATAGGGGGCATGTCCCCCTTAGTAAATAATAACGTCGCGAATTCCCATACCAAATTATAGAATAGTCTGAAACTTAACAACATAATATCACTAATATTTCAAAAAAGACTAAAAAGTATGATACAATAATTAATTTTATTATTAACTTAAGTAAAATATGTGGTACTTTCTAAGAAACTATTTTATTAGTTTTACTGTTTTAAAAAGAAGTTTAATACATGTATTAAAAATCATCTTCAAAACACAGTTCCTGCATAGACGAAAGGTCATGAGTTCAAATACTAGCGCTCTGAAGTTTTTATCCAAAAATGTCATAAATTTGGAAAATTTAATTCGATTTACACGATTTTTTTTTTCATTCGACTCAAAAATAATTGTTGAGTATTAACTAAATACTACTGAGTAGCAATACAACTCAACTGACATTGTTTAAAATCTTTTATAATAAAAAATAAATTTTAAGTAGTAATTGCATTGTATCGCTATTTCGTTTAAGATTTGAAAGGTAATGTTAGTATACATATATAGGCTTTTAGCTAATTGCAAACATTTTGATAAATAAATATTCCAATTACTGACCTGTCGTTATTTCAATAATAAATTCATACTAACTAACAAACTAACTCTAATGCAACCACGGAGGGCCTAGAGGGCTGTCGAAGGGATTATATAACTAAACATGTAATGAATGACGCGGGGTTAGTGTGTCGCTCAATCATCTGTATAATAATGAATTCATACACTCAAGTAATGCCCTACACCTTGACTTCCATAAAGGGCTATCCCTGAGACACTGATGGAGAGGAGCGCATAACACCATAAGCAGCCGAAATCACTGGTGAGCAGCCGCCTTCGTTGACGAGTTGACGAGCTTGTTTGGTTGACGAGCGAAGCGACTTGGAGGTAGCAGTTAAATTTCTTATAAATTGTAAAATGGTAACATAATATTATCCTTTGTTCTGTTAATACTCAATGCCAGGGAGTCTATTAAAGTATAAACAGCAACGGTACACTTAAATCCAATTTTGTAAGGATTGTAAGAGTCCAAAAATATAATTAATCACTAGCTGACAAGCTAAACTAAATTAAAACCTGGACCCTATATGAAATATACCTTTTTCTACACTTGACACATTAAACTAAAATAAGAGAAGGGATATAAGAGAGAAATCTCAATGATACTGAATCATTAATTCTAGCAATCCTGGCCTTTCAACAAAATTACACCGCATGTAAGAAAAGAATAGAGGTTAATCCTACTTTATCTGCTTTAAATACTTATAATTAAAAAAAGAGGAAACATTTTCCAAGACCAAAATTAATTTTGCTAAATCGTCACTACTCTCGAGAGACCTACATCAAAGCGTTAAAAGTTAGGTATAGGGACAAGCTCAGTCAAACAGTCAAGTCAAATCTAGTCCAAAAAAAAAAAACACCCTTAGTTAATGGAAAATTATGTTATGAAGTTAGCGGGAAGAGGAGGTGATAAAGAAAGGTAAACCCAATTTGCCGGGTTTGTTGTGCAAAGGCCTTTAGAAACCACCCTACGCCCTACACCTGGCTCTTGTCTCTAACTCAGGATAAGGACGGAGTGGGCGCTGTAGGCCAACAAACCACCCTGCCTGTCCTCCCACTACTGTATACGTCAGCAGGGTTATATTCGAATAATCTACTACCGCTTGGCGTCACGCAGATAACAGATTACAGTGCAAGAAAACGACTTTACAGTCTATAAACAAAGACCAACAACTGGGACTCTAGCTATCATCAAATACAATTAAAACCAATAAATTATCGAAAATAATTGTTGCTTCCAAATTTACCGAAGCAAACGAAAGCAGGAAGCATTGTAATCATTTAAAAGAATTAAATTTGTTGTCTCCAAATTACACACAACATTTTCGGTCACGTTAACATTATTGGGAACGTCGATTAGAATGAATCCCAAGAAAATAATTTTAGTTCTAAATTTTAGATGCTCGAAGTATTTTATCACTGATCAGATTTATTTATTTTTAGTAAATAAACATTATAATATGATTCTAAAAAAATAATAATAATAATATTAGTCATTTGAACACAAAGGAACCATGCATGAAAAAGTAATTTTGAATTCAAATTATAATTTATTAGAAGTAAAATTATAATTGAACTTTAAATAATTAAATTCGCCATTAGTTAAATACGTAAAAAAGATGCCATGATGCACGGAATGTTACAATATTTTAGGCACCACGAATAGACAATCTCAGAGGCAGTTACACGAATGCACTACTGAAGTTAAATGGAAAAATATTACAACAGATCCTAAAAGCAATTTTGTTAAAAGCAACATAAGCCCTCCGCGAATGGCAGGTCTAAATTATAAATAAACTTCAAAGTCAAAGAAAGAAATAATGAAACATATGGCTGTATTAAAAAGAACACGATTATTTAAATTAAAAACATCCCCATTTATAAGTATGAGTTCCATTTCATATTAGTTAATATATATCTATTTATCAGTAGTTTTATTTTGATAAAGTAGAATTTTACCAACATAACTATATATTGTTATAACTATAACCAGTGTATAAGCCCTTTGGCGTTTTGAAACGGGCAGAGCGGCTGTCTTGTATTCTGTTTATGGTTGCCACATCTCCCAAACAATATATCCGAAATAACTCTGACCTAAACAAATTTAACAAGTAATTTTGCAATTTGTATAGAAAAAACAAAATATTTGAAACCGTTTTTGAGAAATAATTATTAGATTGTTAATTTGTTTCTTGGTGGATGGGGGGGGGGGGGGGTTGTCGAATAGAGTAGAGGATAAATCGGATCGATATTATTTTTTTGAGTTTGTTTCTGCGTATAGTTCTCTAAATATGTATGTTATATTACATCTAAATTGATCCAGTAGTTTAGCATTTAAGAAGACAAAGGACAGAAAAAGGAGATTACCATGGACGAGTGACGAACCATTCAAATATCATTAAAATCGGACATGTAGTTTTTAAGATATGGTGTTTCGCAAATATATTGACCGGCAGGCGGACAAATGTCAAAAATATCCCTTAATGTCTGATTTCTGTCAAATAAATTTGGAGAAGAAAACATAAAAAAGGTAGTTCTTCAGAAAGACCACCATAATTCCGTTTTCTTGGGTAAACTCGGAAGCAAAAGTTATACATTAAATAAACTATTAATTAAACATAAAAAAAGAAGCCACATGGATAACTCTTGTTACCATAACAGTTGATTTATAACCCTTTATTTAAGAGAAAGATAATACAATTATGGATAATGTTGATTTTTAAAAGAGTAGGTAATTTTCGAAAAACTCCCTCGAATTAATTCAGGCTTCAGTTTGGCTCTTTGGTGGTGTTATCAAAAGCGATTAGTTGTGGTTAGGGTAACCAAACGAATCTCAAGAAAATAGAATGCATAAATAAAATTATATCACTAAAACATTTTTTTTTTATATGCCCGGTCAAACAGAGTGGACTCTGTTCATTGGTCGTAATTTTGCTTCATTCTGGTCAAACAGAAGGACGCCAACCACGACGCGACATACAGAGGACAAATGAGCAGTTTTATTTTCCGCAGAGTTCGCGGCAGACCCAGGAAACAACATGACTGACGAATCAACAGGTACATGAATTGATCTTGTGTAGGGCATTTTATTTTAAAGCGGTTGTTTTAAAAGTTTGTTTGTGCGTTTTCCTAACTGGCGAAAAAAATTTGAACGAATTTCGGCACACAGGTGCAACTGTCTAGTTGGAAATTTCACACTGAATATTTTTAAGATGGCAGCCAATATAAAGAAAAAGGTTTTAGTCAGCATGTCATGTTATAAATCTTTTTGAAGGGTAGAAAAAAATTGTATCTATTATTATAAAATTGTTACTGGCATTTCCAAAATTCTTTACCGGCATTTTGAAAACAAATGTACCTGAAATGTGGTTGCAGAGAACCGTTAATGCTTATACAGCAAGTACCAAGTCATTTTAAAGCTCTTTTCAGGTAGATTAAAAATATGTCAATTTTCACCGAAAAAAATCTTTTCTGATATATTAAAAAAATATGGCTTATAAACACAAAAAAACCAATTTTTCTACGCCGCATGACTAACTAGTTAATAAAACTTTAACTCTTTGATCCGATTTCAAAACGAGGTTAAACAGAAGGAACCAAAGTTGCAATTATACACTTTTAGATCAGTTTTGATTATTCTTAAAGCCAACTCGGTGGGGGGGGGGGGCACTAATTTTGGTGTTTGTCACTTGAGTTGAATACGGGTGAAGGGGGCTTTCGAAAAGGATCTTAGTTGTTGTAGATAGTGAGCTCGGCGTGGGAGTGGTACAATTGGTTCAATTATGCATTGCAGAATGTGCCGGCATCCAACCAAGTGACATATTACATTAGATGCCTCTTGTTCTGTTCCTTCCTCCTCGCCTGATTCCTCTCTACATTTTCCTAATCTTCCATCACCAAGACGTTATCTCACCGTGCATTTTGAATGTAGTCGTACATAATTACCCGACTTGATGTCAAGAAACTATCTCTCGAGTTTAATATATTATGTAAGACTTGCACGATTATTAAAAGTAATATTTTACCGTCATTAATTTCTCCCGGGGTTCGTGTGAACATGTGCTGGAATAGATTGTATTATATTTTATTTATCATTTAAGTCTTCGTTCTTTTCTCCCATTACTCGTAATTTAATTGGTATGGCTTGGAACAAGAGTCAAGTTAAGATACGCTTTACTATAAGGTCTTTACTAGTAATTTTAATATTACTTGAGTTGGTTTGCTATGACTTTTAATATTTCTTCGTTTATTAATATTGTGTATAAGAGCAAGCGAAATTAGATTTAATGTATTCAAATAAGTGATATGCTTTCTTTTATTAGCCAGTAATGCTTTAATGATTAATTTCTTATAAACATTTGTCGGATTAGGCTGAAATTTCCCTCATATCATAAAACCGTCTTCATTCCCATTATTTTGTTTAAAGCAGACAACCCTACAATTATTGTACGAAGAATAAAACATATTCATTTGTTAGTTTTAAGCCATTGAATTTCTTGTTTATTTAAAGTAAATAAATTTCAGTATTTATTTATTACTGGTCTTATATTACTTTGCTTTGTAAGTTTCATTGCACGTTTCCTAACCCCAATTTTGAACCACTTCCCGTCATTCAATCTTCCCCAAATTTTGCACATGGAAACAATTAGGTAAAGAATACAGAAACCAAAAAAAAAAAAAAAAAAAAAAAAAAAAAAAAAAAAAAAAAAAAAAAAAAAAAAAAAAAAAAAAAAA
>KZ651560.1:329338-358724 GCA_001010745.2 Gerris buenoi
GGAAAATAACAAAAAAAATTATTGTGGCGAAACTATTGAGAATTGACCCATGGTATATATAGTGTTTTTTGTTGCAAATGATGGGTAGAATCTGCCCTCTTCGTTTGTTACATCTTCGACCAAACACCCTGTATAATTTATATTTCAATTTCCAAATTTAAGTTAATGAATGGTGAAATATAGAAAAACTGCCATCAGCTCCGACAAACTATCATATACATACATTGATACCAGCAATCTCCAGTAGGAGTACCTTTGAGCGCTATTATCTCGGAAATCAGATTTTTCCTGAGAAAGCGATCTTCATTGATTCATTGGTATTTAAAATTTAAATATTTTATCTTCAGGGTATCTTCGTGTCTTCACCCACATGGGGTATCTTCATCTTTGAATTCTTCCTTTTTTTAAATTAAACTATGTATACGTACTTTTCTTTAGAAAAATATTAATTTTTATGGCTTTTTCCATATTATGGAGAGTATGTTCCATATGGAGAGTAGAGCTCCTAAAATGTATTTCTTAATTTGATTTCCTATTTTTAGATTCTTATTCATTAAGTATAAAGTATACTTTAGGCTAAGCATTTCAAGATAGGCAACAGTTTAGAGACAGACATTTTTACCCTATAATGGAGGTGCAAGCTAGAGGTACTTTTTACCTCTGGGGAACTACAAATAGACTGCACTAGGTTATACTGGTGGACATACTAGAGGGGAATAAATCCAGCGAATAATCGACGTATTTGACGCAATAAAAAGAGGATTGTGAAATAAGAAACGTATAACCGCACCCATCACACATCGAGCAACGCTGCAGAAAAATCCGTAATCAAAATGGAGGCTATTTTGAAAATTTTAGATGGCTTTTTTTTTTTTTTTTTTTTATTGAATAATTATTGAGATATTTCTGATCACCACGCAGCCAAACTTTAAGTAAACTATGCAACCATTGTATCATTAGACGCCAACTTTCAATGAAAAAAATTCATAGCCATCAAAATTCAAAATTTATGACTCAAGTCATGAAGTTTCATCATTATACTTTTGTTCAATCATGCGCTAGAGACAAAATTTTTCGGTAATTTTTTTGCTATGGACAAGCTAAGAAAAAAAATGGTCGTGAGCATCCTCTATCCTTCCAGAAAGGATAGATGTTTTTGAGCACTACAAACAAAGGCTAAACAAAAGGCCCATGAAAATTTGGAGGCCAAAATAAATCTCTTAAAAAAACTAGAAAAGACGTTTCAAAAACATACATAGGTTCTTAAGGAGAAAATGCCATATATTACATTTTCTCTTAAAAAAATTGTTTCTTAAAAATATTATTTCGTTTGTAATAGTTATTTTATAATTTAACCCAGATTAAAATGGTGGACTACTGAAGCAGTAACTAACCTGCACCCCTCTCTCAATCATTGAAATATTATATTCAGCAGTAAAAGTTCTTAAGAGCTCTTAATAAGTTCAATTGCCAACAGAGGGAAAACTGGCCAAGAGATATCAATAGTTTTGGGGTGGGCCATGGATAATTATGGTCAGTCAAGATTAATAAATTCTAGACTTTTAACAGTACCACCGGAATTTTAGCCATAGTTTCTTATAAAATTTTATAAATAAAACCAAATTTATTAGTTGTGAAATTTCAGCATTCCATATTTACTAAACAACCAATTTAAACTAAATAAAGGTTTACAGGAATGGCCCCATTTCACAATTTCATGGTTAATCTAAATAGTTGATTGGTTGATCTACTATCCAATAATTAGATTGCCAACAGAGAAATAAACTGGTCAAGAGATATCAATAGTTTTGGAACTCAGGTCCATGGATAATGGTCAGTCAAGATTAATAAATTTTAGACTTTTAACAGTACCACCAGAAGTTTATGCATAGTTTCTTATAAAATTGTATAAATAAAAAAAAAAAAAACCAATTGGGTTAGGTAGAGAAATCTCAGGATTCCTTAGTATCTTCTAATCAAACAATTAAAGTAAATAAAGGATTGCAGCAATGGTCCGACTTCACAATTTCATGGTTAATCTAAATAGATAAAATGAAGAATTAGATGAAAAACAAAACATCTATTTCTAGGAAACAAGATCTAGCCCACCCCCCTTCCCCTCTAAAAAAATACATTGAGAGTGTCAAAATGGACAATTGTTTATGATAAATTATTGTTCTTATTTTTTTATTTTATTTTTTTTTAAAAGCTGTAAAATAAAGAAACTAAACAAAACTGAAGTGGGCGGAATATGAAATTGAATCAAATCCCAGTATAGATCCGTCCAAATCATATCAAAGTAGAGGAGGATTTTATATACCTCCCTCTCAAAGCTCCACCTACTTCCACCCACATCAAATTCAAACTTCCTTATTCCTTATTCACCTTTCTTTCTGCTCAGTGTAAATTAAAAATAGACCATGGAATGTTATAAATACAATTTCAGTTCCTAACTTTAAAAATAAGATGTTTAAGACAGTACACATTACATACAAAGAGTTAAGCGGGCGCCACCTTTAATAACACCAAGTCATCTAATAACTCAGGTGATTTAAAACCAAAATGTCTTCTACTTAACAAAAATTAAAACATATGAGTCCAGGAAAAAGGTAGTAATTATACATAATAATTAATTTAAATGTACCAAAATGAGAATATTTCTTCTCTGTCCCTTCAAAAATATAGACACATAATTAAGTTTAAGGGGGAAAAGGACACAAATATGGTCTAATTGCTAGGCATGACCTCCCCGACTAAATTAAGGGGAAAGGAGAAATTAAATTATAATTATAATAAATGATAGAAATACATTCCATCCTAATAAAAATTGAAATATACAATTCCTTATTATTACAGAAATTTTAATTATGCGCTATAACATCAGTGTAAAAAGTTACATAATGAGAAAAGGAGAGGAGAGTTTAAAGAGCAGAACTCTGAGATTCATTACAATTTTTAAGCATGAAGGGAAGTAAAAAGATAAGTTGTTTGCTTATTAGAACCATTAAAAAATAAGTAATATTAATTATGCTCAGACAAGTAATATTCATGAACTTGCTTATTAGACATGTGCTACATTCTAAAGAAATGACAAAACATTTTATAACTCAACAGTTTTAGCCGTTAAAGGTATCATAGACTAATAGTCTTTTAATCTAAATCATAACAAAATTAGGGTTGTATACCTATATAAATGTCTGTTTGAAACAAACATAACTGTCTTTTAATTTTCTAATATAGAAAAATAAAATAAAGTAATTTTAGGCTGTCATTTTAACAAGGAAGGAGACAACCTTCAATAACTTTTCGAATACTTACACAGATGCACAGAAGCCCCTAATACGAGAAAAAGCAACTTTTAACCTTTCCTTCTAAAAATTACTCAAGTAGCCAAACTAAATATAACTTTTAAGAGTGCATAATAGCAACTTCAGTAATATGTGCAGTACATAGTATATAATCTATTTTAAATTGCTGTTATTGATATGTTTTCTAATTCCTAATTGTTTTTAGAGAGGAAACAAAATCGTTATTCTGTTCTATGACAACTCATAATAATTTTAATAAATTTTATGTTTCACATTCAATTAATTTCCACCTCATTCCAGCAGTTGTCCCTTTATAAGCCAAATACACAATTAAATATACTAGGCATCGCGTGGCTCTATCATTGAAGCGAGCGTATAGTAATAAATATGTATTGAATATTGAAAAAAAATAGATAATCATGAATCACGATGAGTTGATAGATAATGGGTATAGTAGTAGTACAGCGGCTAGTAGTAAGGGAACCACCCCGTATTCTTACTATGTATTCCTCTAACCACACATCTCCTTTTCAATTATAATAAAATGTATCACTTCATTACTCAAATACTACTGCTTGTATCAAGTTGAAATTTTCCATACTTGTTTCAATCGTACTTTAGACGAAGTATAAGAAGTTTTATTAACATCGTTATGTTAGAACGTAAGATATCAGTAAAAAGGTTGTTTTCTCTATTTTAAACGTTTAGGTCCGCTTTAATAGTTTTAGTGATCTTTATTAAATCATAGCGGTGTCGTTGTTGGTTTTACTAAAAAATGTTATTTGAAAAAAAATGCTCGTCTCATCGAATAGATGATGATAGAATTTCTTACCGTCCTGAAATTCCAATTTTAAATTTGAAGCTCACGTTTACACGAGCATTGCATGCGAACTCTTGGACGGGTCACGCTGTCCAACGAACTTAGCCAGAGTATTAGGAAGAGGAACATGTATATCAAAATTTCAACTAAATCGGTCAACTTTTACTCAAGTTATCGTCGGACACGTAAACGTTACACACAGACAGACATCCAAGAGCTTAATATTTCCTTCTCTTTTTAAAAATAAAAGTTTAATTCATAAATTATTCAATTCACATGAAATAACAAGTGCATAAAACAGTTTTCTCTAAGCAGGATAACTGTATAGCATAATCAAAAAGCTGACCCAACCCCCCTCCCCCTCAATCCTTAATTTTTTAGTGTTAAAAAAAAAAATATAAGAAGTTTGAAAATAGATATTAGTCATAATGATATATATTACTATTTGTAAATGATAAATAAGTGACATTGTTCAGTTTGTTGATTGGGAAACAAAGAACTCCTACAACAAACTAAAGTATATTGATCAGGAAACTATAATCAACTAAGTAATGCTGATTGGCAAAATGTAACAAATTTGATACTGACCTACACTAGAGTTATCATTAGAAAATAAAGGAAGAGCCAATGTTAGCTCTCATTGGCTCTCCAAACAAATTTTTTAAATTGTCAAAAATTAATTCTACAGTATACACATTGTGAGTTATGACTTTTGACACTCAGATTGGCCAACCTAAATGAGGAAGAAAATAAAGCCACTAAGCCTGTAGGAGCGGTGGTACCAGTGACATTTTTGTTAGCCTAGTTGGCCCGACTCTCAAATTCAAAACCCTGACCTCTCATTGCCTCCCCACACTAATTTTTCAGATTTTCCTGCGCAGTCAAACGTCACAACTCATAATGCGCAAACTGTAATTGTAAGACTAATATAAGTAAGTCAGTTGGTGGGAAACTCTAAACAACTCTGATACTCAACTAAGTGTGTTGATCTGGATACTATAATAAATAACTTAAAGTTAACTTTGAATTACACCTAAAAGGAGCAAGGAAAGAAATATAGGAAAACATACAACTGAAAAAGCATATGAAGTAAATAAACAGAGCAGGTGATAAAAAAAAATGTGACAGGAGGCAGCTATTTTAAATCCCTGCAAAACTTTTTAGTAATTACTAAACCTAATTAGTTAGTTATATTTGCAACTTGTAAAGTATATGCTTCAAATCTTACCTGTTTTTAATTCATTATATAAAGTAAATATTTTACACTAGCTAATTACATTGATCACTGACATATTGACAATTTAAACATGTAACATATACTATATTCAAATGCATAATTCCGTTTTTTAACTGTTACTAAGGAATCAAAAAGAAGACCATAATTAAATATCAGAAAAATAAGCCCCCAAGGAGACAAAAGTCATATTTGGCACTGACACCCCTCCCTGAAACACAAAATGTACGCCCTTCCTCAAAGATTTGGGGGAGGAACCCCCAAATAATACATGGAACTCGGTTATACACAACCGATTTGTTTATCTCTAGATTCTAGATCTAGTTAAATTTAAGTAATTTCAACCCAATGATAGCTTAACTTCTAAAAAATAGAACCTTATCAATATATAAACTTCAATGAATAAGTTGGGTCATTTTTTAACAGACCGATAAAATTAAACATTAATAACAGGAATAAAAGAACATTTTAAAGACATTAGAAGATAAAGCAGATCAACGAACTGCCATTACAAAAGCACCTGTAGATTCACTAACTAGATTTAAAGGTCACATAGAGAAGGGCAACAATACAGGCGAAGGAATGATGAAAACATAGCAAAATAAGAAATAACTATGCACTTATCTAAACATGATACAAACTCAACCGAAATATTGACATACAAAATGAAGAGGTAAAAAAAATCTGACACTAGGGAAAGAGATGAAATGGTATATAATGGAGAACAAAATTAATTTTAATGAGAGACACACCAAAAGAAGTTATTTAACTGACCATGCAAAACTACGATTATTAATCAAAGATTTACCTCTAATTCCTCTTTAACAGTGATCTGCTGCCATGGATCAACAGGATCTGTCAATCCTGCTAAGGGCATATCTTCTGATACGAACCTATTTCTCTTTCGGCACAACACTCTTATTTTGTTGTTACGGCACTCCGTCGTGAATGTATTACTATCAAACGAGTCGGCAATACAATCCGATGATAATTTGCAAATGTAAATAAGGGCGCACTGAGACAGAACGATTTATGAATGAAAAGATAACCCAAAGCGAAGGTGCTCGATATGGGACCGCGTCAAAACTGAATGGAACAAATGAAAATGAAATGAAGGTTTCGCCTTGATACCCCCACCACCTGGCAAGCCCCCGACTCAACAGCGCTTCTTACGCCATCTCTTGAGTTCCACACTAACTAAAAATTGATATTTTCTAACATAAAATTAAATTTAAATTACCTATACCTAATCAATTTTAGCTAATAAGGATATCACTTTAAAACATCATTCTAATTCTATATTATTAACATATAAGTAATAGAGTTATATTGTTAGGGATGTCAAGGATACAAGATCTATAATTTTTACTTCCATAGTTACCTAGTAAATAACAGCCTTACACAATTTCACTCTACCTTTAACGATATTCATTTTTAAATAATTTCAGCTTCAGCCTTATAAATATAGCTTATATAAGTTTTAAAATATCATTCTGATGTGTGAAAAAATGTATGATCCTGTAGAAGAAGCAAAAAATAACATTTGGTCTAAAATTGGTAAAACTTACTCCAAAGAAGGTATTATAAAGGCTTATATTATACTCATGTGAACACAAATCTAATAAAGAATGTATACTACCCCACGTAAAATTGGAAATGCCACATGCCACTATCTAGTGGTTTTACTTACAGGAATTGCTTAAGTCTCGAATGTAATCACTAGATATCATTAGATGTTTGGGGGTATAAAACTGGTTTTAAAGAAAGAACTAAGCTATTCTGTGACTTATTTAACACGAAATCCTTAAACCTTCCCTCAGGTCCGTTTCACACCGAAAGAATCAATTAATCTCTAAATCAATGAAAATTTGATTTATCAAGATTCAGCATTGGCTTTTCTATTAAAATGTAAAGAAACTCCGTTGTTACCTCCATGCCAGCAAAATCCATTGATTTAAGGTTATTTATTGATTCGGCTAACTAGAATCTTGTAGAATCTGATTTATCGTATCTGACTCACCAAAATTAGGCGCTCTGCGAATTTATATTGAAATGTAAACAAACACCGTTTTTCCCTTCACACCGGCAGAATCAATTTCAATCAACCGTGATAGAAGCAAAATACAGACTGACATTTTTTACTTTCTAATATACATTTTAAATAAAGAGAAAATATTGCTATGCGGGCATAGAATTATTACTTATTATAAAAGTAAAGGAAAATGATGCGATTTATGACGCTTTTAGGTTTCTGCACAAAGTAAAAAAGAAACCTCATATAACGGCTCTATCTCTGTCTGACTATGTGTCTGTCTGTCTGTCCGTTGGCTTGTTTCAATTCAAAAACTACTATAGCTAGAAAAATGAAATATGGCACACAGGCACATCTCGGCATTATAGACAACTGGACAAATTTTGGAGTTTTTACACTTAATATTTCCCCGGCCATATTGGCTAAATATGAGCTAAAAAAATTTTTTAGTTACCATATCATGTTATACATCAATTTAAAGGTCTTGAAGTGTAGAAAAAGAATATACAACTATTAAAATAACACAATTAATATTTCCAAGATGGCGGCCAATATAGTGGGCGACTTAAAAATGTTTTTAGTTACCATGGCATGTTATACATCAATTTAAAGGTTTTGAAGTGCAGAAAAAGAATATTCAACTATTACACTTAATATTTAAACTTAATCGTACAGAAACCGGCGATTATCCCCTCACGTACTTACGTGAAGCGCGCCTTACTTGTTTATTATTCTAATGAGTTTACTTTCTCACACACATATAGTATATTAAACCATATGTGAGAGACACCAAGGGATGTGCCACGCAAGCGTGACACATAGGAACTGTTCCAACACCAGACAAACGTCACAATGATGTTGGCTCGGCAAAACGCCATGTCCTGCATCGTTTCGTCGCTACCGACTCATCAGGGGCCCGACGATTCCCACCATTACATATAGTATATTAATAGAAAGTATTGTGATGGCGCGAAAATTCGATTTTGATATTTTAATGGATTTGCACGTTTTGAGATTCCCTGAGTTCCATAAAAAAAAGTTCATAATTATAAATAGGTGGGTGTTCAAGTGCATATTTACCGTTTTATAATCATATCAGTTATGTCGGATAAATTACTGTTTACAGTTGAGAAACATGAAAAGTTGGTGGATATTGTTTCAAAATTTCCTGATATTTAGTTTTCTTTAACGAAATCGAGATTGTAGCTGAACTGCGTTGATTTGCCTGAAATATTCCTGAAATTTTTTCTCGTCCTTTAACAAGTGCCGATTGATAAATGTCTCAAAACAACCTTCCTCAATTTTTGATTTGAAAATAGGGTGTGCAGCAGCATTACCCTTATTAGTCCAGTAAAATTTCTTCATCTTCAATTTCTTTTAAGTGCAAATAGAAGAGCAAATCACGGACACTCATTATTGTCACCCTCTCTCTACCGAGGCTGCAGATCAACTGAACTTATGCATAAACCCTCTAACATGCATAGGAATCCCTCTAACCCGCGTCAGACGCAGCATAGAATCCCACCTTTAGTGAGTCAGATACGATAAAAATTATTTCTCCCAGACAGGAGATCGAAACAGACTTCCCGCCCTCTTCAATAATTTAAATATTTATAATTAGTATAGTTATTTGATAAGAACAACAGGATTTCTTTCGGGGAAAGGACTTATACAGTAAGATTCGAATTTAAATAGATTAAATTTTAGAATTTTTTTAATCAAAACTGTCAACAATTTTCCAGATTTTTTTTTTTTTTCACGTTTTCCCAGAGTTTTTGGGTGGCTACGCTCCCCAAATTGGAGCTATAATTAATTTCTAAATTTCACCTCCGGGTATGTTTTCTCTCAATCTGCATGTCAGATTTGATCAAAATCTGTCCAGTACGGAACCTCAAAACATGAAAATCCATCAAAATATTAAAATGGAATTTTCGTGCTATCGCAATACATTCTCTAAAAATAGTACGTGTATGAGAAAGTAAAAATCAAAAGAGCAATAAAAAACATCATAAATCGCATTATTTTCCTTTACTTTTATAATAATTAACAATGATATGTCTATAGCAATACTTTCTCTTTACTTAAAATATTTATAAAAAAGGAAAAAAAAAAAATCAGTCTGTATAATGATAATTATTTTGATATATCAGATTCTACAAGATTCTAGCAAGCCCAAAAAATTAACTTGAATCAATTATTGAAGTTGATTTTGCCGGTGTGATGGTAAAAACAGAGTTTATTTACATTTTAGTAGAAACCCCTTACGCCGAATTTTGATAAATCAGATTTTCATTGATTCAGAGATTAATTGATTCTTTTAGTGTGAAGGGGTTTTCTATAGTAAATACGCGATTCATTTTCATTGATTTAGAGATTAATTGATTCTTTCGGTGTGAAACGGGCCTCAGCTGCACTCATATCTTGCACCCATATCAAATAATATTTTGACCTAAAAAAAAATGTTTCTCTTTACATCATTGCTTCCGAGCTTACTAAAGGTAACGGAAGCTATATGTGATCGTTCCGAAAAGCGAAACATTTTTAGGTCTCCGATTTCCAAAAAATTCCAAGACAGAAATCCATTTCAGACACCAGGGAACATTTTTGGTTCCATGTATGTCTGTCAGTCTGTTGCTTAATTTTTGCGAACCAACATATATCTTAAAAACTATTAATCTGATTTTATTGATCATAATTAGCCTAATGTTGGTCCCATAGAAGTTTAAATCATCAGCACTCATTTGTTTCACTTTTACATGCGTATAAACATACATTTATTTACACCTATATGTTCAAAAGTACTAATCTCTTTTTTTTTTTTTTTTTTTGGTTCGTCAAAATACAAGTAATAAATGAAAACAATTTTGACAGATTTAAATAACAGGGGAAAAATTAAATACATTGTATAATGGATAATAATGGGTTTTAAAAGCATAAAATCATTGAATTTTATGAAATAGGGTGTGAGGAAGCTATGTTCCACACTTAATTGGCAGAGAGAATTGATGATTTTATCATATACCAGTGAAGATTTAAGTTTATCCAACTTTTTACTATATATAATTTAGGTTTAGCTCACTCTCTTGATTCTTCTCGAAAAATTTACATTTTCAGATGCTGTACAGGTTTGGCAGAGCTTGGGCCAGTGGATAGGGGAAAACTTAATAGCTCACAGAGTAAGTTCATTTAGCTTTCCCTTTAAAACAAATAAGAATATTCTACCACTAATAAATAGCACTTAACTAATAATAAGCTAAATAATGTTTCCATTTCTTTCCAGACCATTAAAATAAAAAAATTAGGAGTATTTGCCCTCAGTAACTGGAAACTCAATACAGGAATCAGGAAGTATTCATATAATAATAATCCAATATTTAATATTTCAGAAAAATTGGCAAATGACTATGAGCTAAAACAAACAAAAGTATTCATATCAGAAAAGGTAGGTATTTATTTTTCAATTTGACTTAATTTGCAAGTTTTCTAATATCAAATTTATGAATTAGTAGTAATTTATTATAAATACTCGTATATATATATTATTATTATTAACAAGGCGAAAATGCTTAAAAATATGTTTTCAAATAGTTATCAAAGTGATATTTATTTTTGTGGATTTTGACAAGCCTATGTGTGAACGGGAGATATTTCAACTTGTGTAATTTGCATCACCGAAAAATTATAAATTGAATAAAATAAGTAATCAATCATTTAAATATTCTTTTTTAGTGTCCAGTGCTTCTTACAAATTATTGGTCAGTATCGAAGATGACTTCTTTCAACAGAGCCAAGGTTGAAGTGTGCATAGAAGAAGTTCTTTTGGTAAAATAACTTTATTGGATATTTTATGTTTATTTTATATATTAAGCTCAGGAAGTTTGAGAGACGTAATCATTACTTGAAAAATCACAATAACTATCATAAGACAGTAATGTACTTCACTAGGATAGTGGCTGGTTAAATTATAAGGGTGCCGAGATGGTTGCCTATAGGCAGCATTATAATAGTTTATCCCAGGGACCAAAATGTTCTTTAGGCCCCTTCATCCTTCATCACAAAGTCTTATAATAGCATTAAAATTGTTATTTTAAAATAATGAGAAAGCAAACTTAATTTAATAAAAAATTAAAAAAAAAAAAACTATTGCTTCCGAGCTTACCGAAGGTAGCGGAAGCTATGTGATCGTTCTGAAGAACGAAAAAATTTTAGGTCTCCGATTTCAAAAATTCCAAGACAGAAATCCGTTTCAGACATCAGGGAACATTTTTGGTTCCGTGTCTGTCTGTCGGTCTGTCACAAATTTTTGCGAACCGCCATATCTTAAAAACTACACGTCCAATTTTAATGAAATTTGGGTGGTAGGTCATACTTAGCCCATTGTTGGTCCCATATAAGTTTCAACTTTCTGCGGTTATTTGTTCATCTTCTACATGCACACAAACATACATTTATTTACAGCTATATCTTTAAAAGTAATCATCTGATTTTAATGAAATTTTCATGGTTTGTCGAGAGTAGCTTGCAGATAGCACCTGCCAAATTTCAACCACCTGCGCACTTCAAATCGTACTAAATTAATATGTCTTATACTACAAAGCCTCATGGCTCACTGACTCACTGACTGACATTAATGTTTACCCACTTCCAGAAGAGCTAGAGACTTGCGGTTTGCGCCATTCGACGCGCAACGTCTACATTGTGAACCAAAATAATTATAAAAAGTTCACTTTTCCCCCTCCTTCCACCCTTAAAAAATAAAAATGGCCGACTTGATTTTTAAGCTGGTTTGAGGGCTTATTGCAGCCAAACGGTAAGTCGTACTAGAAAATGGATAACACAAGTGGTAACTGATTTTAAAAGATCTACAACTTTAGTCCTATGAGTTTTTGTCGAATCATCAACGGTTGTACCTTAAATGGTGATAATTTTGTTATTTTTTGGTTTTGTTTTTTTCCATTTTTGTCTTTGAATGGCCATAGATTCTATAATAGTTGGCCGATTTTATTTCTGATTGCGGCGATTGAATCTCACACTAATGCTCTTTAAATTGAGTATATTTTATTTCATTAGTTCATCCTACTTGCTGAGAACATGAGAGTAAACTTTTTCCCGTGCGCCGTGTCACGTGACCACTTTTTTTGGTTTTTAATATTGTGTCGTATATCATTTTAAAGGCCTTGATATGAACATTAAAGCTATTTTATTTGTTGATTTTTTAAAAATTTTGTGCATGTACTTTTGTACCGATTTATAATTTTGTTGTAGGTTAATGGGTTTAAATACTTTTTTGATATTAGGTTTTTTATTTCTAAGTATTTATTAGTTAAATTAATGCCCTTTTGTATTGTTTGTTTTTTAAAAATATAATTTTGGTACCTTTAGAGTACAGGGGTACAAATGTTAAAGTTAATCTTTTATAGTGTGATGTATATCGTTAAAAAGCTCTTGCATCGTAGATAATTTTTTGTTATATTCTATTTTGTGTTATTTTTAGTTTTGAGGGGGGCGGGGGGTAAATTAAAAAAAAAACCTGTTTATACAGAGGTTTCTACGATTTGGTTGCAGTTTTATATTTGTTTATTAAATAAATTATAGATGCGCTAACTTTTGGTGCTTGTTGGAGGCTTTCTTTCTTCAACAAATGTTTAAATTTCTCCGACTTTATTAAATATTTATTGGAACAGTGCCACGTGGTTCCAATTTTTTTATATTTATGGTATTTTTCTTAATTTGGTCTTTTCTTTGCGAGGAAGCTATGTGCCACATTAATTGGCAGAGTATTTTTTTACAGGCACTTTCAAGACTGTTATATGAAGGAAAGGACATCCAGTTTACAATCCAAGGATTAGGGACCCTGGAAATAATTAAGAAGAATGTCCAATTTGATTTCAGTATGGACATTATAGAAAGAATCAAGCCAACACCCCCCATGAAAAAAATTGAGCAGTGTTCAAGAAAGAACAGAACTTACTCACCTGAACCTTATTTTTGCCCTTACATCAACTCAAGAAATCAGCATTAACTTTTTTAAATTACATTATTTAATGTAAATATTATTATTATTTTTTTTTTTTTTTAATATTTAATATAATATTTATACACACAAAAATGGAAATTTTATTATCACCTGCTTGTTCCTAGAGATAAATCTGTCCTAAGGTTAGTGTATAGGGGTGTGTAAACCTCATTTACACTAGAGATTCTGGAATGTAATTGAAAGATTTGAACAAACCAAGAGGCAAATGGCACTGTTCAGACTACAGTTCCAGTAGGTGAGATTCTCAAATACTCAAATCCATTGCGGACTGTCGGCTGCCTCAGTTCAATTAAGAATCTAGCAACTGATAACTATATGGGCTCATTTACACTATTGAATCACTTCACGAAGAAATAAGACAAATCCGGTTTAATCCATCTTATAGTGCTCTATTCTTTAAGCAAGCTGACAGACCCACGGAAAGTAAGTACCTTCCATTTTTAGTGTGATAATAAAACTATAATATTTGCTGAATACCCTTACTCTCAGTGGTTCTTAACCGGGGGGCCTCGAAAGGTATTTAGATACTATATATATCATATTTGGAGATTTTAAGGGGGCCGTGGTTACCAAAAGGTTAAGAACCACTGCTCTAGAAGAAAGGAGTCATGTATCAGACATCACCAGATGATCATGAATCATGACTCATAGTTATATTTAAAATAGTTTAGTTTTACTAGTAGAAATTTACAATTTGACGTGTTACTGCATAGTAATTTAATAAATGACTGATGAAGGTTTGAAAATATCTCAATTTGAAGATGAAATATCACCATAAGAATAATAAATAATATAGCAAAGCAAATGTATTAACATTTTTATTTTAATAATACTCCTGAAGACAAACTCAGCAAATATTATAGTGAGTACCTTGCTTAGGGTAAGTAAACTTAGTTCTTTAATCTGAAGGATGGCAAAGCCAAAGATTTTCCAACTGAAGAGTGCTAATGCAGGACAGCTGCTAATAAGGTAGAATCACTTAGCAAGCAACCTGTTCACTATTTATTTACTAAAATCCAATTTTTCATTAAGGGGACTAATGAAATAGTTAGTCTAGGAGCCCACGACACTAAAGCTGTCATGATAAGTTTCCCAAAAACAACAAAGCTTATCTGAAAGATCGTCAATTTTTGTTTAAGAAAAACCCCTGCTGCCATTTCCAAACTGGGGCGAAAATGGCAGCAGCAGCGTTTGAAAGTCATTTTGATGGTTTTTTGACAAAATAGCGTGGAAAATTAAACACTAACCACAAGTGTTATATATTTTTGTAATCTACTCTTCAATACCTTTCATTTGATACCCCACTCAACATTTTTTAAAAAAATATTTTTTTCGTGTGAAAATTCAAAATGGCAGATAATTCACGTAACGCAGAATTAAAAAAAAAACAATATTGAATGGGGTATCAAATGAAAGGTATTGAAGAGTAGATTACAAAAATATATAACACTTGTGGTTAGTGTTTAATTTTCAACGCTATTTTGTCAAAAAACCATCAAAATGACTTTCAAACGCTGCTGCTGCCATTTTCGCCCCAGTTTGGAAATGGCAGCAGGGGTTTTTCTTAAACAAAAATTGACGATCTTTCAGATAAGCTTTGTTGTTTTTGGGAAACTTATCATGACAGCTTTAGTGTCGTGGGCTCCTAGACTAACTATTTCATTAGTCCCCTTAATGAAAAATTGGATTTTAGTAAATAAATAGTGAACAGGTTGCTTGCTAAGTGATTCTACCTTATTAGCAGCTGTCCTGCATTAGCACTCTTCAGTTGGAAAATCTTTGGCTTTGCCATCCTTCAGATTAAAGAACTAAGTTTACTTACCCTAAGCAAGGTACTCACTATAATATTTGCTGAGTTTGTCTTCAGGAGTATTATTAAAATAAAAATGTTAATACATTTGCTTTGCTATATTATTTATTATTCTTATGGTGATATTTCATCTTCAAATTGAGATATTTTCAAACCTTCATCAGTCATTTATTAAATTACTATGCAGTAACACGTCAAATTGTAAATTTCTACTAGTAAAACTAAACTATTTTAAATATAACTATGAGTCATGATTCATGATCATCTGGTGATGTCTGATACATGACTCCTTTCTTCTAGAGCAGTGGTTCTTAACCTTTTGGTAACCACGGCCCCCTTAAAATCTCCAAATATGATATATATAGTATCTAAATACCTTTCGAGGCCCCCCGGTTAAGAACCACTGAGAGTAAGGGTATTCAGCAAATATTATAGTTTTATTATCACACTAAAAATGGAAGGTACTTACTTTCCGTGGGTCTGTCAGCTTGCTTAAAGAATAGAGCACTATAAGATGGATTAAACCGGATTTGTCTTATTTCTTCGTGAAGTGATTCAATAGTGTAAATGAGCCCATATAGTTATCAGTTGCTAGATTCTTAATTGAACTGAGGCAGCCGACAGTCCGCAATGGATTTGAGTATTTGAGAATCTCACCTACTGGAACTGTAGTCTGAACAGTGCCATTTGCCTCTTGGTTTGTTCAAATCTTTCAATTACATTCCAGAATCTCTAGTGTAAATGAGGTTTACACACCCCTATACACTAACCTTAGGACAGATTTATCTCTAGGAACAAGCAGGTGATAATAAAATTTCCATTTTTGTGTGTATAAATATTATATTAAATATTATTGAAAAAAAAAAATAATAATAATATTTACATTAAATAATGTAATTTAAAAAAGTTAATGCTGATTTCTTGAGTTGATGTAAGGGCAAAAATAAGGTTCAGGTGAGTAAGTTCTGTTCTTTCTTGAACACTGCTCAATTTTTTTCATGGGGGGTGTTGGCTTGATTCTTTCTATAATGTCCATACTGAAATCAAATTGGACATTCTTCTTAATTATTTCCAGGGTCCCTAATCCTTGGATTGTAAACTGGATGTCCTTTCCTTCATATAACAGTCTTGAAAGTGCCTGTAAAAAAATACTCTGCCAATTAATGTGGCACATAGCTTCCTCGCAAAGAAAAGACCAAATTAAGAAAAATACCATAAATATAAAAAAATTGGAACCACGTGGCACTGTTCCAATAAATATTTAATAAAGTCGGAGAAATTTAAACATTTGTTGAAGAAAGAAAGCCTCCAACAAGCACCAAAAGTTAGCGCATCTATAATTTATTTAATAAATAAATATAAAACTGCAACCAAATCGTAGAAACCTCTGTATAAAAAGGTTTTTTTTTNATGAATAGATTTAGTAAATATGTTTATAATGACATTAAATTTGACAATTATAATTATTGAAACAACAAATAAATTTTTTTTATTATTATATTAATATAAATTACTTTAAATCAAAATCCTGATTTAAATTAGAGAAATATATATTATATACTTTGGAGAGATGGTCAAAAAGACAAAAATATCAAGAAATGTGAGTCAAATTACACAATACATACAATTTTATATATATAATGGCAAAATAAATCATGAAATTTAAAAACTAACTACATAATAATTTTTAATTTCTCTTTATATATACTAAATATAAAGAGAAACTAAAAATAGCCCGGTCTTGATAAAATTTAAAATTAAACTGTTTTTATCAACAGTTACATAATAAATTAATAAGTATTAAAGAATATTAATATTTTAACTTAATTTTGCAGTTGATAGACATTCTGAGAGATGAATTTCATGACTACCTACATAAAGGAGGAGTAGTCACAGCACTTCAAGGAGCTTTTGATGCTTTACATTCAATTCCTCCAAGGAAGAGACCTGAAAATGTTCTCAAGTAAATGAATTCCTAAATCATTAGACACGTATACTTTTATTAGGTCCCATCTGTTACTAGGTGTGGAATATGACCAGGGCCGGCCCTACTATAGGGCGAACGGAGCAGCCGCTCCAGGCGCCAAGGCGGTGCCTCAGAAGTAAAGAAATTTTTTTTTTGCGTAGCCTTACGATTTTTTGAGGATATGGCTAGTAAGCAACTGACAAATTTCGAAACTTACATAACTGGAAATATACAAATAATACATGACAGGGCTTTGAAGCCCTCTTTCCTTTGTCTAAACAAAATAGAAAATGAAGAAAATGGTTATGATCGCTCACTGCGAGTTTTGAAATAGGCGCTTATCTGTTGAGACGGGCACTAGTCGAGTGTGCGGAAAGAACTCCCCCACCTACCCCATATAAGATGTAAGATATATTATTAGATGTAAGTTACATCTTACAT
Source organism: Gerris buenoi (assembly GCA_001010745.2). Lineage (NCBI taxonomy): Eukaryota > Metazoa > Arthropoda > Insecta > Hemiptera > Gerridae > Gerris > Gerris buenoi. The sequence continues at coordinate 346,987 of KZ651560.1, forward strand.
CGCCTGTCACCGAGGCGAGCGACGTTTTGGTTTAGTTGGAGACTTTGGCAGTTAAAAAACGAAATACATTGGACTATCGGACAGTACGAAACAGGCCAAATAGTGCAGATTGACGTCAAAAAAGACAACTTTACTAAAGAATGCAATTTTTTTTCTTAAAATTCTCATAAAAAGAAAAAGCATAGACTTTTATACTTGTAATTTGAAGAATAAACTTAGAAACTTGAGAAAACAATCCTAAGTTCTAATAATCATTTTAATTTTACTTACTCCTGTAAACAAACAACTGTTTTATAGTGACTCATTTTAAGGATATTTTTTTCTGGTATAGAGTATTGTAAAGAGGTGGCTGCTTGCAGATTTGTAGGAGAACATATAAAATCAAGTGCTGATGGAGGAAGCAGCCCTGAAGATAGGATGATGCAAGGAGAACTAGATAAGTTGAGTGAATTGGAAAGACTGCTTTTAGTTCTGAGACAACATCTTCGACTAGTATTAGCAGCAATGGCACCTCAGAGATACATGGGCTTACTTAGGGGAGAAGACATACCTCTTGGACCATTACCTGAGGAAGAAGAAGTTCATGAAGAGATGAGTGAAGAAGAGGAAGAGGAAGAGGCGGAGCCAGAAGAGATTCCACAAAAACCGGTAACTAATAACTTCGTGATGATTAATTTTAATTTAATTAGATAAATAATCTAATCAAATTAAAATTAGATAAATAATCTAATTAAATTAAAATTAGATAAATAATCTAATTAAATTAAAGTAAATAATCTAGATAAGAAGTTAAACTAATTTAATGAAAGATGAATTTCTCTTTCTCCAGCAGATTACTCAGTAGGGTGGGTCGAAAAAACAAAATTTTTGAAAATTCAAAAAACGCCCCTCCAGAAACTTGCCATATGGAAAGAAAGTCCCGAGGAAAAAATTTGAGCCAAATCGGACTTCACTTAGGTCTCCCGAGGGGGGCTCAAAGTTTAGGAATTTTTGAAATTTGGAAAAATCACAGGTTTAACTGGGTTTTTTGACATTTTTGCGTGCTAAACTACTTTTAATATATAATTAATGTATATTTTCGTGATCTACGATGCTTATTGTGTAATAAAAACCCTTAACATAATATGTAACTTTATTATTTTTTATTATAACATATGACATATATAAATGACTGCTTGAAAACTATAAAATTTAAACATTTTTTCCAGCTCCTAGCTAATTTTTATATTTTAATTAGTATAAAATCAAAACTAATTACCAGAGCTCACCACGTGGAGGTGGCTGATTTCGAGCTCCACGTATAGTCCCCTCTCCTACCCCCCATTGTTTTTTTTTTTTTTAATTTTGAAATTTTGACACTCATATATAAAAACTATTTACAAACATATTATACATATTTTTATTTACTCTATTTATCTATGCGTTATTTAAGTACAATTTAAGAACAAAAGTAAGTTCTACGGGATATTTTAAGTCAATTTGAGGCTTCCAAGCATCTGGAACTGCTGCTATGATCCCTGCTATGGAAATTAGTTGTGTTAGCGGAGGTTCCGTCACTTTTATTGAGCTCCAGTCTATCATTTCAACATAACTCGTAGCGTCAAAATTAATTTTTGGAACTAAAATTTCTCGCAGTGAAGATTCTCTTCCATCCGTCCTTTCTTATTTCAATATTCTCATCAGTAGATTTTTCGAGCAATAGATTTTCATGGTGTGCGAAGTAGCCGTTTCTTTGAATTACCGGATCTACGACTTTCTTTAGTTTTTTACTCAGATAACGGCTGGTAGATATATTGTTAAATACATTTTGTGATCCTTTAAAACTATAATTGTTAATTTTAATGGTAAACCATGTTGGCACATAAACTTTTTAAATATAATTCAAAAGAGTACACAATTCTTGGGACGGATAATCGTTAGAAATATAATACTCTAAAACTTTTTTAGAGTAACTATAGGTGGAGCAACTATAGGTGGAGTTTGAAATCAGCCACCTCCACGTGGTGAGCTCTGGTAATTAGTTTTGATTTTATACTAATTAAAATATAAAAATTAGCTAGGAGCTGGAAAAAATGTTTAAATTTTATAGTTTTCAAGCAGTCATTTATATATGTCATATGTTATAATAAAAAATAATAAAGTTACATATTATGTTAAGGGTTTTTATTACACAATAAGCATCGTAGATCACGAAAATATACATTAATTATATATTAAAAGTAGTTTAGCACGCAAAAATGTCAAAAAACCCAGTTAAACCTGTGATTTTTCCAAATTTCAAAAATTCCTAAACTTTGAGCCCCCCTCGGGAGACCTAAGTGAAGTCCGATTTGGCTCAAATTTTTTCCTCGGGACTTTCTTTCCATATGGCAAGTTTCTGGAGGGGCGTTTTTTGAATTTTCAAAAATTTTGTTTTTTCGACCCACCCTATTACTCAGCCCTATTTTTAAAATTCAAATGTTTTAATTATAATAAATTATTAAATAATGTAATGAAATATAATTATCTGCATAAATAGTTTTGTGATGGTCAATCTCTAGATATTTGAAAATTTTAAACTGCAGTGCACAAGTAACAAATTATATATATAAAGTCACAATAACAATTTAAATATGCGAATTAAAGGGAACAGCCCGAGAAAGGAAAAATATATTAAACTATAGGTATATAAATATTACTGTTGTAAAAATAATGAGGAGGAAGGAAACCATTTTTGCCTGTCATTCTCTAGTCAGGCAGTGCCATTTTCTGTTATTAAACTACTAAAATAATGAAATAATAAACTTTTGGTACTCTTTTACTTTGTTACCCACCCTATGGTGGGTAACAAAGTAAATTGGATGTGGCAAGATTTTACTTGGTTACCCACCGTTTATTTATATTATTGAGTTTGACATTTTTTTAAAATTTAATTGACAATCTTAAATGGGGAATGTTCAAATATTTCTTTGGGACAAAGGAATATCACACTTCTGTAAATAAAAATGACAATATCCGTTAGTCTAACTATCTAGTAAGGCAAAGTAACCTTTAATCCAATAAATTTTGAACAAAAGAATAGTTCACTTGGATTTAAGAATAAATAAATAAAAAAATAAACATATGGTGGGTAACAAAGTAAAAGAGTGCCAAACTAACTTTTAAGTTTATTGACACCTTCTTGTATATATTTTTATATTTGATGATAATTAGCTATAGATCGATGTAGTAGATGTAAGTATGAAATAAAAAGCTTTGCATGTTGCAAAGGAAACGTTACTAATGAAATAATTAACTGTTAAGTAATATATTCAATGACATGGCCCACATGATCATGCAATATGCTTGAATAGGATGCAGCCACTGATTCCTAGCCTGGTGTGAAAGCATGGGCAGAAAGCTGGCAAAATATAAGATAATTGATAAATTACATGTTTTGGTTGATTTTGACTTCAGGTTATTAGTCCCAAAAAGAGATCAAGATCATCTGTGCGAATAAAGGAGAAAGACATACCAAAATCTGCTGTACAAAAGAAAAAGCAATCCGGTCAGGGAAGAGTAAGATTTAGTGCAACAGGAAAATGATAAAAAAAAACTAATTGAATAAATAAACTCTTAAATTAAATTTAAAATGACTAGTTTCATAATATACATAAACCTAGTAATAGATATTTAATACATTCAACCCAGGTAAATATACATGCACTGATTAAAGGCATATATAAAGAAAAGATAGATTTGTAAGAGTGTGGTGCTTTACCCCAAAATGTGGGTACTGAAGTAAGCCAAGGCTAATACAGTAGAGTCTCGCTAATCCGGACATCCGTATAATCCGGACGGGCCAAAAAGGATGTACAATTTGGAGCCAGAGCCTGTTTAGATTTATGAATTGTTAAGATTATCGAGGTTTCTGCTTTTATTTTCTATCAACATTTATAAAATTGTTCCTAGTAAAGTTTACAGGTGTACATTCCATGTTCCGACACGAGGAATACCCGGTATTTCTGTTAAAAATAAACAGATTTAGTATAATTATGAATAAGTAAGAACATCGATAAATTTGTTTCGGTTCCATAGAAATGTAGGGCGGAAGATATAAAGGTAGTGTCCAGGAAATGCAATTACATACGACTGAGATGGGGAGAGGATTTTAAGAAACACGTAGCGGTGCGGCAGTTCAACAAAGTTCCGTGAAATTTTGCCAAGCCGCCAGAGTACAATGTCTTAACTTTTTGTGAAATAATTAACCGTTGCTCAAATTGCATTTCGGAACACAGCTTGTTTCCATGAAAGTCCCTTATATACCTACACCTGCGTAATAGATTGCCATTTTAATTTAATTTATTTGATATTCAGACTGGTAACAGAACAGACCTTAAATAGTGTATTTGGAGACTAATAGAAGTAATTTTTACGATTAAAAAAAAAATTGATTTTAATAGTTTTACCCAACTAAAACTTGTTTTACAGACATTTTAAAACTGATTCCGTTTAATCCGGACAAACCCGGATTAGCGAGACTCTACTGTAATGGCAGATGTATACAATTTTATACATATGTTATATGAGAACTTGAAATAATTAAATAAAATTGAGAACGGTAAACACTGTTTTTTGAACGGAAAGAGCCAACATTTTAAAAACAAGTATAGATTTGCAGGTACGAATGAGAAAGAGTGATTTCCCATGTTTTACTTTATTTATTTATATTTTTTTTGGGGGGGAGGGGGAGGGGGCTAGGCTTGTTAAAGGGCTTATACAACTGTACATGTACTGGATGATATGGGGTTAGAGTTACAATTTACCTCCTTACAAGTAGTAAAATATAATAAAACAATATGCAAAAACTAAACAATTTATTTATAATAAAATATACAACTAATTAAAGAATTTTTTGTAAGTAAAGATAATCATTTTTCACAGTAAATCTTATACAAAATTAAGAAAATTGAATAAATATAGTCAAACAAAAATACTTTCTAACACTTGATTTTCTATTTAAAAATAATGTCTGATTATAAGCAATTTGTTATGAAAATTAAATTAGTTTTCAATTTTTAATATCTTAGCCATGAACTACCTTCTGTTTCACCAACACTTGTGTAAGATACATAGCATTTAAAATAAATGTGTAAACATTCTTTGTTTTAATGGTACTCATTGTTATTAATATTATATATACAAACTTATTTATGCTTTTGGGCAAAAAACATAATTCCTGAGAGTGTATGGCAAACTTGGCAGGGTAGGATTAATAAGGGCTGCAAACCAATCAAGGTAAATTATCACCTTTTCTTTATAACCAAAGTTTTATTGTTTTATAATAAATAACTAGGGATAACATTACATATTTTGATTAAAACATGAAAATGTGATAGTAATATTTCAGCAAGTAAATTTCCCTAAAAGTACATAAGGGTGGAAACATTAACATACTAATTCACTTACAATTTACATTTTTTTAAACCAACATTATTACTATTGATATAGAGGTATTTACGTAGCATTTACATATCAACTGTGCTCCGGCCTATGGTAGACATAGTTGTCAAACATTTACTCCTATTCTATTCCGTAGAAGGTAAGTTTGAAACTGAAATTGTTGTGGTCTGAGTAGATAAATATATATATTTTTATAATATAATATTGTCATATAAACAGTAACAAGTTAATAATAATGTAGATTATAAAGGAGAAATGTAGTATTTCATAATCACCTGAATGAAATGGTTATAATATTTAAAATGAATGTAGTGGATCTTTTAAAACAATTAATTTTCACATTAATTCTAATTTCTACAAATCACCACAAATATTTATTAAATAAACACTAATTACTGAAATTAAACAGAAATGAAACAGATAGTAAACAGTTCATTTTTAATTTTAAAGCTGAAAGATTTAATATTTATTATAATTTTTAGAATATACAGTAATAAGTCTGTCAAAAGTTTATTCATTTAATATACTAAAGAATAATTTACATTAAGCATATACTTTGCTTACAAAACAAGAATTAAAATAAAAACAGGATTTAAAAAAAATAATTGCTTTTTAAAGAAACGTTAATCACATAATTAAAAAAAAGTAATACAACAAATTTAAAAATCAATATAAACTAAAGCTAACTTTGAGCATAATGTGAAAATTTTTAAAGAAATAATTATTCGTAACTTTTGTTTTGTACAAGATTATATACATTTTCTACAATGTACTTATTAAAGTAGGTTTCTTTTAAACAATATTAATAACTAGTTAATAATTTGTAGTTTAGCTCCATATTCAATTTTTAGTGTGACGTACCCCTGAAAAAAAACAAAAACAATAATAATAAAAAGTAAAATAAGTTTAAAATTTATGAATGCAAATACCAAGACATATTAATTAATATTAAAAACTGCTGGGTTATTATGACCAAATGTATTTTTAATAATATTTTTTTATTAATAATATTTAAGAAGGAAGAAGGCAAATAGTACCTCTCTGCCTAGTATTAAACACAGATCCCTAGTTTTCTGACCCAAATGGGATACACCTGAATATATGCCTAAATTAGAATAATTAATGTAATGGTTTATAAAATACCTAGTGAACTTAATTAATGTAAGATCCATGAAAATCAAGCTGGCGTACAAGTAGTTAAATGGAATGGATTTTTAGAAAAATAATGTTAAAAAGCAAAAAACAAAACTTGACAAAGTAAAAAATGTTACCTCAACGAATAAAAATGAGCAAACAAATAATAACTCAATAATAATGATCAGACAAACTATAACTGATTCTTAGAAAAAAAAACAAAAAAAAAAAAAAAAAAACCACTACTATGAATTCAAAGGCAATAGCCAACCACAGGAAATACACAAACACACATGCAATTAGATACTTAATCTGATAGCCTTAAACTTTTTACAATATTAAAAGGGGATGTTTCCGCGATCACCCATTCTCTTGAAATTTTATTTTAAGATAAACAATCCTCCTTGAACAACTATCTCAATTTAGAGTCACTTTCAGTAGTAGAGGAACTTAAAGTGAGGTTAATTTTAAACCGAAAATATATGATTTATTGCACTATTATTTTAAATTATATTCACTAGTAAGTATGCTTTTGTATTCTTATTTATAAAGGAAATTTTTATTATGATACTAATAGGTATCAGCAATTTCCTTCGTCTACGATTATCTTGTTTTTAGGGATAATAAACCCATGCAATATACGATCATTGGATGAATTGGCCACACTAGAATGAGACATGATAATTCATCCAACTAATACGAAGTAAAATATTATGCATACACTATGAATATTGTAGCCTCATTCTGAAGTTTGAAGCACTAATCCATTTAAAAAAATAGAATATATTTAAATAATTCTAATTAAACACAGGGAGAGAGAGCAGGTAGGCACTGCCATCTTAGAAATAAGAAAGAAATAAAATACCCTGCATCTAAATGGTTGGTAGAATCCAAGCCATAAAATAAATGGTGTAAAATTTACTTTGCTTAAATAATAAGTAACTGCTAAAGCAAACATCTTTCAAACTAGCAATAATGCTAAAACATAACCAACATCAGTGCCGGATTTCCCACTAGGCACTATAGGCACGTGCCTAGGGGCGGCAGCACCAGGGGGCGGCAGCAGCCGCGGAGCTATTGCTTGACGACCTAGTAGACGAGTTTTCAGCAATAAAGGCAAGAAGAAAACCAATTTATAGTATACCTTAAGTAGTAAACTAATTTAACCATATTTAAGTAAATTTAAATATGTCAACACGTTTACAGTGAGTTAATTTGTTTATTTTTTATTTAGCTATGAATATTTTTATTAGTGTAATAAATATCTATAATATTCTTTTCTCTACAGGGTGACCCACGATAAAATTTCATAAAGAAACTGGCAGATTTTATGGATCAAATATAACAAAAAATATCGAGTAAGCATATGCCCATATCTCAATAGTCTCGAGATATCGATTTATTTCTTTTTTAAAGTGCTTCGCGAACATTTTCAAAATGCCTAATATCTCAAAAAATAAATGAGATAGAGAAATTGAGCTAAGGGCCAATTTTAAAGAGCATAAAAAACCTTTCTGAATCATTAATTTATTTCCAAATTCTCAGCTGCTAAGGATCTTTTAAGTTCTGTTACATTTGAAAATTTGGATTTTTTAAAAAGTGACCACGGAATTCCTGAGCGTATTTCTCTTAATAGAGGGATGTTAGAAGTGTGGCGTTTTCAGAAAAAACTTCTGCTTTTCCCAAGCTTTCAAGTGGTATAATTAAAGAATTAGATCAACGGACTAGTTTTTAATTATGGGGGATTTAATGTTACCTGATGTGAAATTTTTTGGTCAGGATCACAACCAATTCTAGTACAAATGCAAAAAAGGTTTCCCCAAACGAATGCACAACACTAAGTGTTTATTATAAGAAATTTGACGCTGAACAAAAAAAGTTCCAAAATTGGCAATTTTTTTAAATTTAGGATGAACTCCCGGAATTTTCATCGCTCTATAATAAGGTATTAGCATTTTTTCGACATTTAGGACCAGCCCTTATATAGTGGTTGGGGAGGGGACATTTTTTTGGGGTTTATTTTGATTTATAAATTTTTGAGTTTACCATGCGCATGCGCATATTTTATATTGAACTTCTGTATATTTTTCCATCGGTTAGGTAAAAAAGTTGCAACAGTGTTTCATATTTCACCACTTTCGCTTAAACGGTGCGGGCCCTATGAACCAAAGAGCGACGGACGGACGGACAGACTCGTCACCCTCGGCATAAGGGTTTTGAGAAGTCTACAAAACCCTAAAAACACAATTTTTTGACGTTTATCCTTACAATTCTCAAATAATATGCTTTTTACCGTAATACTCCTTGAAGCAAATCTTGTAGAGATTCGAATTACACCAATTTTAGTTCTCTACACTCTAAAAAATAATCTTTAAAAATTGAGCGTTGAAGGTGTTTACCTTAGTGGATTGACTAATAAAGTGGCAGGGACGTAGAATTTTGAAATTTTGCTGAACATCAGGGAGTTGTCTAGCAGCGCTGAAAGAGGTGTCATTCAACAAAAATTATATTTCGGGGAAACCTTTTTTGCATTTGTACTAGAATTGGTTGTGATCCTGACCAAAAAATGTCACGTCTGGTAACATTCAATCCACCATCTGTGTAAATAGTGCCTAGGGGCGGAAAATTGTTAAAGCCGGCCCTGACCACCATGTGGATGAAATATTATCATTAAACATTTTTAATCTAAGTCCGCTACTGCTACTGACACAACAATTAAATAATTAAAAAAAAAAACAAAAAAAAAACGAAATTGTTGGATGACCATAAAAAGTCTGTTGTAAAATTAGAATTAGAGTTAACAGAATGGATTAAAAGAAAAGAGAGCTGATGTCAAATAATAGTTATTTATGTAACCAGGCAGCAAAATGGAATTTTTCTGACGAATGATTAAGTTAGCCTCCGAGCCGGAGGTGAGGTCAGGCTACGGAAATTAACTGCCGAGGCGAAGCCGAGGCAGGCAATATATATATAAATGAGGCAGAAATGTTTCCTTTGCTGCCTTGTTGCATACAATATTTTTCCTACTAGCGGCAGAAAAAAATTTCCTATAAATAATTTTTATTTCACAATACTTACTTATCAAATACTATTATTGAACTATTTAAATTAAAAAAACAAAAATAAAACAAGCAACAATATCAAATGTTAAAATTATAAAAAATGAATTGACAGAAATCTTGTAAATCAAAACAAAATGATGATAATAGACGAGCTGCAGTGTTGCCACTAATTTAATTATTTGCAATTATTTTAAGACCTACTATTTCTATAATATTTTTATTTCTTTATTATCATTTACTCCATTCTATGTTATAAATATAATCTATTATAAGTATTTATAAACCTTATTTTTATAAATTTAAAATATTGTAAAGGTAAATTGTTCAAATAATTTAGGTTAAAGATTATATGAAACAAGAGGTAGTTTGTTTATTTATTTGAAGCGGGGAATGTGGGCGTGGCTTAACCTGGAAAAATCCTCAGCAAAACATGATTTTGCCGCTTAGGCAGCAAAATCGCATTTTGCTGTGTGTTGTAAAGTTTTCTTTAAACCTCAGAGAAATTGCATTTTCATGCCTAAAAACAGTTCAATAATGCATAGTTTTGCTGCCGCTAGTAGGAAAAATTCTTATTCATACTGAGAGTTGTATCTTCATCTTGCATTATGGGTATATGCAAGTTGGTGTGACTGTATGAGTTTCATTTTAATTAGGTTAACAGTGCAGGGTGTTTTTTCTCAACATAAATTAATTAGACTCAAGATAAAACAAATAAAGGGGCTAATTAAGTAAAGTTAAGTAAGTAAAAAAAAAAGAAAACAGCTAAATAAATCATAACAAGGTTAGTTTATGATTCTAGTAGTTCTATGGGTCATAGCAACATAGCACTTAAATTGTCAACTTCTTAAGGCAGTTTGGGTTTTCAGTAAAAGCATTGAAATGCAATGAATCAGGCATAAGGACCATGCATACGTACTGCAACAACTGGCCCACCAAATATATTATATTACTCTGAACATATTACATTAAAGATAATCTCAATAGATCAGGAGAAGGTGAACCGGCCGTCTACTGGAATCATATTCCAATTGAGTGCACAAGTATCAGCATTCACAAAGCCAAATTCAGCTGACCAATCCCTGAAATCGCCCTGAATCGCTGAATTCAATGCACCCAAAGTAGCCAGAAAATAGTCTTATCGGATGTATTTAGTATAACACATTTTGTACTATCATGGATCATAATCCCATTATGATGCGTATAATGTGATACACCACATTATACTAAATATTTCCGAATTCCTTTTTAAGTTATTTTGAATACTGAAAAATGAATAAGCCTTGAAAATGAGATTTGAATGACAAGAGTTATCATCATAGTGACCAGCAAAGAAAAATAGGTTTATTTTAATTTTATTGAAATAGTTCAAAACTTGGTAATGTAATAACATAACAATAAATGAGCCAATTTTACAACCCATAATTAAGAGTGGGCCCATAATTTTAAGAGTTAGCTTTTACTTTTGTCATTTTTAGGGTTTTGAAGGTCATCCTAGAAATCAGGGCTTAATTTCAGCCGGAACGACATTCTGGCACCTCATAGGAATGTAGTAAGAGAGTAAATTTGTGACACACAATGTGTCGCATAATGACACAGTGGCACGGGAGCCGGGAGCGGAAGGTGGTAGATACTCTAGGGATGGGTCAAGTTGTATCAACCTAATATTCTGTATTTGGTAACAGGTATTTAACAAAAGTAAATCTACTCAATACCAGTATCATATTGGTCCTGTGAACTATATTTTAATGTATGTATACTGTATTGTTTTTTAATGTTTATTGTGGGTCATAAAAAAAAACAAAAAAAAACAGTAATTAGAACAACATTTTTAATTTGTTTGTATGAAAACTATATATGAAAATATATTTTCTTTTGGTCTTTTTTAAGGGTTAAATAAAAAAAGAGAGAGAGTTTCTTCCTCCTTTTCTTTAGAAAAAAACAGCTATATTTCGCCTTAACTCAAGGCTTCTTCAGGCTATAACATTACAAATCAAAAAATATGTTTTATACCTTAATTTGGTGACATAAATTCAATGGTGAATAAATTGTTTTGTAAATATTAAAAGTTTTTTTGGTTATAAATATTAATATTGTAACAAAGTAACATGGAATTTAAAAAAA